>JAPMOQ010036151.1:0-137335 GCA_026543055.1 Argiope trifasciata
ATATATATATATATATATATATATATATATATATATATATATATATAATTTCTCGTATACGTAATACAGTAAAGTATAGTAATTATCAAAAACTACAACTAGAGATTTCAGCGAATCTGCATGTTTTAAACATTCTTCAGTTCGAAAAAGATATTATTAAAAAACGTCTACTATTTGTCAGTGACAAGGATAACTCAAAAACACTTTGAACTAAGCGAATGAAATTTAGCATAGGTCTTTACATCAAATTTGTAGATTTCTATCCGTCTGTCCAGCTGTTAGAGTATAAGTTAATACTATAATAACAAAACGGAGAGAGCTAGTTATTTAAAACTCGGTACACATATTTAAAATTTACAGCTCTGACCCCTATCAAATAGTGAGCCTAATCCAGCTTCGGGTTGGCTATTTGTTGGTCGGTACTTTCAGAAACTTGTAAAATCAATGACTTAAGTATATCATATTTGGTACTGGATTTTGTACCATTTTAGGATTGTAATTCTATGCCAGATTTGTGTTTCAATCTGCTGAGAAAATTTATCTTATACCCAACTTCAATTTTCGAATATGGACATACCAATAATTTATGTCCATAAATTAAATATAATTCAATGTCACGCAGAAATTAAACTCTAAAATCCATATATTACCCGTAAAATGTCTAGACATATCTTCAAAAATCATATGCAGATTGCAGGAAGTACCAGATGACACCAATAGTATGTAACAATGACGAGAGTGTTAAAGAGTGATGTATAAGAATACTGGCAAAGAGATAAAATTGTTCGCAAGCGCTGTTTAAGCCTTTCAGTGCAATACCAGCATAATTATGACGTAGAGGATACATTTGAATGATTTTTTACTAGGTAGAATTATTGGACGTCTGGAATGAGGACAATCTAAGCTGGAAGTGTCCGAGAAACTTGGAAACGCCCCCAATGTGTCATTTTCAGGCTTAAGCAACGATTCCAAGATGAGGGTAATATGAGTAGGCATTATAACGCAGGCTGTCACCGAAATTCCAACGCCGGATTAGGACAGGTTTTTGGCAGTTACTGCCTAAAGAAACAGATGGAGCACAGCATCAGACCTGTCCCCTCACACCTCAACACTCAGTCACTGGCAAATTTTGAGATACAGACGTTTAGGGCAGATTGGTCTATATGCCCGTAGGGTTGTCAGATGAGTTCTGCTTACTGCAACTTACTATCGCCTGTAGTTAGCCTGGAGCATTGTGGGCACCACAACAGTGTGCTTTTGTGATGTTTTCCTACGAGTCAAGGTTTAGTTTACAGTCTGATTCTCGCCAGACTTTTATATATAGAGCGCCAGGTATCCTTTACCATTAAGAAAACATCACTGAACGACACTATTAAGGTGATACAGGATTGCTCATTTGGGGAAGAATTATTCTGGATCCCAGAATTGTCCTGCGTTTTCAAATTGGAACCATGACAGGCTATATCTATCGGAACATCATTCTGGAACAACATACACATTTATTTCGGGGCGTCAGGGTCAGAGAATTCATGTTTATGGATGACAGCATGTGTCCTCACAGTAAAGACATCATAGACGAATGGCTTCGGTCGGAGAATATCCCCAGTATGGACTAACCAGCATTTTTACCAGACTTCAATCATAAGATCATGCATGGGACATGCTTGGTCGACTAGTTGTAGCTCATCAACCACTTCCTACATGTCTACTGGAACTTCGGAGAACAATCCTTGATGAGTGGTGTAATATTACCCAAAATCAGATCGATAATTTGAAACTCAACATCCCTAGGCGTTGTACGAACAGTATTGCATCGTCTTGGAGACGTAATACTTATTAACCATCAAACCAACCATGCAATATTGGTTTCTGTAAGACGACACGACGCCTAATTCGGCGGGATTCTACATTATTTGGCAATTTCTCGCTTCGTCAGCTAACGGAAAAGTACCAAAAGTTCACAATTTAAACATCTAATTCTGATTAACAGACGGAAAATATCAACAATTGAATAGCGTTTTTTAATGTGATGCATTGGAAAAGGATAGGGGAGGGGGAAGGAAGTATTGCTAATCAAAGTAGGTGTGTTCAAAAAGACCAGCATTGTCCACATTACTGTTCATCCATAAAATAGGAAACCGTCTTAGCTTTTGAGCATGCGTCAAGATGCGTTTATTTAGTTAAAATAGAGGTGATAGGAAGTATGAAAGCAGGAGATGCTTTTATTAAACGATAGTCTGAAAGAGTATACGCGCATTTGAAAGGCGTAAATAATTTGTAATGTTATTATATAATGTTAATAAATATAATTAAATAGTTTGTTGTAATATTTTACATCTGTAAATAGAATTGTAAATTATTAATTCATTATGTATAATTATAATATGCATAATGATTAGGGTTATTATTTTTCTTAATTTTATGGATAAAGCATTAATTACACATAATCAATTTATTACATAATTTGTAATATCGTCAGAAAAATGGCTACTTCATGGGAAATAACTCTTTAAAACATTTTTTCCTGTGTATGTAGGAAATCTAAACATTAAATAATGATAAAAATGGTATATTTCTAATTTTAAAATTCAGTAATCCCTTCTTTACTTAATAATATTTTGTATTGTTACAAATTTTAATTTTTCTTCCCAGCATGTATAGTGTCACCATAAGAAAAATGATTTACAGTAATCTGTGTTGGATATTGCATCATAGAGCTTGATGTTCGGTAAATGCCATAATCTTTTAACAGACACTTAGCAGACGATTGCTTTTCAGATATTGCTACAAATTTTATTTCTGTTAAAATATAATTAAAAGTAAAAGCAAACGAATTTTCTCTTTGATAAACATATTTTATTCATATTATTTTGTATAATAATTGATGATCAATTGTAAACCTTTTGAAATTTGGCAATAGTTGATAAATTATGATATGAAATGAAGAGAATAAACAAAACCGATGGAATTTTGAAACGCTTGGAGTCTTCTTTTGATTTTTTAAGTATATAAGATGCTCTGCAAGCTACAGAAATATATTTATATATAATTTGAAGCTTAAGAAAACAGTTGGTTTTCTAGAAAGCATGCTAAACCTGGCGACCATTTCGCGACTTGGTGACGAATTTTATGAATTTGGCAACAAAATGAATAATACCTAATACGAACACACAGCAGGACAAACAACGACAGTAGCTCACAAGTTGTAACAATGTCCACGGCACTGGCTATAGTACTAGATGCTAATTTCTCAACAGACAACAAAGCACCTAGCTCAGTTCAGCACTTACTTGACTCCGCCGCTATCCTCTGGAAGACTCGTTATTTATCGTACATTCCAACTAACTACTACCAAAAGCTTGAAATTGCAGTCCTTTTATAGTTTCCAAAAGGTGGGGCTAGACATTTCTGAAACAATCAGGGCTTTGCTGGACGTACCTCGGTTATTAATGGATGAATTGGAAAAATTCTTAAAGTTTCGAGAATTATCCATTTTGTCAGAAAATTCGCCAAATAGCTGCCAAGTTTGTAGTCAAGCTCTGGGATTATTGCTAAGAGCATCCGGCAGCATTCAGTATTGTAAATCCTTCTTTCTTGTAATAGAATCACCTACGCTGGGAAGCAGCATCACAAATTTGTAAAAGTACTAATTTCTGATTATTATTGGCTATTAATAAAAGTGATCGACTAATCATACTGATCGTATAACATATATACTAATATTTTACAAATATCATTCTGATAATACCAATTATACTTATTCACTCTAGAGCGCATAGTTATTTTGGCTCGTAAATACTGCTGAGATTACTCATGAGCTGTATGTAATCTCCAGTAATACTGACATAAACGGCATTTTCAACCATAAGAAAGAAAGAGCTTTTATATATTGATAAAGTGCTACAATTTTGTAAATACTTAAAAAAAAATAATCCCGTTAAAGAAACTGTATAACATGAAAGCACGGATGTTTTTCTTATGCATTTGAATCTATTAGAATCTTAAAACAAAGTCTAAATCTGATATGCATTCGAAATATCGTTAACCTTTTTGCTGCTTTTGCATTTCGATGACTTTTTCTTTTACTTTCTTCTTTTATGTAGAGTGGAATCTGATACTCCCACTTAAAATATGAGGGTAAACAAACGAATTATTTCTGGAAGTAGTATAAGTTGCTGATTTCTTTACAACGAAAGATTTAATAGGATTAAAAATAATACATTATTTAAATAGCCTAATCCAGAGGTTGTTTAGATATTTCGAAGACTTTAAATCGAAACTGAAAAGAAATAGGATTAAACAGTGAATCATATCTTGCAACAAGAATTATGGCAGCAATAAAAAAATCGTTTTCCGAAGATCGTGAACTTTTTTATCTGTTACATAATGATGATGAAAAAGAATTTAGTTTGGAAGGTAAACATTTGCTCTATTCGAAGATTAAACTACGAAATTATAAGAGAAAAAAAATGAAGAAATATTCTTTTATAAATTCTGGATAAGTCGAATTTTTAATTGAAATAAAGTTACAATATGTAACGAATTAAAAAATATTATTTCCTGCCTCTTAAAAAAATTAAGCCACTTGATTTTAAAGAAAAAAACAAATTTAAGGAAAGTCATTTTAAATTCTTTGGTGCATCACAATTATTGTGCGCGATTCTGCAATATACCACGTTTACGTTTAAAAAAGGAAAAAAAGTTTGAATTTTGATTAAAACAGAAAAGAATAAATTTATCTCCATCTTTTAAGTATAATATTCATTAAAACTGTTTATAAACCAAAGACCTATTAATAAGCAATAACTAACACGATTACATTATTGAACCCTCATATTTATTAAACAAACAAAACCAATTGAAGGATTAAATAAAAAATGAAATCTACAAATGCAAATTTCAAGTTATGATGAGAGAACCTAATTATTTTTAAAGTCATTATTTCCCTTGATTGATTTAAGTCATTAACCAGTTTAAATCGGTGTGAAGCAATCGTGAGACTTTTCAGTCTATGTCTATGCATATATATTCTAAACATTGACGCATGCGTAATCTGATAGTCTCGAGATTGTTTCAAACCAATTTAAAGTTTTTAATGACTCGAATTAATAGAGACAAATCGTAAAAATTCAGAGAATGAAAATTTCGAAACAAGCTGTCTTGAATAATTTTTAAACAATTATATTAATTAATTTAATTATATAGGAGCTCAATTAAAAGAAACTATCATTTTTAGAAAAGATTAATCCTTTATCGATTAATTAAAATTTTTTGATTTCACAACAGTAGTGACACCTAGTGAGGAATTTGAAAAAATATTGACATAAGAGTTCTATAACATGTATCGCCTTAGACGACCAGCCAGCTCTCTAGTATAAATGCTAGTTAAAATTTTCAATTAAATATTTTATGTTAATCGGTGCCTCAATAACTTTTTTCAACAAAATATTTTTAAGCTTCAAATTTTGATGGTTATATAATTCACTTCTATTATTATGTAGGTTTTAAGTCCTTCTATTTATTGTATTACACATCTCTTTTTAATTTCATAAAATTTCAACTTTAAATTAAAGTGGAAATGATCATATTGCAATTAATATACAAATATTTTTATTTGAAAGCATGCAATTTTTTAAAATATGTGAACTGGAAACAATGCTTTCACAATTTATATAATATCCCAAAAAATTGTTCAACAAAAATTTATCTGATTCATCATACAATGCAATTCTTAATTTTGCTTTCGAAACAATTTAAATGACGTCAATAATAATATCTGAGTTGGTTTCGGTCTAAAAGTAAGCTTTAAAAATTATGCGTCAATTTTATACTGTCATTTGATCATAAAGAGTCATATTCTGTAAAATAACATTCCCTCTTTTTAATTTAAAAAAAAAAAAAGTTTCTATCTCCGGGTAAAAATTTGTGAGATTTTTAGTATTATTATTTTAAAACAATTAATATTTTTGTAATCTTAGTTTAATTTAGTTATATTAACGTCCCGTTTTAAAGCAACACGAGGGCTATTTTGGGACGGACCTCGTCATTTTGAACGACGACCAGATGACGAGGACGACACCCGAAGTGGCATCTCCCTCTCCACACCACGCCACCCCAGCGGGAGGATGTTTGATCTGACAGATTTAACGTGCAAGAGACCCCCTCACACGACGGTTCTTCGGTGGAATCGAGTCTCGAACCTGAAACCCTGCGGTTCCAAAGCCGAGACTTGACCACCAAGCCACAGCGGCCCTTGTAACCTTACGCCAATCAGTCTCTGGAAACTCTTAGTGCATATTAGTAGATATCCTTTGAAAGTTTCAATAAAGTGGTCAAAATATCGCTTTATGGTCGTTTTTACGGAACATAAATCAGTCAATTTTTGTGGTTCATTTAAAATATTTGTGTATCATGAATATTTGAATAACATTCACTGGAAGCAGAGGTGCTATGTAAAATTTTTAAGTTCGTAATTCATTAGAGCTCAATTTAATAAAGTATAATTACTTCATTTAGGCCATTTTATTATGGGTATTTCTATTATTAAAGGTTGATCATTTAATCACACACACACACAACACCATTGGTTAAAATTGCAAGATAACACTTTATCTTGCAATTTTTATTCAAGAAAATATTATGTTTCTAATTTATTACATTTCATATTGGCACGTGTTCAAATTGCTTGTTTATAGATTTAATTTCCAATTACAGTAAACTTATTTTCTAATTTCAGCTTTCATCATTGTGGTGGCAACACAATGATCAAAGCTTCTTCCTTCCTACTGAAATATGCCCTTGCAGATTAAATTTTATTTACAGAATGTTTTAAAATTTTGTTAAAAATAGAACTTTAATTTGGTAGTTAAAATATGAGTATTATTTAAAAGATTATTTTTTGGACTTTAATCTTTTATAAAAATCAAACGTGATTTAATATTTTCAGGAGTTATAGCAAAAGAACCCCTCCCCAAAATTCGCTTTGTTATTAATTAATTAAAATTCCAATGAAAGGTTATAAAAAAGGGATCCCAATTGCACATTCCCGATCTTCAATGTATACACGTGTCAAATTTGGTAGCTGTAGGTCCAACGATCTGACTTGTAGAGGGACAACATACATATACACATAGCTTTATTATAAATATAGATTATGGATTACAAATTAATAAACATTAAATATAATAAATATTTAAATTCATTAATTGCAAATTAATAAATATTTAAAATCGAAATCCATTTCTTAATACAGTAGTATTTTTTCTGTTTTTAAAGTGGTATATTTGTTTGTTGAAGATGAAAACATACCTTTTTCAACATTTCATTACTATATAATATGTTAATGATAATCAAATAAATTCAGACTGGTCATCTATTTTATGCCCTAAAGATTCATCGAAGGCATCAAGAATAAAAAATGCATTTCTCGGAGTAATGTGGTATTGATCAAAAGCTGCCATTAATTTTGGATTTAAAAAATATTTCCTACAGCTTATATGCTTTTTTTCACTCTTTAATGTATCTGTGAATCTGTGGTTTTCACAACGGAGTTAAGAATTGAGCTCGAAACAGAAGAAATATTTTCGATTCGTGACGGTAAATTTTGGGGAACTCAACAATTAACTACCGGGGATATTTTCCTCACATAAACCCCCTTCTCTCCCCCATGACATTTATTTCTTGTCAGTGACATAATAAAAGTTTTTGCTTCGTAATGACCTATGAATTAGAACAAACATTGTGAAATAAGTCACTTACACTTGATATAAATTGAATTTTCATGATCCTTTGGTTTGCCTGACTTATGACAGACATTTTTTGGGATCTGGTAGCCTGGTTGGAACAGCATCAGTTTCGTAACCGAAAGGCAGCGAGTTCTGTCCTCGTCTCGGCCAAAGACCACATTGTTGGCTAATGACAGTTGACGCACCTTAAATAGGTCCTCCAAGTTCCCATAACAAATTATACCTCTGGTGGTACTGAATCAGGGATGAGTCGGTCTCTGATTTGGATCTGAATTCTGACTTGCGGATGAATGAATGAGTTTGACCGCCCTCTGAAACGGATTGTGTCGTGTGTGTTCGAGCAAAGTCGTATTTTCACTTTTACGATGCTCGTCAACAACGAAAGGCGTACACTTCTGCCTTAATTCGAAAAAGCTGCGCTCATTCGGGCTTGGTATGACCAAGTGGCATTAGTCCTACCACCACCATGATATACCTTTTTTTAATTTCATTTTCTCCTGCTCGTAGTATAAAAAAAATCGTAAAAAAAACCCGCCCAAACTCTTGAATTTGATGCATCTCCAAGTTTTAAACCATCTTGAGTTCACATAAATCCTTCACATTTTTCGAAAATGTTCATCTATATGTGTTTGACGAAGATAACTCAATAAAACTTTGAGCTGAATGGATGAAATTTGGCATTCCAACTTTACACTGAATTTGCATAATTTTTTGAAGTTTTGAGTAAAATCGGTTCTGAAGTTCGTCTGTTTATCTATTCGAATGCAAGTATATACGATAACTACATATATAAAATTATATATATGAAAAATTGGTATGGGTTAGGAACTGGCGCATCCAGTTCCTAACCGCTCCTTATTAGCGCTTCCTTCATCCGTTTTTTCACTATTCGAGGATTTTAAAAAATTCTACCCAATTCCTATATTTGTGGCTAAACATTTCTTTATTCGCGGATCTAATAAGTACACAAGCCACACACATTGGAGACATGCTGGAAAAAACTGTGGCCTGCTCTGACTGCGGAAAATGACGAAGAATCTTTTCAAACTTTGACTGCAAACATACCCGAAATCGCGAATGGAATAGGACGAGATGGGTTCGAACAGATAGAATCAAGTGACATTCAGGAATTGCTTGAATCGCAAGATAAAGATCTGACTGAAACCATCTTGGAGGAAAATGTTAAATTCACTGCCCATTGAAGAAGAGGCTTCAACAAGCCCTGGAAACGTGACATTTCATTTGAAAAATCTTAGTAAAGGTTTAAGAATGGCAAATGAGCTTTGCGACTTCTTTATGAAAATTGATCCGTCTATGGATCGAAGTCTTATTTTACAGAGGCAACTTGCTAATGCGTCTGCTGCGTATCAGTCTGAATGGAAGGAGCTTTTAAAAACTGCCAAGCACGAGAAAATGACAAAATTCTTCAAACCATTGCCTAAGCCCTAAGATAATTAATCAAAATGTTCAAAAACTTCAACTTAATTAATTTTTTATGTATTTTTTTTGTTTTAATTTTGTCACCTAGGAACGTATTCCCTATAATCCCGTATAAATGACCATTCCGTATTCATGGTTTCTGTATTCGCTGCATATTTATGAAGCATACACCCCACGAAGAAAGAGCTTTTACAGTACATCCCTTTTCTTCATCCCCAAAATGTAATAGAATATATCATTTCCAAACCGACTGACGCCTACTTTTAGAGCTACTAGGGTTTTTCTAGTGACGGTAAGCCAGTAGTAACAATCTTAATATTCCAAATTTTTTACCTAGGTTAGAAATCTGAATTGAATAGTTTTAATATAATAATAATATTAATAATTAACAAATATTGAATAGTTTTGACTGCATGCGGTATGCATGTTAGATTGTTTATTCTAACACGATATCAGAAATAATTCATTCGAGTTTGCGAAAAAATGAGTTTATTTTTCCCTTTAATGGCATTTAGAAATTTGGGAAAGCTGATGATCGGTTTTCAGTATGTTGATGTTCTTAAGGTGATATATTTTCAATGATTTCAAAAATTTGTAGATGAAGACGAATAAAAATAAAATATTATCATGCTGTTATGGTAGAAAATTTCGATATCAGTATTTTTATTATTATTCTACTTTCTGTATTAATAATTGATCTGAATACCTTAATTTTGTAGAAGAAAATTTTCCTTTACGATCTCTATACTTTAAGAAAACTGAAAAAAAAATCTAAACCTATCATATAATTCTCCAATACTGCCGAACAAAAATCAACGATTATTAATATTTAATCTCAAATTCTACAAAGTAAATTTTCAAGGCGCATCAATCCACGATGCGCTCGTCTAATGAATCACGAGGGCGCGAGAAAAAGAAACAACCAAGGAACGCTAATTTAAGGTAAATAAACCAAAAATTTTGTGTTTTCTTGTGGTAATTTGTTCTTGTTTGAGAAAAATCGAGTTTATTTTTCCCTTTAACTGCATTTAGAAATTCGATAAAGATGATGATCAGTTTTCGATATGTTGATATTTTTGAGGTGATATATTTCCAATGATTTCAAAAGTTTGTATATGAAGACAGATAAAAATAAAATATTATCATGCTGCTATGGTTGAAAATTTCGTAATCAGTTATTATTATTATTATTCTACTTCCCGCATCAAATATTGATCTCAATACATTAATTTTGTAGAAGAAAATTTTCAATCACATTAACCTTACTTTCAGAAATCAAAGAAAAAATTTTCCATCTACCATATAATTCTCCAAAACTGCCGAACAACAATTAACGATTATTAATAAATAATCTCAAACTCTACATCTTAAAATTTCAAGGCGCATCAATTCACGATGCGCTCGTTTAATGAATAGCCTTGGTAGGAGCAAAACAACAACTAAGGCACGCTAATTTAAGGTACATAAACCAAGAGTTTTGTGTTTTCTTGTGGTAATTCGTTCTAGTTTGCAAAAGTTTCCTTTCCGCTTTAATGGCACTTAGAAATTTGGTAAAGATGAGGATTAGTTTTCAATACACTGATGGAAAAAAAAAATCCCAACACCAAGAAAAAATTATTGTACAGTAATGAAGATTTAGGAATACATTTATCTAGGTAACATATTTAATTGATTAAAGTTTCAAAATCACAGGTAGATCCATTGGCGAGAAGAGCCATTTCAAATGTGAAATGTTGGTACATTAGGAACCGGTGTAACCACCAGAATTTTGAATGCAAGCATGCAAACATGCATGCATTGTGTCGTACATGTGTCGGATATCAGTTTGTTGGGTGGAGTTCCATGCGTGTTGCTCTTGGGCGGTCAATGCAGTGATAGTTAATGCTGGTTGTGGATGACGCTGGAGTTGTCGTCCAATGATGTCCCATACGTGCTCGACTGGAGAAAGATCTGGTGATCTAGCAGGCCAAGGACACATGTCGACATTCTGTAGAGCATGTTGGGTTACAACAGTGGTATGAGGACGAACGTTACTCGGTTGGAACCCCCCCCCCTTGAATGCTGTTCATGAATGGCAGCACAACAGGTTGTATCACTAGACTGACGGACAAATTTGCAGTCAGGGTGAGTGGGATAACCACGAGAGGGCTGCTGCTGTCATACGAAATTGCTCCCCAAACCATAACTTCAGGAGTAGGCCCTGTGTGTCTAGGTCACAGACACTTCACTAGCAGGCGTTCACCTGGCCTCCCTTCTAACCAGCATACGGCTATCACTGCGACCAATGCAGAACAAGCTTTCAGCAGAAAACGCAACAGATCTCCACTCCGTCCTCCAATGAACTCTAGTTTGACACCACTGACGTCGCAAACGGCAGTGGTTTTTAATCAGTGGAATGCACTGCACAGGGCGTCTGGCTTGGAGCTGTTCTTGAAGTAACCGATTTGTAACATTTCGTTGTGTCACTGTGGTGCCAACTGCGGCTCGAATTTCAGCTGCAGACGCAGTACGATTAGCCACAGCCATACGCCGAATACGACGGTCTGCCCTCTCTGTAGTACCACGTGGCCGACCGGAACCTGGTCTTCTTGAGGCAGTACCTTCCCTTGACCACTGCCGCCAATACTCATGAACAGTGGATACATTCCTGCCAAGTCTTTCAGCAATATCGTGGAAAGAAAACCCACCTTCTCGTAGCCCTACAACACGACCTCGTTCAAACTCAGTGAGCTGTTGATAATGGCTTCTTCGTCTTCTCAGAGGCATCCTTGACTAACATTAACCCACTACGTCAAATCTCAACTGTAAATAACGATCACGAACCTTACAGTGCTTATTTAAAGCAAACCTCATTTGCATGTTCATAGTGTCGCTACTAGCGCCTCACTTACGCGCGTAGCTCGAAATTTGAATCGACGTCATCTTTCAGATGTATAAACACGCCTACAAAATTTCGTTTATCTCGCGCAGCTCCTTCCTAGTGTTGGGATTTTTTTTCCATCAGTGTATGTTGATATTTTTGAGATTTTGTATCTTCAGTGTTTTCAAACTTTTTATATGAAGACGAATAAAAATATATTATCAGGCTTCTATGCTTGAAAATTTCGATATAATTTTTTTTAATTATTATTCTACTTTCTGCATCAATACTTGATTTTAATACCTCACTTTTGCAGAAGAAGATTTTCAATTACGATCTCTTTACTTTCAGAAAAAAGAGAAAAAATTTTCCGCCTATCATATAACTCTCCACAATTGCCGAACATAATTGTAAAACAATTGTAAATACTTAATCGCAATTTCTGCATCTTCAATTTTCAACGAGCACTAAACCACGATGCACTCGTCTAATGAATAACGATGGTTAGATAGAAACAACAACAACCAGGGCTCTCTAATTTCAGGTATATAAACCAAGAATTTTGTGTTTTCATGTGGTATTTCTAATACATGTTTTTTAAATGGCATTTTTGCTAATCTGTAGCTGTTAACATAATTAATTTTTTTTGAGAATTCAGGTTTAACGTTCAGTTTGATAAGTTCATCCAAAATGGAGACTTCACTTTGTTTACTTTTTTCGCTATACTACGTTACAAGAGGGAGGCATGGAATTCGTGTTCAAAGAAAGATCATAAATTATCTGGTACTTCTAAAATATTTCTGAATACTTCTTAAATGTGGAGTATAAAGATTTGCATAAAAACTGATAAATGTAGATAAAATATGGCGGTGGGACTAATGCAACTTGGTCATACCAAGCCCGAATGAATGAAGTTCTTTCGAATTAAGGCAGAAGTGGGCGCCTTTCGTTGTTAACGAGCACTGTTAAGGCGAATGCAAGACTTTGCTCGAACACACACGACACAAACCTTTTTAGGGGGTAGTCGAACTCATTCATACATCCGCAAGTCAGAATTTATATCCAAATCAGAGAGCGACTCATTCTTGATTCAGTAACCCTAGAGGTAAAATTTGTTATGAGAACTTGGAGGACTTTGTAGCCACGACCTATTTAACTTGCCCCCACTGCCATTTGCCAACACGGTGGTCAGTGGCCGAGACGAGGACAGAACTCGGTACATTTCGGCTACAAGACTGAGGCTCTAACAACCAGGCTACCACGACCCTAGATAAAGTATAAAGAGACAGATAAAAGTTTAAAAATTGAACACAAACACATTCATAATTGCTACGCGAAAGGGATCCATCAAGGAATACTTTTTGTCTGTTAATTAAATAAAGAGCTACGATTACCCTTAGTAAAATGATCAGCTCAGGATAAATAGTTTAAGAATTCACTATGATGTCGAAATTCAATTACTTTTATTAATTCATCATCAGTTATATTCTGCATCAATTGCATCAGATAGCAATTTTTGTATTTTGAAACATTTCCGTTTCCTTTAAATTCTTAGTTCACAATTTGTAGGATTAATATGCAAAATGAAATTTAAGAAAGTTTAAAATACTGTTATGGTAGAAAAAATTGAATTCAGCTTTTTTTATGTTATTCTATTTCCATCCTTAGTGATTTATGTGACTTTACAAACTTTTATCTCCTTAACTTACTGGTACCCAGCGATTTGATGCCGCTGAAAAAATATTAAGTGCAATCAATCAATAATTTGGTAATGTTTTATCAAAATCATATGAATGGTACGTCAGTGTATAAATCCAAACACATATTTATTTTTATATATTAGATTTGTGTATTCTTTTAGAATTGTAAAACTTGGTGTTTCATCAGAATGACAATGAAAAAAAACTATATGGATTCGTTTAATATTAGTTGAGAATTCTCAAATTTAAATTTAGAAAATGCGATGAAAATATTTTCTTTTAAAATTGATTAAGCATAGAAAGTATATTTATACTATAAAGTCGTTAATGTAGTGTAAAAGATAATTTCTGAAAATTAAGATGATGCAAAATTATTTCCACTACAATATTTTTGAAAGCTACTGCGAAAAACGCTAAAATTTAATTAAAATGTAAACCCCCCCAGAGTTGGTTTCCCAAAAACTTTCTTGCATAATCTGTAATAAAGTTGTTACCTCCGAGAATGACTTGCATGGCATTTGCGTATTATAGCAACAAAATATTAACCATTAACATGGATTTAGCCTGTCTTCAGAATCTATTGTCTCCTTGGTGAGTTATTTGGAAATTAATCCTAGGTAAACAGATGAGGTTGATATTCGAGTTTCTATTTTTATTTTTGGTAATTGCAATGTCCCTATAACCATCCCGAAGGAGTAAACAATAAGCTGACCAAGTTTCATCGTAATCAGATGAGCGGTTTAGGAAGGCATAAGAGACATACAGACAAACATTCATTTGTATTTACATTGATAATACACCTTTTAAAATCTTATATTTTCAATTACTGCCACTTTGCGCCTAATAAATAAAAAACATACGTCTTCGTTTACCAGCTAACTCTTCTATATCAATGATTGATAAAATTCTTCGAAGCATTTAATCCAACGCATAACTGCACTACAAATTTCTTTCTTGTTAGTCACATTTGCTGTCGTTATGCACTGCACTGCTAATATGAAAAGATTCTAGGGTGAGGAAACCTGAAATTATTGATATCTGATACGTGAAGTAGTGCTGTATTACTATCAGTAGGAAAAGGACCAATGATGTTATATTCGTGAAAGAATACCTTGAAGATGGTCTCTCCATGAAAAAAAAGTGACATACGATCCTTGGATGGAAAGTAGACAATAAATCCATTTTTAAAAGCCATATCAGCAATAGTAAAAAGAAATTCGGTACTAAAGTTTTCAGAATTATAATAGTCCTTAGACGTGTTACATCCTCACACTAAAATATAAAGTTTTATCATACAAACAAGTTTTAAGACCTATCCTTACTCATGCTGCTCAAATTTTATTTGTTATCACTGAGGTGATAACAAATAATTATTAATATTCAGTTGCAAAATTACATGTTCATTATACTTATAATAAAGCTCAATGTGTGTGTTTGTGCGTTGGTGCTCTACAAGCCAGACCGTAGGACCTACAGCTACCGAATTTGGCACATATATACCAGTGAGTCGGGAATGCGCACCTTGGAGCAATTTTTTTCGAATTATTTATATAGAATTTGAATAAATTAAAAATTAAGCGAAATTTCGACGATTTCCGATATAACTTGCGAAAATATTATAGAACAAAATTGAACTTTTCATCGTGTTGAAAAAAATTATATTTTTTAGTGATACTAATATTTTAATCAATAAATTTAATTTCTACTTATAATCAATTTTTAAAAAAATAATTAATTATATTTTTCAACAAGAAAATAAAACATAAGCTTCATGCGCACGTTACGAATGAAAGTTGATGAATTTATGTTCTATCATAATTTTGTTGTTATTTGGAGGTCCTCAAAACTTCACTGCTTATAAGAGGGAGTATTTAACAGTTTTTAGTTATTGTGGGTTACTAACCCCCATAGCACAATCAGAAGTGATTTTTGGCTTCGAAATATTTTTTATATCATGATAATCCCAAATATCCTCAGCCCATTTTAAGAAAAGCATTTCAAGTTATGTTCTTATCATTACCCAGAACACACTGCGGTTAGCCATGCAGCATGCTATGATTTTAGTAGGCAGAGGACAATAACGGCAGTTGTGTTTAATGTTTTATAATGTAATAAAGTTTATCGCTGTTGTAAATGTATGTTGAATGTACAATTCATTAAAATACTTAGTGGTAAGTTAAATTTAAGACAATTTTTCGTGTTGGTCCAAGCCACTAAACAACACTAAAACAAATATACATTTATGTAAACCTCATTTTTTAATTTAGAAACGCAGCCTTTACAGCCGCACGTTTGTGTAAGAAATAAACTTCCTTACCGTATTAGATAGCATACGCAGTTTTTTCCTGCAACTGAATTAATATTTCCCAGTTTTCTATTGGTAACGGAAGAGGATACTGAGAAAACAAGAATTCTTCAGTCTTTGAATGATTTGCAAGTCCTTAATAACTCATGGCGTTTCGCTATTTAAAACTTGATTATTCTCCACGTTATTTAAATAAGGAAATGCTCATTTCTAGATGTCACAGTACTCTTCCTCCTAAGATGTGTACATATGATTTGAGGTTTTTGAGATGAAACTGTGTTTGTATTGTGCGCGGTGCTGGTAAAATAATTACACGCGTTTAAATGGCAATTCAGCCAACGAGTAAAAAGGGATTTTTGTAGTATACTTCAAGAATTAAAATAAATAAACAGCCTACAGAGGCATTTTGATGGTCAGTTTAAGAAAAGGTATTCACTGATAAAATGTTCAAAAAATATTGAACGGCATAGGAATTTGGAATAACACCATTGTCCATAAGTATGCAAAATTTCAAATTTCTTTGAAATAAATGAAGGGGCCGTGGCGGCCTGGTGGTAAGGTCTCGGCTTCGGAACCGGAGGGTTTCAGGTTCGAGACTCGATTCTACCGATGAGCCGCCGTGTGAGGGGTCCCTTGCAACGCTAAATCTGTCACGTCAAACGTCCTCCCGTTGGTGTGGTGTGGAGAGGGGGGTGCAAGTTCAGGTGTCGTCCTCGTCAGCTGACCCTGGTTCAAAATGATGAGGTCCGTCCCAAAATAGCCCTCGTGTTGCTTTAAACGGGACGTTAATATAACTAAACTAAATGAAACCTACAATGGCGTATTTAGAAGGTACGGCATTGGGGGAAAAACAGGAAATGTAAATATGTAACAAATTGCGTCAAGTAAAAGTGTTTGAAAATTCATGAAATCTTGAAATTATTACAGTTTTCTGGTTTGTGCTTTATTCAATATTACAACATAGACATTTTGAAGCTTTCTTAAATTAGGAGTTTTTAAAGAAATTAACCGATAAGTCATTTTAAAATTCAATTCGAAATATGTTTAAATTATAATAATCTGGATCACTTAGTGTTACTTTTTATTTATACTCAGAGATTATTTACAGGATAATTTCATGTTTATCATATTCAGTAACGTAAATAATCATGATAAACCGGATTATTTACTGAGAACATTGAAATTGAAGTTGATAGTAAACAAAAACTGCAAATTGAAACTGACTTTTCTAGCTAGATAGGAAGGAAAAATGAAAATTTTATAAAAATTAAAACTGATGCACAAAGGAGCAAGGTTTCGCCATGTTTCATCTATATGAATACGATGCTATTACGGGTAACCCAGAATTGATGTTTTATACTTACATTAGAATGACAATAGTCGAATAAAATAACTTTGCGAACAATTCATATACTTTTTTAAACCTTTTTTGAAGTTGAAATCCTTTAATGCATCTCTTCTTAATTGAATAATTTAAAATATTATTTGAAAGTCTCTGTATAGAAAACGGCCTACCCAGAAAATATTAATTTATTCATACGAAGAAAAAAGTTGAAAAAAAAAATCAAGAAGGAATCGAAATACGGAAAGTTAATTGTAAGCGAAAAGAGGGTTAACAGGCGGCAGATGAGCAATCGTTATGACTTTAATAGGGAAATTGGTGACCATATATTCTAAAATTACACTGTCACAGATATGTTTCGCGTTATAATAAAACTTCAATCCATTATCTTGTGAATAATAAAAGAATTATATAATAATAACATCGATTTTTTTATTTGTTATGCTTACGTTTTATTTAATACTAGCCGCCTTTGGCGACCAGCTGGTTCGCCATGAGTAATGCGTTCTAAAATTTCCAATTAAATCATATATTTTTTAGCCAAAATTTAAGAAATAGTTTAAGTTAAAAGATTCAGTTATTAGTAGTTAAAGAGTCGGTAACTTTATTCGGAAAAAATTTTTGAGTTTAATGCTCTAATAATTTATCAATTATGCTTCCAAAATATTAAAAATATTTTTTTTTCTGTGATATTGCCAAAATGTTAAAAATGTTTTTTAAAGAAAGCGAAAAAGGGAAAAAATTATTGAATTAATGATACAGATATTGCAAACGATTATAGAAATATGCCATTAAGTCGGGATTTCAATGCATATCCTGTCTAAATTCAATCAGGTTTACTGTAAATAAAGATAATTTATGGAATTAATGATACAAGAATGTTTTTTAATGTTAATATGAAATTCAGCCTCCACCAGGAGCCTGTTGCTTTTTTCAAAGTTAAGAATAGCAATTGCTGGAGTTTGACGTTAACCCCGAATTAAGATTACACGAATTCAATTTTAAGAATCTTTTATAAACAGACTTCAAACAGAAACCAAATCATTATGGAGCACTCTGGATTATCATGAACATTGGAACAAAATTATAATTAAAAATTCATTCTAATAAGGAAAACGTTTGAGTTTCATGTCAGTAACAAAATATAACTTTTTAAAATGTATTTAAAAATAATTTTTAAATAAATGGATCTTTACATGCTGGGAATAGCTCAGGTATTCAGAAATAAATGATTGTTTCAATAGAAGATGCAAAACATAAAAGGTTGTAGCTAGATGCATTTGGTTAGTTGATGTGATTAATTTGTGCAAGACTTATGTTTATGTTGCTTCAAGAAAATGTTAAAAACCATTGAACATACTGTAAAAATACCATATAAAATCATGAAAGTAAAACTATCAGCATAAGAAGACACAAAAGTTAGCGATACTGATAATGATAACCGAATATGAATATAAAATTTTAATTCCTTTTAAAAAAAATTCTATTTACAGAAAAGGCAAAACAATAAATCAGTGTAATAAAGTTACACATAAAGAAATTCGTGCTAAATATAGTTACGATAGCCAATCTCATTAAAAAAGTTAAAAATAATTTGTCGATACTTTTCTCACACTTGGTCTTGTAAAGTTAACAATGATAGTGTAATCGATCGGATTTAAGAGATGGAAAGTCTATTAAAATGTACTGAAATCAACTTCACACACTGATGCACTAGGCGCTTTTTCATCAAAAGGATTAGTTTGAATTGGATTGCGGAATTCAATAGCTTATGTCATTTTTGATTACACTGAACCAGACAAATGGCTAAAAGATTAAAAAAAATTATCTTTATTTAAAATACTTTGAAATTAGAAGAACTGATGAAATTGCAATGCAATGCCTTTTAACAGTGTAAACGAGACAACTGAATGAAATATTAAAGAGAATGATAAAAACTAATTGATTTAGAAAATTCAAAAAAGTTTTAGCACGGACTTTTATCCACAAACAAGCTTGGGTCTGGTGACGAAATATTAAAAAATCTTAAACGAAGAGGAATGTAATCAGATAAATCAATTAAAAAGCAAAGGCATGATTACTTAGCATTTCGAGCAGAAAGGAGCTTGAACCCAGGATAAGTGTTGTTTACGAGTGAGACGATCGAGGAGTCTAGACAAGGTGGGGTTTTATATATGAGTCAAAGAAATGGAAATACTAGATTGATTGGGCAATGCAGATAGAATGCCAAATGATTTCGCAACAAAACACGTGTGTAAAGTTTTCAACAAATACTGGAATTAGGAAATAGTTTGCAACAAAAACTTCTCTATCTAAACATGAAGCACGTGGGGATAAATCATTGTGAGCTAAACAAACTGTATTAAAAACGAATACACATTTCTAAAGTAAAAAGTTTTGTTACTATTTCTACTTAACGAGTTACATTATATACATTTTTTTGCTTTCATCGATATCACGGGAAATTAAGAAGTTAGTTAATGTTTTATTATCCTAATGATATTCAGGACGGTTTTTACTTTCTCGTATAGGTAGTATGGAGAAAGTAATGTAATCGTAAAAAAATTGCTCAAGATTTTTACAAATATCCATGATGTTAGAATTTTTAAAAAATATCCATCCTTCCGTTTGTCTAACTGTGAGAAAGATAAGTCAAAATTGCTTCTAGCTGGATATATAAAATGTTGGTATCGATATTCATACTAAATGTGGATGTTTCTATCAGTTTTTCAGCTAAGTACGCTCTTAGGAAATCCGTATGTAAGACCGTTCCAATATAATTTGACGTCATAAATGTAAAATGAGGACGGTTAGATGGATGAAATTCGGCTGACATATTTAACATCTATAGTGTAGACGTCTATCAAATTGCAAGTAAATTCAACAAAGGACGATTTTTTTTGGAATTTCTCTTCCAGAAACAAAATTGCAAACACATTCAATTAAAGATTTTGTATGAGTTGATTTTTATTGCCTCCCCACCAAGAAATTTTGAAATTCAAATTTTCATAGTTATATAGGTAATAGTACCTTATAAATCTAACTCTCTACAAATATCAATAACGTTATTTACTCGCGTGATATAATAGCATCATTGAAATCCAACGGCCATAATGTCTTTTGCGGTAACGTTCTACTTTCTCTTTTACGAATGGTAGATAAACTGTTGCAATTATTAAAAAATAATCGAATTCGAAATTTTGACGAATGGTCGCAATTTTAGAACTCCCTGATTTTTGAAAACACCTATTTGACATTATATTTGTCTGTCTGTCAGTCACTAACATAGATAATTCAACAAAGCTTTGAAGAATGTTGGTGAAATAGGCTTGCTATATTTACTTTATATTTGTTTAAAATATACTTTCAAACAATTTTAAACTCCTTTCAAAAAAATTCTTTATGTCCGACTTTTTGAATATATGTTAACACAATAGCTACAAAATTAAAAGGATGAAATTTGACACTTAGAATCAACATTTGTAGTGTATATGCAATATCAAATTTTGAATTTATTCCAGGAAGCGATTTACCGTCTGTAACTTTGTACTTACAAAATCACATAAACGTGATGACTTAATTCCATGACGTATTAAGTCATAGTGACTTAAATATGTTAAATCTACGGTATGTAATTTTGTAACTAGAAGTGGTATATTTTGTAATTAAATATGGTATGTAATTTTGTGTAAGTGTAGTTCTTTTTAAAAATATTTGTTTCATCTACAGATTTAGGATAGGATAAACATTATTTCATTCGATATTCACATACTTTTAATAACATTCCAGGTATTAAACATCCAAAACTGGCCAAAAATCTGACGATAAAAGTAAAAATGTTAAATTGAACAAGTATTAATATTTGGTAATTTATACATGCCAATGACATGCAAGACGTTGTCTAAGGTAACATATTTAGGGAGAATACGGGAGAACGATTTAGGGTTATTCTTCTCATTGGTTGATCCTTCATGTTAAACTGCAAGACATTTAGTAGAATCTTCTTCTTCTTAGATTATAACAATAAAAAAATCCATAGGAGATTAAATATTTCATAAAAAATGAAAATGGCTCTAATTTCTTTGTAACAATAAGAAAATTTTTTGAAAATTAGTTTTTTTTTGTAAATTACAAAAACAATTAAATTGTTATTAAGAAATACACAGATTTTAAAGTTGCTCTAAAATGAGATTAAAGTCAGTTTCACGCGATAGTATTTTCGAGAATTATATAAGAAAGTTCTAAATACCTCATTAATTTTTAATTAATTTAAAATTCTATTAAAATGTCAAAATATTACTCTAAAGGACAATATTTTTCCCGATCATATCTGCAAGTGCGAAGTCAAAGCATTTATCTGTAGCGCGCACACACTTTTCTTAATATTTATTATTAATTTATTTTCATAAAAAGCACATTTCCAGAATCCTAATTGATCCAAAAGGACAAAACTGATGGAATTCTTTAGTTCATATTCTTAATTCTTCAGGTGAGAAGAACAGTTAAAAATATTTTTCTTTTGATGAATGTTCTTGGCATTCAAGTGCAGTATTTAGTCGCACACAAATTAGCACACCTTCCCATAAATACGTTGTTTCTAATCTTAGCTCGTTAACACAACGGCAAAGGGCATGTTTGTTTGAAAAATTAATCAATCTTTCACATTAAACAAAAATTATGGTTTAATTTAAGGTACATATATTGAAAGTTTTGGCCTTTTTAAAAGTATTGGAAAAAGTTGATAAAATTCAATTTGTGCAAATGTGTGAACAACACATCTATTTTGCCGGCTTTTAAGGCCATTCGCAATTGAATTTTTTTATATTACAAAAAATTTTAAATCACAAAATTACAAGCCAAATTCGATACATTTAAGTCTTTGAACTTTAAATTTATCTTTTATGTATTTCTGAAAGTACTGTAACTCTCCGTATTCCCGTTCTTGATAAGCGGCATTTCTAGCCAGCTGTTTTACCACCAGTCAAAATATTCCATTGTTAAATGCCTCCAGATTGCCAGACGGGGAATCTTTTCGTCCGAGTGTCTTCAGATCTAGTCATTCGTGATGTCAGCTGAAGAACCATTGGTGGTGTTCATTGTTTAAGAGAAACTTATTGCACCTTCAAGGGGAAGGAGTCAAATCATCTGGATGCCAAATGTTTCCCAATGTTAAGAGACTATATTTGGAACAAAACAGTCAATTACGAGGACAAAACATTGATGGAAATTCTCACGATTGGCTAATGACCATGATGCGTGCATTTTGCTGATAGGCTATTGAGCGATAAAGAGGTCAAGTGGACCAGTGAGAAGTGAGAGAAGAGAATTGGACAGTGATAAAATGCCTTTTTTAAAGGGAGGGGAGATTTCTTGCATTACGGACTGTTGAAAGACGCTCTAACCTGAAGTAGCCGTACTGACTAACAGCCTGTTTAGGTTTTTGAATGTGTGTTTTATTTCTCCGAATTGATTGAGTACTCTTTTCACGATAAACCTTTGACTGATGTGAAAACGCCATCAACTCCCAAATGGTGTAGATATCAAATATTTAAACCTAAATCAGATCAAGTTGTTCTTATGTATATATATGGCAAATAAAATAATTGCCTGAAACTTTAGTCTTTTTTTTTATTGGTCAGAATCAATACATTACAGTGCAGGGTGGCATAAATTAACTCCAGGAGTTATTTGGTTCCGAATTCTATAAATATATACCCTTCAGATGTGGACTTTGCTTATCAAATATAATCTGTCTAGTTTTCTTCGTTTTATAGTTACCTTGTTAAATCGATTCGTACAGCAAGACAAACAGTCTTCCTCCGAATGAAAATTGGCTGAAAATTTGATAAAATTAAACAAATTTAGTGTAAAAACCATATATCACATTTCAAATGTATATTTATTTAACAAAAATTTAGGCTATAAGAAAGACATTTTTTTATATGTCCAATAACATTGTAGAGGTGATTAAGTGGTCGCAGGACATATCTTTCATCATTACTTTCGAGTTTTCAGAAATTTTACTAAAATAAGAGTTTCGAAAGAAATCGAATCTTTAAGGAGAACATACAGCCTATAATTAATTGTGTCATCAATTATGGAAAAAGAATCTGAGTTAAAATATTTAGAACAAGAATGAAAACAATTTTAAGATCACTGAAAAAAATTATGAAAAAAAAAAAACTTTAAAGTATTTTTTAAGTGAAAAAAAAGTTTTAATGATAGCAGTTTCTTGGAATTGATAATTTTTTATTTTCAAAATGGTGTAAATCTCATTTCAGTTGAATAATATTTTTTTTTTTATAATACGAAAAAGTTTCAAAATTTTGATTATTTTTTTAGTTATTAAAATATAAAAATATAATATCGCAGTTCGCATATTTTCCCGCTATAATATATTCATCCCATAATTAGTAGTTATGAGTTCCTCAGTCGCTTCTTAGAGCGAATCCACCCTTCCATCCGAAGAAAAACTTCGCTTATTACTAATATCATTTCTTTAAATAAATTTCAAAAACCCAAATAGATCAAACATCAGAAGAACTTTCAGTTCCCACTCACATTGCGGAGTTCTAAGCAGACACACAGAATATAACTTTGCTGAGTATCTCAAAATAAAAAGAACACCATTACACACTTTAATTGCTTTTCCACACGCAGACAATGCATGGCGCGCGTAAATGACAAAAATCAACAGAATCAAATAATGATTCAGGCGCTTTCATTTCTAATTTATAAATGGTTAGTTATCATGTTTCCTAGTGGTACTAATATTTACAAATCTATTTTCATCTCAGTTTCAGTGCTCTTAATTGCATTCAGTGATGAATAAGTATAATAGAAATAAAATATTCTGAACAAGAGAGATAAACTATTTTTATTTGTCCAATAAAATGGTAGACATGACTAGGTGGAAGCAGGAAATATCTTTCATCAATACGTGCAAGGATAAGTCTTATTCGCAAATACTTGCCGAATTTTTATTGAATTACGAGTTTAAACAGAAATCGAATCTTTAAGGAGAACACATCGCCTAAAATTAATTGAATCTTCAATAATGGAAAAAGAACCCGAGTTAGAATATTTCAAATACGAATGAGAACACTTTTAAACTCACTGAAAAAAAAATATAAAAAAATTAAAGTATTTTTAAAATAAAAAAAAAAAACAAATTTTGTTTTAATGAGAGCAGTTTCTTGGAATCGATAATCTTTTATTTTCAAAATGGTGCAAATCTCATTTCAGTTCAATAATTTCAATAATACGAAAACATTTCAAAATTTTAATGATTTTTTATTAATTAAAATATGAAAAATATCCTATCGCAGTTCACAGATTTTCCTCGAAAATGCATTTATCCCATAATTAGTAGCTATGTTTCCTCAGTCACTTCTTAGAGCGAAACCACTTATTTTGCTAAGTGACACAGTAAAAAAGAAACTTAGCTTATTACTAACAAAATTTCTGTAAATAAATTTCAAATACCCAAATAGATAAAAGATCAGAAGACTATTCAGTCAACATTCACATTTCGGAATTCTAAGAACAGAAAATAACTTTGCTGAGTAAGACAAAGCAGATATTTACACTCATTTACAGATATTTATACTCAGCTGTCTATATTTGGACAAAGAAAGAGCAACATCACACATTAAAAAGATACCCACTGCATTCTTTATATGCTTTTCAACACGTAGACAATGCCTGGCGCGCGTAAATGACTAGTGACTAAAGACCAGACGTACTACGCAAAAAAAAAAAAAAAAATGCTTTGATGTTTGTTTGATGACTTTTTTGGTTTTGAAGACTTTTTTATTAATTAAAATATGAAAAATATCATATCGAAGCTTTTAGATTTTTCAGCTAAAATACATTTATCCTATAATTAGTAGCCATTATTTCTTCAGTCTTTTCTTAAGGCGAAACCACGCATTTCTATTTTGCTCACACAATAAAAAAAAACTGCGCTTATTACTGATAACATTTCTTTAAATAATTTACTAATGCCTAAATAGATCAAAGATTCAGTCCCCATTCACATTTTGGAGTTCTAAACAAAACAGAAAAGAATTTTGTTGAGTTCGATGCGCATATTTACAATCAGCTGTCTATATTTGGACCTCAAAAAAGCAACCATCAAAGTAAAAAAAAATCTCATTACGCTCTTCATTTGTTTTTCTAGCTGCATTCAAAGCATGGTGAGCTCAAATGACAAAAATCAGACCAACCTACTAAGTACGAATCAAAACAATTTCATTTCTAATTTATAAAGCGTGACTTTCATGTTTCCTAGTGGTAACAAAATTTATAAATCCAAGATTTACATCTCAGTTTCATTGCTCTTAATTGCATTCAGTAATAAAACTGAATTTCTGGTTCAACTAATAGAAATGAAGATGGATTTTCCGGAATATTTGATGGTCCACATATGAAGGGACCACAAAAGTCATGGATTTTAGAACTGGCCATAGAAATAAGCTGAGCTTTTTTACTGAAGAGCATGCAGGAAAAGATTGCTTATGTTCAGGAAATTGATTTTTGAATATGAAACGGGAAAAGTATAATACATTAGATAAACTGTTAATAAATTTCCACATAACTCCGCTTCTTAGTTTAGCTCGGTAATTTCAATCGAAACGTTGAATGGCCTGTCTTTTTCCTATTTATAATTTCTAATAAGCATTCACATAAAACCAACGCATGTAATTTGAAAAGCAAAATAAGATTTTAGGCTCAGAGAATGAAACATGTTTGAAACAGAATATTGAATTTGAAATGCGAATATTTTCTTTGTCTCCCAAAAAATAAGGAAAGACATAAAAGGACAAATATAAAAATACGATCATATTTTTATGGTGCAATTTTTATGTAATTTGAAAGATTTATGTATGAAGATGAATAAGAAAATTTCCTATAACTATAATTAAGAATTTCAATATTGCTAATTTTTTTTACTTTCGTTTTTCCCTTGTCAATAATTTATCGTAATTTTTTTAAAAAAATATTTTCCAAATAAGATCACTTTCCTTACAGAAAAAAAATCACACAGATATTTGGGCTATCAGTCTCTGATCTACGTTCGCGGAAACCGAATTAACACTTGTAAACAGTTAAGAACAAATTTTTATTCTTGAATTTTCAACACGTACCAATAAACGGTGTGTTTGTTTCATAAATAATGGCGGTCTGAGAAATATCAACGAGAGACCTTTATTACAGCACATAAATCAAGAGTTTTGCATTTTCTTGTGGTATTTCAAACCCGTGTAACTAGAATGATATCTTTTACAAATCTGTGCCAGATAACTCCATTCACGATTTTTTTGAGAACTCAGATTGAAGGTTTAATTCGTTAATTTTAATCAAAATGAAACTTTGTCTTTTCTTTCCCGGATTTTTTAGTGAAATTTCATATAAAAACGATACTTGAAGGTCAATTAAATCTGGGATGCATTCTCGTATTGTTCAATTGATTGCGATGAAAATTGGCCAATTTATTGCTAGCACCTTTGTGGAGATTATAGGCATGTTATCATTATCATATCTATTGCATAATTCATTTTATTTGACCATACATTATGAACCACCGTACCAGTTAGCCGATTGCGATGCCATTGATCAGCTCGTTGCTTGCACCTGTGCAAATGGTATTGGCATGATATTAGTGCATCGGAACTTATATTGCCGGGTCCGCATAGCTGAATGGTTATGAAGCTGGATTCATAGTCAGAAGATCATATGTTCGAATCCCCGTAGACTTAAAATTTGTTTAACTATTTTTCCTTCATTTCGTGTTCCAGAAGATTCTGAACCTTTCTTTAATTTGCCAGATTAGTACTCTGGACTTTTTTTACAGTAACCAGAAAGGTATTCTGGAACTTTCCATACTTGTATAAAAGCTGAAGATCTTTCAACCACTATGTTCTTAGTTCAGAGTTGAGTTAAAAAATTGATAAAAAGCTATTTCCTTGTTTTCATGATTTCTATCTACGTGACATTCTTTGGTGGAGGTGCCGTATATGGATACTAGTACAACTCACCTCTTCTTTAATTCTTTCTACGTGTCAATAGAATTTTCATATTCATATCTAATATATAAAAATAACTCTTTTGTTTATTGATACTTTATGCGCTGCTTACCGTTCAACTGATTGGGATCAAACTTGTTCAACTTAATGCTTGCACTTGTGCAAAGGTTATAGGCATAGAACTATATTCATATCTGAAATGCAAAAATGAATTTTTTTTTATCGCTCCTTATGTACTGCTGAATCGTTCATATGGTTGCAACGAAACTGGTGATTTTATTGCTTGCCCTAGCGCGAAGATTATATTTTATAACTGTCAGTTGATAAAAGACTAACATTAAACGGCAAATGGCACTTGTCATACGGAGTTATTTACACATATAGTAAGTATTTAAAATTATTATGAGTGATGCCAATGAATGTGATTGATATGGAATAAAAAATATTCAGTAAAAGTAACTAATTTTTTAAAATTCTCATTAATGAGTATACAGGATTCTCTTTTATACAAGATATTGTCATTCAACGTGGACAATATTAGCTGCACATTCACAGTTTATTTGACATATATAACATAGAATTATTATTATCGATTACGATCAAGTTAATTTATATATAATTTAAAAATTTTCAGTGCAAACAGTAACTTACCTATTTAATCAGTGAATCCACAAATGATATTTCGGTTATATAAGCTTATACCAAGTTGATTGCATAGATTAAAAATATGTTCCCAAACGTTCGTTAGATGTAACAGCGCAATAAGTGGAAAGAAGCCAATTCGAGCTTTCAAGCAAACGAGGAAGAGAGTAGATATATTAGGAGTTGCAAATTCACATGCTTCAGCATCACAAAATCAACATGCAGCAAGAATCGAAAAACAACGCTATTTGCTACCTGAGAATGCGCATGAGAATAGAAAGAACAATATGCAGAAAGTAGCGAGGCAACTAATCTTAACGGGAAATCGATTGGCATAGATGTACTCAATCCACGCATTCCCATTATTCCCACCGATATGAAATTTTATTTCAAACAGCTGAATTCACCATTCGACTTGCACACTCGATGACCATTAATAAGCCGCAAAGTCAGTCACTTGAAGTGTGCTGTGATCCATGTTTTTCACATGGTCAGTTGTTGCTGGATGTTTACGAATTGGAGAACTTAGAGATTTATTATTATTATTATTTTGCTGCAGATGGGAAAACTAAAATAAATATTGCAAACCTCAAAACACTTGAATAATACGAGCAAAAAAGAATACATATTTTTTATACTTTTCCTTTAAATATCATTAAATTTCATTGAATGAATTCATTGCCGATAAGAAAATAAATATCATTCTTTCTATCATAATTCAATAAGAAAGCTATTTTAAATTTGAAATGATATTTTCAAAACCATTTTTTTCTGCGGCAGCAACGTGAATGTCACCAGCTAGTTTTATATAAATGCGCAATATCACTGGTAGCAGTTCTTTCGGTTGTAGAAATAATAAACAATCATTAATACTCTGTAACAAAATCAAATATTCGGTCTTAAAACAAAATGCGTAGAATTAAAATTGTAGCGGACTATAAAAACGTATTAACGACTTTTAATTTGTAATGTGCATTCAAGGCTTGAGCGTTGCCATGATTGCATACCACCAAAAGATGCATGTGCCAAATGTTAAAGCTCCATTTTCTGAAAAAATATATACAAATATTTGTTTTACAGTGATATTTGAAAAGTATATTCATAAATCAAAACGTTAAGAAAATTCGAATTACTAACCATTTTAAGTAAATGAACTACGATCCTTGAACTTAAGGAATGAAAAATATTAAAATCGACGTTACAAACCACACCTATCGTGTTTCAAATGTTAGACTTTTTTTTTTTTTGCAAAACAGAGATATGAAAAAAGCCTTCTGATTTAACAGTAGCTAAGAAATAATGCGTTCAAAAACGTGCAGATAGCTTAAGAATTATATCATTTATTCCCTGGAATAAAATTCGGCATGTTTTCGTTCAATCGTTCAAAATTGGGGTTCCACTGAAAAATAACTCATGTAGGATCTCCTTAAAATAAGTTTCCCTGTTTGATGGCAGCAGCAGCTAAAATAAATGAAAGAATTGACACCACATTTCATTTAACTAACCAAAAATAGATAATACTAAAAGAGGCAATAGGGAAAAAATTGTAGCTGCTGTCAAGTACGAACTAGGAAATTTCTATTGTAACAGGAAAAATATATAAAAATCCTAGAGATTGCATGACAGCAATGTCATGTATTTTTTGTAAAAAGAGAAGAGTAGACGGTATGCGATATATTGTACAAAGAAAAGTTCAGCATATGGAAAATGTTGCACAGAGTGAATGGGACCATAATATTCACAAATTAAAGATTATTTTCTATGCGTCTTATGAACACATTCATAAATGTGCTCCTACAGCTACCGTATTTCCCCTTTGAGCAACTTTTGGCGCTAACTTTTTTTCCTGAGGAATTCGTCATCCAATCCTGCATACGAAATGTTGTATCACTTCATTCTTTCGATTTAGCTACTGATGCCACCAAACAGAAAAATATTTTATGGCCATCAATTTCATCTACCCTAGAGTTCTTCTACCTTATAAGTTATTATTAGTGTTATTTAGTTAGAGATCTTAGGGTTAAAAAGATAAAATAGCAAATGCGTAAACTTTCTCGCAATATTATTAACATTGCAATACTTCCTTTTCAATTAAGGCGATTGGTCATTTTAGTAAATGATTTTTTACTTGATAGTCTTTTGTATGTCATTCCTAGTTCCCAAATTGTTTCAATTTTTACGCTAAATTATTTTTGAGGTATCTTAGGTATGAGATATGGTTTGTGTGGAATATTGCTTTCCAAGTTATTTAAACATTGATACGTAATCAAATATTTAAAAATGGCCAGGATGATTTCATGACTGAAATATATAAATCGAATGTTATGTGTGATGTAAAAGGTCAAAGACAAAAAGAAAAAAAATATCACAAACTGTAAAACTAGACTTGTACGTCTGGTACGACAATAATACTTTTAAAATTTTAAAAATTTTAATTGTCCGTTTGCTATAAAATTTATGAACAGAATATCATATCTCACTATCATTACTATAAAATAAAAAAAGAAGTTGGTATATTTTTCCATTTATTTTCTCATAATTTTTAAAATTAAAACAATTGTGTGTTATTAAATTTTATAATTAAAAATGTAATTTTGTAATTTTAGAAAGTTAAAGATCAATTTTTGAGCAAGCAACTTTGAAAGGAAATTTGGGAAACTGTCTCAAACTTTGAAATTTTTTTTAATAATCCATTTTGTAATAAAAATTTAAATTTCAAAAATTGACAGTGATCATCGTCTTGTAGTAATCACACTTAAACAAAAATCTTTATGATAAAAAGAAAAATTAAAAAAATATGTTTACTAATTTATAATACATTACACTGTAAATAAATTTCGTAATTTTTAAAGGTTCAAATAAAAAATGAATATTAGGATTGATAATTTCACACTCCTAGTTCTGACGACCGAACTGAACAAATTGCAAAATATTTAATTTCCCACTAAACGCATATATTCGCCTTTCATTTCTGCTAATCGAATTCTCAAAAATGTAGAAACAAAAACCTACCATAAGCATATGCACACCCTTCTTATGATCCTGCACGCAGCCATGACAAGCCACGATTGCATGAATAAATAGAACGATAAACAAAAACATATATTCGGGCTCGTTTGATTTCGTGTACATAAAGGAGGAAATTTACGTTTTCTAGTGGTTTTAAGAAATAGATAATGATAGATAGAATTTTATTCATTTATAAATTCATTGCCTGCTCATGTCGTTTATTACTTTCTCATGTAACACCACTTTTCGCTTTAATTTTTTACTTTCAGTCCAAACGATGAACGTTTTATCTTTGATTTCCTGTTTCTACTTTCTAGTGAGCATTCACATACGAAAGATGCAAATAAATTGGAGAGCAAAATGGCAGAAGCCAAGTTCAGAGAAATAAGTCATGCTTGGAACAAAACATCGAGTTTGAAAAGCGAGAATGTTGCTTCAAAATTTACTCCACACCTCTAAGAGTACATAAAGGAATAGAAAAACAAATATAAAGAACAAATAACAAGCAGAATAAAGTATATAAAGACATTTCTGCTCTAGTAGTATTTCAATATCTATTCTAATAATAAAAATAATGTGGCTGTTGGTATGTTGGTGTTCTTCGAGTAGAAAATTTGATCTGTAACAGCAAAAGCGAAAGATATATGCCTTGGAGAATTTGAAAGAGCAGTCTTTAGAAATTGAATTTAAATTTTAATTTAAAACCTTAGCTGAAGTTTAGTATTTTTCTATAATTACATCTAAAACTATTATTGCACAAATAAAAATTTTTTATTACATAAAGAAAACGATTTTAATTCAAATCGTTTTCTTTATACCAATCACTTTATTACATTACTTTTTTACCATTGCTGAAAGCTGAAAGACCAATAAAATTGTGCTTTCAATGCCTCCGAATTTGGTTATTGTACTATAAGAAATATATAATGATTTTAAATAACGTATTTCTGATTCGTCAGGGGACAAAATAAGAAAGGGAAATTTTTGGAAATTTAAAATATTTTTAAAATAGTAAATCTTGCAAAGAGTAAAGCGTTTTATCTCTGCCTTTGATCTTAATGGAAATTTCCAAAACAAAATAAACTAAAATTGTAATAAATATTATAAATTAATTTAAGAATAAAGGAAGTTTATCATTTTCAATTACAGAACAAAGCGATAAGGAATATCATTTATTACTTGGTAAAAAAAAATATATATTTATCTAGGGTAGGAAAATATCTCACCATGCGAAAGAAATGAATCTTATGGAATGTACGCACAACGAACTTCTACATTTAAAGAAAAGTCATTTCTTGCATGAGGTTTGTGTTGGGGTATTTCTTTTAAAATTTGCATTTCTTTATTTTAAAAAGTTACATTTAATTCTAAATTTTATTTTGTTTAATCAATGTTTTGCACTAATAACAGTTTATCACAAGCTATTTACTGTATGAGACATCAAAATCAAAAAGTTCTACGAAATTTAATTCAGCTAAAGGATCAGGAATGAGCTGGTAGCTTAATAATCGTTATGAAAAGTATTTTTATCTCGTGCGTCTTAAACAGTTTACAGAACAAAACCTGGGAGTTCTATCACTATTCATCTTTCAGTATCAGTTTTCTCTTTTCCAAAATTATGAAAATTTAGGGCTCGAATGGGTCGATTAAATATTAATAAGCCATATTTTGCTAAAACCTCATTAAATGTTATCTATAGGTGTAATTTTAGAAGAGGGTTATATGTGACCCATTTAAAACTCTTTCTAATTATATATCCACAATTATTCATGATATTTCAAAGCACAATGCATAGCAAAACAGTTTTTGCAGAGTGTATCTTCACACCCTGGCACAAACAATGTTCTTTCGATTTTTTTTATTTTTTTTGCGCAGTGGGCACATCTTGTTGGTCAACGGCAAATGATTGACAACATTCAACTCTAGTTTTGTTACATTTGACGGCTGACCTGAGTTTTCCCTCTTGAAAAGTGCATTTTCTTTTTCTCGGGCAATCAGTGATTCGATCAGGGAGAAAATTTCTTGCATGGGAGTCTTTTATTATCTTTGGTTTCTTAAAATAACATGTGTGCATTCCCAAACTCTGTCATCAAAAATTTATAGAATACCTTTTTCTGCCATTCTGTAGATCTGCTGTGAAAGTCATGCAGCAATAACGTTTGGACAGCTAATCTACACCCTTCAATTAATCTCCTAAAATATGCAAAAGCAGTAGGACAATTTTTCGTTACTCTTTCCTTTTCTTAATGCTTACGATTCACTTGTGTGATATCCAGCCCATGGCGATTTGTCATAATCAGGACTTCCTTAAAACCTTGCCATCATGCTGCAAGAATTCCTTTGTCATTCTGGAAAAAATTTGTATTATCTTTTTCAACTTTTCTACCAGAGACTTTCGTCATGCGTTTTGCGACTCGAAATGCGCTTTGCAATAGAAGAAAAATTGATGTTTTCCGGCAAATGTACATCTGTTAAGTATCTATAAAAATAAATGCAACATCTCTTCCACTTATTTTTGATAAAAGTTTTAGAACAACTCTTTTTCAGCTCTCCACCTTCCCAAACTGCATAGTATAAAGTCATAGGTTTAGCCCGTAATAGAATCCCGTCTTTCTCAGACTTTTATTCCGCATTTTATTGGTTTTAGAGGTAAATACTGTTTTAAGCTAGAACGGACTTTGAATTTATCCATAGATCCATCAAGGTTCTGGAAGACTCTTTCTGTTATATCCAGCCGATGGCTATTCGTCCTAATCAATACTTCCTTAGAACATTGTCATCATGCTGCAAGAATTCCTTTGCTATTCTGAAAATAAACTGTATTAACTTTTTTAACTTTTCTACAAAAGAATTTCGGTATGTTTTTCTACTTTGCAATAGAAGGCTAAAACTTTAACACATATTTCTTAGTCGATGCATAATTTCCTCATGACCTTGCCACAAAATTGTGAACTTTGAACTAGACTAAAACCTACAGGGACCGCCTTGTATATTTCTGAATCGTTCATATGAGAACATTGCGCTTGCTATTGTAGTAAATATAAAGAAATATGGATTTTATAAGCCATTTTTTCGATCAACTGAAGGAAAGAATTATTTCACAACTGTAATTTATTAACAAGAAAATATATAAAAACTGTATTTAGTTAAGTAATTGTACTTTTCAGTACGTATGCAGAAATATGAAAAATTCAGACGGATTGAACTCTCAAATGGATTTGGTTCAAAATTTTATAAAATCCACAAATTGAAAGCTAAATCTCTTTACCTAATTTTATATGAAAGTAGTTGTGTTTTTGAGGTGCTCGTTTATAAGTCTACAAAAACAATATGAAAGGGAGGATCCACAATAATGTTTACGAAGCAAAGAAAAAATGCTTCATTAAAAAAAGACAAAAAAATAGAAAGGATAATTAAGAGATATATGTGGTGATTAGTTCTCTACATAATCACCAAACCTTTTGAGGCATTTATCACACGGCTGGACCAATTCGTTTAATTGGATCTGATATTTAGTGGCTTCAGACCTCACAACTAAACTTTTCTATATTGTGGTTTCCCACTTGCTGTCTGTAAGCTTCAAAAGGACGATGCCATTTCGCTACCTGTTGTCTAAGCATTGCTTCTCTCCACATACACTTCCACTATTTGTCTGTGAATGCCCAACTCTTGGCTAATAAATATCATATCGCCGCTTGCACCTCTGTGTGAGACCACTTCTCTAGACGTCTTGGTATTATTGTCATTGATTCAGGCGTCAGTTCTAATACTATCTGCTCGAACGATGGATAAAAAAGAAAAGGCCATCTGTTTCCGTTCTGGTTAACAATATTCTAATCCACAATTTATACTTTCCAAAAACTGCTGCTAGTAAACTTTTTTCTAGAAGTTCAGCTTGATACACTATGGGTTAAAATTCTGCGTTTTTGTTAAATACCTATGTAAAATATGACCTTTTTCTATGCCACTGAATGCAGCTCCAACTTCAATATTCGTCTTGGATCCATCCATTTAAAGACGAACTCACTTAGAGGTGTCCCCACCATCTTCAATGGAGGTCTGGTTTTGAAATGAATATTGAGATGGAAGAGCAGTTCAGTCTGCTTTAAATTTTTTAACATCCATCTTATTGATTGCTGTGAGGCTCTCTGGAAGGGAAACATTGAGTTTATTGATCAATGTATATCTAGATTCTTGCTGGAGCTTGAGATGTAATGGAAGAATCAAGTGGATAACTTGAAGTGTGGATGCTGAGGTCTATCTGTAGACTCCCGAAATTGAAAATAGAAATTGACTTTGTTTGTAGTCTTCCCAATTTTTTTTAACTCTTACAGGAGGATCCAAGCACCAGATTTCTGTGCAATAAGCCCCCATCCTTTTAATCACAGTGGAGTAAAGTGTTTTTTTTTAATTTCTGAGAAATTCCCCAATCTTTGGCCATTAATTTTAGATTTCTGTGATACAGGAATGTTTTAATGGAGATGTTTTGAATGTGAGCATTCCATTTGAATTTTTCATCGATGTGAACTCCAAGATATTCGATGGTAAGTTGTCTTCGAATGATTTTTCCTTAACAGTGGATTGCTGGTGTTTGAAGACCTCCCGATTCTGCTATACAGAATATATTGCGTTTCTTCTGTTGAAATTTGGAGTTTATTCTTATTGGTCAGGAAATGAATTTGGCTAATCCTTCTTGTGTTTGATTTCCAAATTTCTGCCTAGCGAATGTATGGGAGACTATAACAAAATCATCTGCAAGTTCTTGAATTGATGTGTTTGTTGGAAAAGTGTGTTCTAGAATTTTATTTCCTACAAGATTTTCAGATAGCTGGGTCACCACCCTGTGGACAGCCGATGGATATCATTCTTATTCAATAGCCGTATATTAATGCAGCAAAAATTCAAGGTCTGCCTAAACCTTGGAATACTTTGACTTCCAAATCCAAAAAAGTAGCAGTAGTCAATAGAAAATTATATCCGGTCATCGTAGCGTATAAACAAGATGTGGTAGCCATCAAACTGCAAACAGGAAATCAACAAACTACTTTCATTTCAGCCTATAATTCTCCCTATTCTAACATTGCATACACGTTACAGGAAATTTAGGAAATCATCACTTCTCTTAAACACAAATCAATTTTCATTGGAGCATTGGCATCATACACAATGGGAATCAAAAACAATGACACAAGGGGTAAAAAAGTGTTAGACCTTATCCTGGCAAAGGGCCTATTTGCTATAAACTGATCAGATGCTCCCCCAACATTTCAGAGAGACATATCCAAAGGCTGGCCAGATAGAACTATCTGTACATCAAATTTAACCTCACAAACTGCAAAATGGGATGTCACTGAAGAACCATTCCTCAATGACCAAAAATATATCATCATACAAATTAACACTCAAATGCAACAATGTTTATTCAATAGATTCAAAATTCTTCAAGAGAATCGCAAAAAAACTCCTTAATATTCTAAGACCAAACATCAATATCTTTCTGCAAGAAATCAGGAAATTTGACTGATAGGTAATCTGTATTTATAATAAAGCTCAATGTGTGTGAGTGTGTTGGCGCTCCACAGGACAGACCGCTGGATCTACAGCTACCAAATTTGGTACATGTATACCTTGGAGGTCTGGAATGTGGATCCTCTGAGCCCTTTTCTCGAATTTTAATTAGAATTAGAATTAATTAAAAATAAAGCGAAATTTCAAAGTTTTTCTGCTATAACTTTCGAAAACATTATCGCACAAAGATCATTTTTTCATCACGGTAAAGATTAAAAACTTAGCTTGCTGATTGTGCCAGTATTTTAACATTTAACTTAAATTTCTATTTTCAATGAATTTTTAAAGAAATTTTTTAACCATATTTTCCAACAATATATTTCCGACAAAACAATAAAACTTTAAAACAAACGAAAAACACGTTACTGGATGAAATTAAATAAATATTAATTGTTATATTTTCTAAGAAATAAGTACAAGGCAAAGGTTTCTGTGATCGTTTGCTATATCTATATCATTAATTTAGTAAATCAGCATTTAGTTTAGGTTAAACATGTTTGAATTTATACAGGATACGCATTAAAATTCGTGCCAAATATCTAATTTGTAAATCATTAGTAATTGGCATGCATATTGTTATCTACTGTAAACTATTAACTGTAAATAATTACAATATAATAATTACATTTTATGTAACTTGAAACAAAAAAGGCATTGATGAATAGCTGTTAGATTTTTTCATACTTTGCTGTGTGAGTCAGTCATATTTATTAAAATATTTTTACGAATATTTTAAGCAAAGTTACGAATTTTTTTAAAATGTTATATCAATCAGTCTTCTAAGCAATCATTAAAATTGACTGATTCATAAAAAGGAATATTATTATTAAAAAGCACTCTTTTAGATCTTTTCGTCCTCCATTAAAAAATATACCATTTCAGGCCAATCAACGTCTAGAATTACTCCAAGGCTGATAATCAAATGAATATGTGTTTGCGTATATGAATGAATGTGTGATGCGTGTATGTGTGCATGTGTTTGTTAATGCTCTACACACCAGATCATATGATCTAGAGATACATCACTTTGTGTATACATATTTACTTTGGAGGAAAAAAAACGCATACCTAGACGGATTTTTTAAAAAAACTTTAATTAAAATTATTAACATTCTGAATTTTTCTGCGATAACTTCCAAATTTATTACGGTATAAAGTCATTTTTTTTTAAAGAATCCTTTTAAAATTGACTTTTTTCTATTGATATCAATGTTTAAAGCTCTAAATTCAGTTTCTATTTTTACTGATTTAAAAAATATATATAGAATTATATTTTCCAACAATTAATTTCTCTCAAAATGAAAGTAGAATTTAACCTGCAAAAGCACGTTAAGAATATACCAGTAATTTCCATCATTTTGACAAAAACTGAAATGGAATAATTAAATTAACTCTTATTGCAAATTAAATCGAGATAAGTGTGATGTTCAGCATGTTTAAAAAGAAAAGCAATGTTATGGAACAAACATAAAATGTGATATTTTCCACGTAATTTCATGAAAACTTATTGTGAGTTAGAGAGTTATATAGTGCAATGAACAAATAATCGTCATTTATCACGTAACTATACTAATATTAGTTACGTGATTATCGAAGTTTAATTATATCTGGCAGAGGAATTATAAAGAGAGCAAGGTACATGGCTATTTAATCGAAAATTTTAGAACGTATTACTCTCGGCGAACCATCAGGTCGCAAAAGGCAGCTAGTAATTTATAAATTGGCCATTAGGCCCAAATTTGAATGCGTATTTTGTAAAAATCCTATCCCATTTACCGTAAATAAAGATTCTTTATTGAATTAATGATATGGCAAACGATCATAGAATTCTTTGCTTTGCATTTAATTTTTTAAGAAAATATCACATTTAATATTTGTTTTATTTTATCCAGTCACGTGCTGAAAGTTACATTTTTTACGATTCAAGTTATAATAATAATAGATTTTTTTTTAAATTTGAACTTCTGTCAATATGGCAGTACATTGATTAAATATATTTTTTTCCTTTTGACGTGCTCTTGAAAATTAAATTGTTACGGTTTCTCCGTAATTTATTGCTAAAAATATATTTCGGACCAAACAATATGGTTTAAATATTTCTTTCATAATTCGTTTAAAATATAAGCTTACGTTATGTGTTAAAACGCTTCTATCCATTAGAAAGCTAATTTGATGTAATAATCATGTTTGTGCGATAATATTTTCGGAAGTTATGGTGGAAGAACGCCAAAATTTGGTTTAATTTCTTATTCATTTGAATTTTAATTAAAAAGGCTACGAAAACTACTCATGGTGCCAGCAGTTACAAAATTTAGATCATACATATGCTAAAAGGCGAAAATACACTTTCTTTCTGAAATTTTAATTCAGATCTAAAATAATTATAAATTTTAATGACATTAACTCCTCAAATCCTTACATGTCACTAAGAGATTTTAAAAATCGTTATTTTGTCAATATCTGTTTCAATTAAAATTGAAAATACGAAAATATCAAAATTGTACACTAAACTTTACACAGCGTGCGTTTTCTTTATTTTGTCATCTAAACGCACCACGCGCTGACGGTGGGTGCTGAAAATTAAAAAGTGGGAATCTTACGTAGAGTGTTTGGATTTACATGGCCATATTTTGAAGCAATCTACTGACCAAACTATCGTTATGAAATTTTGTGTCTTACATCATCAAAGCATGAAAATTTATTTGAGGAAATAAGCTCTTGTTCTTTGAGCAGATGATGCTCATTTATTTGAAAAGGCTCTTAACTGAATTTGGTTTAATCAACCAGCACTCACAACACTAAAACAAAAATACATTTACATACACCTCATTTTTTAATTTAGCAATGCTGCTTCTACAGCCGCACGTTTGTGTAAGAAATAAACGTCCTTACCGTATTAGATAACAAAAGTAGTTTTTTTTCCTGCAATTGAATTAATATTTCCCAGTTTTCTAGTGGTAACGGAAGCGGATACTGAGAAATCAAGAATTCTTCAGTCTTTGAATGATTTGCAAGTCCTTAATAACTCTTGGCGTTTCGCTATTTAAAACTTGGTTATTCTACCACGTTATGCAAATAGCGGAATGTTCGTTCCTCGATGCACAGTAATGTTTTTCTTAAGATATGTGCATATGTTTTGAGGCTTTTGAGATGAAACTGTGCTTGTGTTGTGCGTGGTGGTTGTAAAATAAGTACACGCTTTTAGATGGCAATTCAGCCAACAAAAAAAGGATTTTTGCAGTATACTTCAGAAACTAAAATAAATAAAACCGACAGTGGCATTTTGGTATTAGTTTAAGAAAAGGTATTTACTGATAATGTGATCACATAAGTAACATAAGAAATTGGAATAACACCAAGTATGCAAAATTTTAAATTTCAAAGAAGGTACGGCGTTAGGGGTAAAAATAGTTTTCAAAGATCCATTAATGCAGATATGAAACAAATAGAGTTAAGGAAATGTGTTCGGAAATGTGTTCGGAAATTCCTGAAATCTTGAAATTATTACCCTTTAATGGTTTGCGCTTTATTCCATGTTACAGCACAGTCATTTTGGAGATTTCTGAGATTGAAAGTTTTAAAAGGAATTATCAGTTAAGTCCTTTTAAATTCATTTGTGAGTTAAAAAATATTTGTTTGTTGATTGCAACTGTTCCTATCTTCTTTCAATTCTATGTATGGTTATATCATGATAATCTGCTTTACTTAATGTGACTTTTTATTTTTATTCAGTGATTGTTCACTGGATAATTTCATGCTTATCATCGTCAGTTACGTAAATAATCATCAATAACTGGATTATTTACTGAGAGAAGTGGATTTTTATTTGAAAGTCTCTGTATAGAATATGACATACCCCCAAAATTTGAATTTATTCATAGAAAGAAAAAGTTGAAAAAAAAATCAAGTTTGAATCAAAATACGGAAACTTAATTTTGAGAGAAAAGAGGGTCAACAGGCGGCAGATGAGCAATTGTCATGACTTTTATAAGGAAATTGAGTACCATATCTTCTAAAATGATTATGTCACAGAATTGTTTCTCGTTATCGTAAAACTTCAATCAATTATTTTGTAAATAATATATATATATATATATATATATATATATATATATGCATGACAAATTTAAAAAATTGATGTTATTACTATATATATATATATATAGTAATAACATCAATTTTTTAAATTTGTCATGCATATGTTTTATTTAATTTTGAAGAATATTTTAAAGTTATGAAATTCAGCCTCTCTTAGGATTAGCAATTGCTGGAGTTTGACGTTATTTCTGAACCAAGATTAGGCAAATTCAATAGAATGAAATTTATTATAAGCAAACCTCAAACAGAAGCTGAAGCAGTGTAGAACACTCTTCTTTCATCATCAACATTGGAAACAATTTATTATGAAAAATTCGTTCTAATAAGGAAAACATTCGAGTTTCATGTCAGTAACAAAACATAATTTTTTAAAATGCATTTAAAAATAATGAAAAAAAAAGGATATTTCCTTATTGGGAATAAAGTATTCAGAAATAAATAATTGCTTCAACAGAAGAGGCGAAACACAAAAGGTTGTAACTAGAGGCATTTGGTTGCTTGATGTGATTAATTTGTGCCAAGACCTATGTTTAACTATGCTGTGCCAACAAATGTTAAAAACCCTTGAACATACTGTAAAACTATCATATCGAATCATGAAAGCAAAACTATCAGTTTACGAAGAAACAAAAGTTAACAACACTGATAATGATAACTGAATATGAATATAAAATTTTAATTCCTACAAGAAAAATACTATTTACAGAAAAGGCAAAACAATAAATCAGTGTAAAAAAGTTACACATAAGGACATAGTGTTAAATACAGTTACGATAGCCAATCTCATTAAAAAAGTTATAAATAATTTGGGGGTACTTTTCACACCCTGGTTCTTGTAAAGTTAACGATGATAGTGTAAACGACCGGATATATGGGATGGAAATTCTATTAAATTGTGTTTAATTCTGAAATCAGCTTCACACACTGGAGCACTGGCGCTTTTTCATCAAAAGGATTAGGTTGAATTGGATTGCGGAATTTAATAGCTTATGTCATTTTTGATTACTCTGAACCAGACAAATGGCTAAAAGATTAAAAAAAATTATCTTTATTTAAAATAACTTTGAAATTAGAAGAACTGATGAAACTGCAATGCAATGACTTTTAACAGCGTAAACGAGACAACTGAATGAAATATTGAAGAGAATGATAAAAACTAATTGATTTTGAAAATTCAAAAACGTTTTATGAGACTTTCATCCACGAAAATGCGCGTGTCTGGTGATGAAGCATTAAAAAATCTTAAACGATGATGAATAGAATCAGATAAATCAATTAAAAAAAGCAAAGGAATGATTAAGTTACTTTGCATCTCGAGAAGAAAGGAACTTGAACTCAGGACAAGCGTTGTTTACGAGTGAGACGAACGAGGAGTCTAGACAAGATGGGGTTTTATATATGAGTCAAAGAAAAGGAAATACTAGATTAATTGGGCAATGCATATAGAATGCCAAATAATTTCAAAATAACCCACGTGTATAAAGTTTTCAACAGATACCGGAATTGGGAAATAGTTGGCAACAAAAACTTCTTTATCTAAACATGAAGCACGTGGGGATAAATCATTGTGAGCTAAACAAACTGTATTAAAAACGAATACACATTTCTAAAGTAAAAAGTTTTGTTACTATTTTCTACTTAACGAGTGACATTATATAAATTTTTTTGCTTTCATCGATATTAATGAAAATTAAGAAGTTGGTTAATGTTTTAATGTCATGATGATTTTCTGGACTAATTTTACTGTTTCGTATAGCTAGTATGGAGAAAATAATGAAATGGTAAAATTTTTTTTCGAGATTTGAACGAATATCTATGATGTTAGAATTTTTGGAAAATAGCCATCCTTCCGTTTGCCTAACTGTGAGAAAGATAACTCAAAATTGTTTCGAGTTAGATATTTAAACTGTTGGTATATGATATTCATACTAAATTTGGATGTTTCTAGTAGCTTTTAGCTAAGTGCGCTCTTAGGAAATCTGTATGTAAGGCCGTTCCAATATAATTTGACGTCATAAATGCAAAATGAGGACAGCTAGATGGATGAAACTCGGCTGACATATTTAACGTCTATAGTGTAGACGTCTATCAAATTGGAAGTATATTCAACAAAGGATGGATTTTTTTTTTTTGGAATTTCTCTTCCAGAAACAAAATTGCAAAAACATTCAATTAAAGATTTTTTATAAGTTGATTTTTATTGTATCCCCAGCAAAGAATTTTGAAATTCAAATTTTCATAGTTATATAAGTAGTAGTACCTTATAAACCTAATACCATTTGTACAAATTTTTTCCTAACGTTGTTTAATCGCATGATATAATCGCATCATTGAAATCCAAAGAATACAATATCTTTTGCGGTAAAGTTTTACTTTCTCTTTTACAAATGGTAGATAAACTGTTGCAATTATTAAAAAATAATCGAATTCGAAATTTTGACGAATGTTCGCAATTTTAGAGCTCCCTTATTTCCGTAAACACCTATTTTACATTATATTTGTCTGTCTGTCAGTCAGTGACATAGATAATTTAATAACGCCTTGAAGAAAATAGGTGAAATGGGCTTATTATATTTACAATATATTATTTAAACATATTTTTTCTTACAGTTTTACTCCTTTCAAAAAAATTCTATATGCCCAGCGTTTCGAATATGTGTTAACACAACAACTACAAAACTAAAAAAAATGCAACTTAGAATGAACATTTATTGTGTATATGCAATATCAAATTTTGAATTTATTCCAGGAAGAGATTTAACCGTCTGTAACTTTGTACTTACAAAATCATGCAAACTTGATTATTTAAATACATGGTATATTAAGTCACAATGACTTAAATACACTGATGGAAAATAAATCCCAACACCAACAAAAAATTCTTGTACAGTAATGAAATTTTAGGAATACATTTGTCTAGGTAACATATTTAATTGATTAAAGTTTCAATATCACAGGTAGAGCCATTGGCGGGAAGAGCTATTTCAAATGTGAAATGTTGGTACATTAGTAACCAGTGTAACTGCCAGAATTTTGAATGCAAGCATACATGCATTGTGTCGTACAGGTGTCGGATATCAGTTTGTGGGATGGAGTTCCATGCCTATTGCACTTGGGCGTCAATGCAGGGACGGTTAATGCTGGCTGTGGATGACGCTGGAGTTGTCGTCCAATGATGTCTCATACGTGCTCGATTGGAGAAAGATCTCGTGATCTAGCAGGCCAAGGCAACATGTCGATACTCTGTAGAGCATTTTGGGTAACAACAGTGGTATGAGGGCTAGCGTTATCCTGTTGAAACCCCCCCCCCCACCTTGACTGCTGTTCATGAATGGCAGCACAACAGGTTGTATCACTAGACTGACGGACAAATTTGCAGTTAGGGTGCGTGGGATAACCACGAGAGTGCTGCTGCTGTCATACGAAATTGCTCCCCAAACCATAACTTCAGGAGTAGGCCCTGTGTGTCTAGGTCGCAGACACTTCACTAGCAGGCGTTCACCTGGCCTCCCTTCTAACCGACAAACAGCTACCACTGTGACCAAGGCAGAACCGGCTTTCATCAGAAAACACAACAGATCACCACTCCGTCCTCCAATGCGATCTAGCTTGACACCACTCACGTCACAACGGCAGTGGTTTGGAGTCAGTGGAATGCACTGTACAGGGCGTCTGACTCGGAGCTGTCCTTAAAGTAACCGATTTGTAACAGTTCGTTGTGTCACTGTGGTGACAACTGCAGCTCGAATTTCAACTGCAGACGCAGTACGATTAGCCGGTCTTCCCTCTGAGTAGTACCACGTGGCCGCTCGGAACCTTGTCTGCTTGAGGCAGTACCTTTCCTTGACCACTGCCGCCAATACTCATGCACAGTGGATGCATTCCTGCCAAGTCTTTCAGCAATATCGCAGAAAGAAAACCCACCTTCTCGTAGCCCTACAACTCGACCTCGTTCAAACTCAGTGAGCTTTTGATAATGGCTTTTTCGTCTTCTCAGAGGCATCCTTGACTAACATTAACCCACTATGTCAAATCTCAACTGTAAATAACGATCACGAACCTTACAGCGCTTATTTAAAGCAAACCTCATTTGCATGTTTATAGTTTCACTACTAGCGCCACACTTACGCGTGTAGCTCGAAAATTGAATCGACGTCATCTTTCAGAAGTATAAACACGCCTACCAAATTTTGTTTGTCTAGCACAGCTCCTTCCTAGTGTTGGGATTTTTTCCATTATTGTATGTTAAGTCTACGGTACATAATTTTATAACTAGAAGTCTTAATTTTGCAATTAAATATGGTATGCGATTTTGTGTAAGTGTAGTTCTTTTTAAAAATATTTGTTTCATCTACAAATTTAGGATAGGAAAAATATTATTTCATTCGACATTCGCATACTTTTAACAACATCCCAGGTATTGAACATCCAAAATGGGTCAAAAATCCAACGATAAAAGTAAAAATGTTAAATTGAACAAGTGTTAATATTTGGTAACTTCTACAAGCCAATGACATGCAAGGCGGTGTCTAGGGTAACATATTTAGGGGGAATACGGGAGAAAGATTTAGGGATAGCCTTCTCATTGGTTGATTCTTCGTGTTAAACTTCAAGACATTTAGTAGAATCTTCTTCTTAGATTATAACAATAAAAAAATCAATAACAGATTAAATATTTCATGAAAATGGCTCTGATCTCTTTGCATCAATTAGAACAAAATTTGAAAAATAGTTTTTTTTGTAAAGTACCAACACTTAGAAACAATTACAAATTTTTATTAAGAAATAGACAGATTACGGATTTTAAAGTTGTTCTAGAATGAGATTAAAGTCAGTTTCAAGCGATAATATTTTCGAGAATTATCTCAGAAAATCCTAAATATCTCATTAATTTTTAATTAATTTAAAATTCAATTCAAATTTCAAAACATTACTCTGAAGGACCATATTTTTCTCTTTCCTATCTGTGAAGTCAAAGGATTTATCTGCAGCGCGCACACACTTTTCCTATTACTTATTATTAAATTAACTGCACAATAAGCACATTTCTAGAGTTTGAACTGATCCGAAAAGCCAAAACTGATGGAATTCTCTGGTTCATATTCTTAATTCCTCAGTAGAGAAGAACAGTTAAAAATATTTTTCTTTTGATGAATGTTTTGGCATTCAGTGGCCAGTATTTAATAGCACACAAATTAGCATACCTTCCCATAAATACGTTGTTTCTAATCTTAGCTCGTTAACACAATGGCAAAGGGCATGTTTGTTTGAAAAATTAATCCATCTTTCACATTAAACAAAAATTATGGTTTAATTTAAGCTACATATATTGAAAGTATTGGCCTTTTTAAAAGTATTGCAAAAAGTTGATAAAATGGAATTTGTGCAAATGTGTGAACAACACATCTATTTTGAAGGCTTTTAAGGCCATTCGCAATTGCAAATTTTATATTACAAAAAAATTTAAATCACAAAATTACAAGCCAAATTCGATACATTTAAGTCTTTGCACTTTAAATTTATCTTTTATGTGTATCTGCAAGTACTGTAACTCTACCCTTTCCCGTTCGTGATAGGTGGCATTTCTAGCCAGCTGTTTTACCACCAGTCAAAATATTCCATTGTTAAATGCCTCCAGATTACCAGACGGAGAATCTTTTCATCGAGTGTCTTCAGATCTACTCATTCGTGATGTCAGCTGAAGAACCACTGGTGGTGCTCATCTTTTAAGAGAAACTTATTGCACCTTCAAGGGCAAGGAGTCAAATCATCTGTATGCCAAATGTTTCCCAATGTTAAGAGACTATATTTGGAACACCTGTTCCAAAACAGTCAGTAACGGGGATACATCATTGTTGGACATTCTCACGATTGGCTGATGACCGTGATACGGGCATTCTGCTGATAGGCTATTGAGCGATAAAGAGCTAAAGTAGACCAGCGAGAAGTGAGAGAAGGGAATTGGACAAGGATAAAATGCCTTTTTTAAAGGGAGGGGAGATTTCTTGCATTAATGACTGCTGAATGACGCTCTAACCTGAAGTAGCCGTACTGACTAACAGCCTGTTTAGGGTTTTGAATGTGTGTGTTATTTCTTCCAATTCATTGAGAACTCTTTTCACAATAAGCCTTTGACTGATGTGAAAACGCCATCAACTCCCAAATGGTGTGGATATCAAATATTTTAACCTAAATCGGATCAATTTGTTCTTATGTATATATATGGTGAATAAAATAATTGCCTGAAATTCTACTCTTTTATTTGATTGGTCAGAATCAATACATTACAGTGCAGGGTGGCATAAATTAACTCCAGGAGGTATTTGGTTCCGAATTCTATAAATATATATCCTTCAGATGTAGACTTTGCATATCAAATTTAATCCGCCTAGTTCTCTTCGTTTTATAGTTACCTTGTTAAATCGATTCGTACAGCAAGACATACAGTCTTTCTCCGAATGAAAATTCACTGAAAATTTGATAAAAATAAACAAATTTAGTGTAAAAACAGTATATCACATTTCAATTGTATATTTATTTAACAAAGATTTAGTTTATAACAGAGTTACATTTTTTTATATGTCTAATAATATTGTAGAGATGATTAAGGGTATGCAGGGCATATCTTTCATCATTACTTTCGAGTTTTCAGAAATTTTACGAAAGTAAGAGTTTTGACAGAAATCGAATCTTTAAGGAGAACATACAGCCTATAATGAATTGTGTCATCAATTGTGGAAAAAGAATCTGAGGTAGAATATATAGAACAAGAACGGAAACAATTTTAAGATCACTGAAAAAAATTATGAAAAAAAAAAACTTTAAAGTATTTTTAAAATGAAAAAAAAAAAGTTTTAATGACAACAGTTTCTTGGAATTGATAATTTTTTATTTTCAATATGGTATAAATCTCATTTCAGTTCAATAACATTTTTGTTTTATAATACGAAAAAGTTTTGATTATTTTTTTAGTTATTAAAATACAAAAATATCATATCGCTGTTCGCAGATTTTCCTTCTATAATATATTCATCCCATAATTAGTAGCTATGTGTTCCTCAGTCACTTCTTAGAGCGAATCCACCCAATTTTTGTAAAAAAACAGAAAAACTTCGCTTATTACTAATATCATTTCTTTAAATAAACTTCAAATACCCAAAAAGATCAAACAGAAGATTTTTTAGTTCCCACTCACATTGTGGAGTTCTAAGTAGACACACAGAATATAATTTTGCTGAGTATCTCAAAATAAAAAGAACACCATTGCACACTTTAATTGCTTTTCTACACGCAGATAATGCATGGCGCGCGTAACTGACAAAAATCAACAGAATCATCTAACGATTCAGGCGCTTTCATTTCTACTTTATAAATGGTTAGTCATCATGTTTCCTAGTGGTACTAATATTTACAAATCTATTTACATCTCAGTTTCAATGCTCTTAATCGCATTCAGTAATGAATAAGTATAAGAGAAATAAAATATTCTGTACAAGAGAGATAAACTATTTTTATATGTCCAATAAAATTGTAGAGATGACAAGGAAAAATCTTTCATCAATACATGCGAGGATAAGTCTCATTTGCAAGTACTTGCAGAATTTTTATTAAATTAAGAGTTTTAACAGAAAACGAATCCTTAAGGAGAACACGTCGCCTAAAATTAATTGAATCATCAATCATGGAAAGAGAATCCGAGTTAGAATATTTCAAATACGAATGAAAACTATTTTAAGCTAACTGAAACAAAAAATATTTCTTGAAAAAAATTATTTTTAAAATAAAAAAGAAAAAAATATATTTTAATGATAGCAGTTTCCTGGAATCGATAATCTTTTATCTTCAAAATGGTGTAAATTTCATTTCAGTTCAATAATATTTTCGTTTTATAAAAGAAAAACATTTCAAAATTTGAATGATTTTTTATTAATTAAAATACGAAAATATATCCTATTGAAGTTCACAAATTTTCCCTCCAAAATACATTCATCCCACAATTAGTAGCTATGTTTCCTCAGTCACTTCTTAAAGCGAAACCACCCTATTTTGCTAAGTGACACAGTAAAAAAAAAACTTCGCTTACTACTAACAACATTTCTTTAAATAAATTTCAAATACCCAAATAGATCATAAGACTATTCAGTTCCCATTCCCATTCACATGCGGAGTTCTAAATAGACACAGAATATAATTTTGCTGAGTTCGATGCACATATTTACAATCTGCTATTTATATTCTTATCAAGAAACAGCAACATCTCAAAGTAAAAAGAACACCATTACACTTTTTTCATTTTTTTCGACACGCAGCCAATGCATGGCACGCGCAAATGATAAAATACTAAAGAACGAAGCAATACGATTAAAAACATGTTCATTAGCAGTTTATAAATTGTGACTCTCATGTTTCCTAGTGGTACTAAAATTTACAAATCTATTTTTATCTCAGTTTCAATGCTGTTAACTGCATTTTGTAATTAATCAGTATAAGAGAGATAAAATATTCAGTACAAGAGAGATAAAATATTCAGTACAAGAGAGATAAAATATTCAGTGTAAGATAGATAAAATATTTTTATATGTCCAATAAAATTGTAGAGATGACTAGGTGGAAGCAGGAAATATCTTTCATCAGTACGTGCGAAGATAAGCTTTATTTGCAAGTACTTGCAGAATTTTAATTAACACACCGCCTATAATTAACTGTATCATCAATAGTAGAAAAAGAATCTGAGTTAGAATATTTCAAATTCGAAGGAAAATAATTTTAAGCTCACTGATACAAAAAAATATTTTATGAAAAGAAAAGAAAAAAAAATCTTAAGTATTTTTAAAATGAAAAAAAAAATTGTTTTCATGATAGCAGTTTCTTGGAATTGATAATTTTTTATTTTGAAAATTGTATAAATCTCATTTCAGTTCAATAATATTTTCGTTTTATAATACAAAAAATTTCAAAATTTTGATTATTTTTTTAGTTATTAAAATAAAAAAATACCATATCGCAGTTCTCAAATTTTCCCGCTAAAATACATTCATTATATAATTAGTTAATAATTATAATGAGTTTCTCTATCACTTTTTAGAGCGAAGCCCCCTATTTTGCACAGTAAAAAAAATCCTTCGCTTATTACTAATATTATTTTTTAAATAAATTTCAAATAGCCAGATAGATAAAAGATCAGAGGATTTTTCATTTTCCACTCATTGTGGAGTTCTAGGTAGACACACAGAATATAATTTTGCTGAGTTCGATGTACATATTTACAATCTGCTGCCTATATTCGTATCAAGAAACAGCAACATCTCAATATAAAAAGAAAACCATTACACTCTTTAATTGCTTTTCTACGCGCAGCTAATGCATGCCACGCGTAAATGACAAAAACCAAAATAAACAACAATCAATAAAACACTTTCATTTCTAATTTATAAATCGTGACTTTCATATTTACTAGTGGTACTAAAATTTACAAATCTATTTACATCTCAGTTTCAATGCTGTTAATTGCATTCAGTAATGAATAAGTATAAGAGAGATAAAATATTTTTATGTGTCCAATAAAATTGTAGAGATGACTAGGTGGAAGCAAAATATCTTTCATCAATACGTGCGAGGATAAGCCTTATTTGCATGTACATGCAGAATTTTTATTAAATTAAGAGTTTCAACAGAAAACGAATCTTTAAGGAGAACACACTGCCTAAAATTAATTGTATCATCAATGATGGAAAAAGAATCTGAGTTAGAACATTTCAAACACGAATGAAAACAGCTTGAAACTCACTAAAAGAAAAAAAATATATTTTATGGAAAAAACTTTTTTAAATGAAAAAAAGTATTTTTTAAATGAAAAATTTGTTTTAATGATAGCAGTTTCTTGGAATTGATAATTTTTTATTTTCAAAATGGTGTAAGTCTTATTTCAGTTCAATAATATTTTCGTTTTATAATACGAAAAAGTGTCAAAATTTTGATTATTTTTTTAGTTATTAAAATATAAAATTACCATATCGCAGTTCTCAGATTTTCCTGCTAAAATACATTCATCCCGTAATTAGTAGCTATGAGTTCCTCAGTCACTTCTTTGAGCGAAACCGCACACTCCTATTTTGCTAAGTGACACAACAAAAAAGAAACTTCTCTTATTATTAATAACATTTCCTTAAATAAATTTCAAATACCCAAATAGATCAAACATCAGAAAACTGTTCAGTTCCCATTCACATTTCGGAGTTCTTAGTAGATCAGAAAACAATTTTGCTGAGTTTGATGCACATATTTACTATCAGCTATCTATATTAGTATCAAGAAATAGCAACATCTCAAAATATGAAGAACACCAATACACTCTTTATTTGCTTTACGACACGCAGCCAATGCATGGCAAGCGGAAAGGACAAAAATAAGACTAAAGAATTATCACTTCAGATATATCATTTCTAATTTATAAATGGTGACTTTCATGTTTCCTAGTGGTACTAAAACTTGCAAATTTATTTACATCTCAGTTTGAAGAGAGATAAAATATACAGTATAAATTATTCATCAAGAGAGATAAAATATTCAGTATAAGAGAGATAAAATATTCAGTACAAGAGAGATAAAATAATTAGTATAAGAGAGATAAAATATTTTTATACGTCCAATAAAATTGTAGCGATGACTAGGTGGAAGCAGGAAATATCTTTCATTAGTACGTGCGAGGATAAGCCTTATTTTCAAGTACTTACAGAATTTTATTAAATTAAGTGTTTCAGCAGAAAACGAAACTTTAAGTAGAACACGACGCCTATAATTAATTGTATCATCAATAATGGAAAAAGAATCTGAGTTAGAATGTTTCAAACACGAATGAAAACAATTTTAATCTCACTGAAATAAAAAATATTTTATGAAAAAAACAACCCTAAAATATTTTTAAAATGAAAAAGAAAGAAAGAAAACTAAAATATTTTTTAAATAAAAAAGAAAAAAAATGTTTTAATGACAGCAGTTTCATAGAATTGATAATTTTTTATTTCCAAAATGGTGTAAATCTCATTTCAGTTCAATAATATTTTCGTTTTATAAAGGGAAAAAGTGTCAAAATTTTGATAATTTTTTTAGTTATTAAAATATAAAAATACCATATTGCAGTTTTCAGATTTTCACGCTAAAATACATTCATCCCATAATTAGTAGCTATGAGTTCCTCAGTCACTTCTTAGAGCGAAACCGCACTCTCCTATTTTGCAATGTCAGACAGTAAAAAAGAAACTTCGCTTATTACTAATAACATTTCTGTAAATAAATTTCATATACCCAAATAGATAAAAAAACAAATGACTATTCAGTCAACATTCACATTTCGGAATTCTAAGAACAGAAAATAACTTTGCTGAGTACGGCAAAGAAGATATTTACACTCATTTACAGATATTTATACTCAGCTCTCTATATTTGGACAAAGAAAGAGCAACATCACACATTGAAAAGAAACCCACTACATTCTTTATATGCTTTTCAACACGTAGAAAATGCCTGGCGCGCGTAAATGACCAGTGACCAAAGACCAGACGTACTACGCAAAAAAAAAAAAAAATGATAAAAAAAAATTGTTTTTGATGTTTGTTTGATGACTTTTTTGATTTTGAAGACTTTTTTATTAATTAAAATATGAAAAATATCATATCGAAGCTTTCAGATTTTTCAACTAAAATCCATTTATCCTATAATTAGTAGCCATTATTTCTTCAGTCACTTCTTAAAGCGAAACCACGCATTTCTATTTTGCTCACACAATAAAAAAAACTTCGCTTATTGCTGATAACATTTCTTTAAATAATTTTCTAATACCTAAATATATCAAAGATTCATTTCCCAGTCACATTTTGGAGTTCTAAGTAAAACAGAAAAGAATTTTGTTGAGTTCGATGCGCATATTTACTATCAACTGTCTTCATTTGGACTTAAAAACAGCAACCATCAAAGTAAAAAGAACCTCATTTCGCTCTTTATTAGCTCTTCAACCTTCGTCCAACGCAAGGCGAGCTTTAATGACAAAAATCAGACCAATCTACTAAATACGAAACAAACTATTTCATTTCTAATTTATAAAGCGTGATTTTAATTTTTTCTAGTGGTACTAAAATTTATAAATCCAAGATTTACATCTCTGTTTCTTTGCTGTTAATTGCATTCAGTAATAAAACTGAATTTCTTTTTCAACTAATAGAAATGAAGATGGATGTTTTGGTATATTTGTTGGTCCCACACGAAGGGGCCAGAAAAGTCATGGATTTTAGAGGTGGCCACAGAAATAAGCTGAACTTTTTCGCTGAAGAACATGCAAGCAAAGATTGCATATGTTCTGGAAATTGATGTTTGAATATGAAAAGAGAAAAGTATACATTAGATAAACTGTAAATAATTTTCCACATAACTCCGCTTCTTAGTTTAGCTCGGTAATTTCAATCGAAACGTTGAATGGGCTGTCTTTTTCCTATATACAATTTCTAGCAAGCATTCCCCTAAAACCAACGCATGTAATTTGAAAAGCAAAATAAGATTTTAGGCTTGTGCTGGTATCAAAGAATGTAACATGTTTGGAACATAATATCGAGTTTAAAACGCGAGTATTTTTTTTTGTCCCGCAAAAAATAAGGAAATACATAGAAAAGCAAATATAAAATACAAAAATACGATCATTATTTTATGGTGCAATTTAATGTAATATGAAAGGTTTGTTCATAAAGATGAATAAGAAAATACCCTATAAATATAATTGAGAATTTCAATATTGTTTTTTTTTTGTACTTTCTTTCATTCCTTGTCGATAATTTATCCTACTTTTTTTTAAAAAAATATTTTTTAAATAAAAAAATTTCTTGTAACAACGAAAAAACCGATATTTTTTCTATCAGCCATTTCTCTACGTTTGTGGAAACCGAATTAATACTTACAAACAGTTAATGGCAAATTTTTAATCTTGAAATTTCAACACATACCAATAAATGGTTTGCTTTTCTCACAAATAATGACAGTCTGAGAAATATCAACAAAGGTGCTCAACATTACACCACATAAATCAAGAGTTTTGTGTTTTCTTGTAACCTAACCTAATTTCTAGCCCGTGTTACAAAAATGTTATATTTTACAAATCTGTGGCAGATAACACCTTTCACAAATTTTCGAGAACTCAGATTTAAAGTTTATTTCGTTAATTTTAATCAAAATGAAACTATGCCTTCTCTTTCCCGGATTTTGTTGTGAAATTTCATATAAGAACGACACTTGTTAGTCAATTAAATCTGGGATGCGTAGGCATATCGTTTAATTGATTGCGATGAAAATTAGCCAACTTTTTGCTTGTACCTGCACGATTGCTATAGGCATGATATTGACGCATTGAAACGAAGCACTCCCGAGTATGCATAACTGAATGGTTATGACACTGGTTTAGTAATCAGGAGATCAAGTGTTTGAATCTCAGTATGCTTAAAATTTGTTTAAGTATTTTTCCTTTATTTGATGCTCTGGGAGATTCTGAGTCTCTCTTTAATTTATCAGATTCTTGCCTTTTTTTACTGTCTCCAGAAAGGAGTTTTGGAACTTTCCATACTTGTATAAAAGCTGAAGATCTTTCAATCACAGAGTTTTTAGTTCAGAGTTAAAAAATTAATTAATAAATTAAAGTGATTTAAATCTACTTCCTCTATCTTGTATTTACGTGACATTCTTTAGAGGAGGCACCAGATATCGATACCGGTACCTCTGGCCTCTTCTTGAGTTATATCTACTTGATAATATAATTACCACATTCATATCTAACATATAAAAATAATTCTTTTGTTTTTTAATACTTTATGTACTACGTACCGTTGAACCGATTGGGATAAAACTTGTTCAACTTGATGCTTGCATTTGTGCAAAGGGTATAGGCATAGAATCATATTCATATCTGAAATGTAAAAATGAATTTTGGTTTGTTCTTTCCTTATGTGCTGCTGAATCGTTTCTATGATTGCGATGAAACTGGTGATTTTATTGCCTGCACTAATTCATAACTGATGGTTGATAAAAGACAAACAAAAAATGGCAAACGTTACATGTCATTCGGAGTTAATCACACGTCCAACAAACTTTTAAACTCTGAGGAGTTTTGAGCATCACGGTCTGATATGAACATCGTTTTTCATAAGTTTCTCTTCGATGACGGGGAAAGGATATATTCAAACAAGCCAAATAGGGGCTCTGGGAGGAGTGGTTTCAGACCTCACTCCTAAGCGTTTCCATATTGTGGTTTCCCACTTGCTGTCAGTAGGCTTCAAAAGGACAATGCCATTTCGCTACCTGTTGTCTACTCATTGCTTGTCTCAACACACACTTCAACGATTTGTCTTTGAATGCCCTATTGGAGCATATTCTAATAAAAATCATATCAACACTTGCACCTCTGTGCGAGACCACTTCTCTAGACGTCTTACCATTACTATCATTGTTTCAGGTCTGAGTACTAATACTATTTGCTCGAATCCCCGATCTAAGACAACTAGGTGTTTCCGCTCTGGGTGATAATATTCTCATCCACAATTTATACTTTCCAAAAACTGCTGCTAGTAAGCTTTTTATTCGATTACCCTTCGTAATAATGATAAAACAATGCGGAGAGCCCAACTGTCAATATTAAAATTTCTGAAAAAAGTGAAGCTTTAAGTCATGAAATTATGCGCCATACTATGTTATTCTAAGTTAAAACTTTCTTGAGTTACCATATTAACATGCGTGTGAAATGTGGATAAAAAGACAGTCATTCCACAGTTGCATTTAAAATTTTCTATCAAAACTACACATGAAACACTAAATTTATCATAAATTTTCTCCAATTTTTTTCTTATTTGTAGCTATCATGATTACCCGCCAAATTTTCTGTGACGAGATTTCTTTCAAAATTCGATTAAACTCTACAAATCTGGTGAAATGCTAATTTTTGGCCCTGGTCAGAGCGTTTTTGAGTTACGTGTTCACAAGATTTCAAAAACTCTTGATTGTATTTTGTTTGAAGCATGAGGATTCGTCCGAATTTCTAAATTTGTCGATTTGTTTGAAGATAACAATGCATTATATTAGGTTGGGAAAAAATCCATTATTTGGTCGGTAGATGGCTGTAGTGATCGATATCTTTAAAAGTATTGATCAAACAATTTCAGATTTATGCTGGTAGTGAAGATGGCACTTTGCTCTAAAAAAATTCTTTTGCTGTTTTTTGTTTAGTCCATTCAGTTGTGAATTATAGGGTTTTAGAAATGGAAGCTGACAAGAAGAATATTCGTTACATTTTACAATTTTTCTTTTGTAAAGGCGAAAAAGTCAGAAGTCTGAAATTGTGAATGGTGCTGATACGGTAACAGGTAATTACGTTCAGTTTGGGTTTCATCGATTTTTTGGTGCATCTGCATTTATTTGGTGGACTGTAAAGATATAGTTTATTATGAATTGCTTCCGTATGGCCAAAACTAAATTCAGATATCTGCTGTCAGCAATTGGACCGTTTGAAGGTAGCGATTGACCAGAAACGGCCAGTATTGGCTAACAGAAGGGGAGTTGTGTTCCATCAGGACAACGCTAGAGCCCATAGGTCTAAAGTGGTTCGCCTGAAACTCTGAGAGCTTGGTTGGTAAGTTTTGAGGCATCCACCATACAGTCCGGACCTGGAACCAAGCGGTTACCATTTTTTTCTTGCATTGCAAATCTTTCTTAGTGATAAGAAATTGGCACCAAGAGAAGATTAAGAAAGGCGTTCACAAGAGTTTTTTCGTCAATAAGGACCTTTTTTGAGAGAGGCATTATTAAGCTACTATTTAAAATGGCAAAAATGGCTAGAAGCATCTAAAGAGGTCATCCAAATATTACTTCACAGATAACACCATTTCATGCCTCTGCAACTATAACCCTCTGGTTATTTAAACAGCGTAATGAGCATGAAGTGGGAGGGACATAGAAAGACGTTCGTGTTCTATGCATCCCCGTGATTATTGTTCGACTTCTGACGTTTATTTATTGAATTGAATTTATTGATTGATATAGTTAGGGATTTTAATATTGGATAAATAAAAGCCGAATGAAAAGCAAAAATGGACTTATAGTTTGTTTGTGAATACAAAATTCTGAAAAATACAAATAAAAATATTTACAAAAAACTAGAAACAGGTACAGAAATAAAAAGAGAGCAACAAACACACAAAAATACATATGCAAATAAAAAATAATAATAAAAAAATGATAGAAAATAAATGTATGTAGATTGCTACTCTTGGAAATAATGCTCATGGAATGTAAATAGATCTTGGTTTTCTTCCAGACGACGAATCATTCTTTGAATTTTCTTCCTGGATCCTTGGGAAGAAGCAATTCTTCGGAACCAAACTCGTTTTATTTCGGATGTAGGCATCGTCATTTGAAAGGAAGAAATCAGCATACATTCTGTCACGTAGTGGATTGGCGTGGCATCAAGGTTTCCGCAGGGGCAGAATGCATTGGAGATCAGATTGAAACGCTGAAGATATGAGGGGAATGGCCCTTGAAATGTGAAGAAAAGAATGCTTTCAATTTTCCAGTTACTTGGTAGAAGGAAGACTTTAGGGAGAACGTTGAATGTAGATCACCCCGTATCTCTATCTTCCCATTCCTTTTGCCCCTCTTTCATCATTTTGTGTTTAAAGAATGATTCAAGGTATGATTTTGGTACTTTATTGTGACATTAATCCAAGTTTGATTCCACTGTTTCCTTCACCAATCTGTCGGGTTCTTCGTTTTGCTCATACCCAAAGTGGGCTTTAATCCTGAAAACTTTGATTTGCCTGTGTTGTATTAAATTTTTGCAGATGGCCCTCGCAACTTGATTTTGGTGTTTGGGGTTAGCTGCCACTTTTAAGCTGGATTGGTTATCAACTAATATTGTTATGTGTTGTGGATGGAGGTTAGTAGCGTATTCTGACTTGTAGAAGTGCAAGAAGTTCAGCTTGAAACACTATGCGTTAAAATTCTTCGTTTTTGTTGAATATCTATGTAAAATATTACCCTTTTCCATGACACAATATGCAGCTCTAACTCCATTATCCGACTTGGATTTATCCGTTTAAAGACAAACTTCCATAGAGATGTGCTCACCATATTCAATGGCGGTCTGATTTTGAAATGGATATTGTGATGGGGAGCGGCCCACCCTGTTTCAGATTTTACAGCATCCATCGGATTGATTGTTGTGAGGCTCTCTGGACGGTAAACGTTGAGTTTATTGATTGATGTACATCTGGCTTCTTGCTGGAGCTTGAAATGCAATGGAGGAATGCTGAGGATGACTTGAAGTGCTGATATTGGGGTCGTTCTGTAGACTCTCGAAATTGCTATGAGGAATGGCCTTTGTAGTGTTGCCAATATTCTTTCTACTCTTACAGGAGGATCCAAGCACCAGATTTCTGTGCCTTAAGCCAGCATCCTTTCAACCGCAGTTGTGTAAAAGAATTTTTTTTTTTAATTTCTGAGAAATTCCCCAATCTTTGCCCATTAATTTGAGGAGATTTCTGTGACACAGGAATGTTTTAATGGAGAAACTTTATATGTGATCAGCCCAATGGAATTTTTCATCAATGTGAATGCCAAGATATTCGATGGGACGCTGTCTTCGAATGTTTTCTCCTTGCCAACAGATTGTGGATGGCCTCACGAGTTTGTTATACAGAATATATTGCGTTTTTTTGTTGTTGAAATTTGCAGTTTATACTTGTTGGTCCAGGAAATGAATTTGGCTATTCCTTCGTGCATTATATTTCCAATTTCTCCCCAGTGGATACATGGAAGACTATAACAAAATCATCTGCAAATGCTTGAATCGATATTTTTTTCTGGGAAAGTGTCTTCCAGAACCTTAGTTTCTACAAGATTCCAGAGAGCTGGGCCACTGTAAGATTCCTGTGGACAGCCCATGGATATCATTATAATTCATTATCCTCATATTAATGTAGGTGAATTTCAAGGTCTGCCTGAATCTTGGAATATTTTCACATCCAAATCCAAAAAAGTAGCAATAGCAACAATTAATAGAAAATTACAGCCGGTCATCGTAACGTATAAACAAGATGTGGTAGCCATCAAACTGCAAATAGGAAATCCATCTAGTTTCATTTCAACCTGTAACTCTCCCTATGCTAACATTAAAGAAACGTTAGAGGAAATGTAGGAAATCCTCAATTTTCATTGGAGTGGAGCTTACCGGCCATCATACACTGTGGGGATACAGAAACAATTACACAAGGGGTTAAAAAGTATTAGAATTTATCCTGGCAAACGACCTGTTTGTTATAAACAGATCAGATGCTCTCCCAATATTTCAGATAGAAATATACAAAGGCTGACGAGAGCTAACTATATGTACACTAAATTTAATTTCACAAATTGCGAAATGAGATGTATCACAAAAAATTACTCAATATTCTAAAACCAAATATCAATATTTTTCTTCAAGAAATCAGAAAATGTGACTCACAAAAAACAATAAATAAAACAACAAATCAAATCACAGTCAAAATTCAATAATTGTAGCTTGCAAGAGTTCCTTTAAAATTAAAAAGCAACAAACACTGAAATCCCTCACCTGGTACAACACGAAACTGAATACAGAGAGAAATAGGCTCAAAGCACTGAGACGGTGAGCACAGAGAGCCCCATAAGACCAGAGAAGTACCAACTGTTAAAAAAAACGAAGCGATTTACATGAGGCATGTAAGACAAGCCAAAATTTCAAGTTGGAAAATATTCTATTCAAAAGCTTCCAATGTATATGGTAAATAATACACGGCCATCTTCAGAAAAACAATTCCACCAACTCAATTAATATCCCACAAAAATAGCGATCCGACAGGAGGTCAAGAGAAGATTTCATCTCCGAAGAAACTGGAGATCTTCCTACAATCACTTTAGTAGCATGAGGTGACGGGCCATTCTCTAGAGAAGAGATAGCCACAATAATTAAAAAGTTGTACAAAAGCACCAGGACCAGACCGAATAGATAATATAATTGTCCAAAAAATAAACAAAAGGTTTCTAATTCTTTACTTTAAATTGTTCAATAAGAGTATAAAGTTGGGACTATTTCTGGACCCACTGAAAATAGGAAGCACTATTCTCTTTCAAAAGAAGGAAAAAAAAGAATAGGATTCTTCATATAGATCTATCTCACTTTCCCTGTATTGGTAAGGCTCTGGAGAAAAACTCCTGACTCAATGGCTCACTCATCATCAAGAGCAATCTGATAAAATCGATGAACATCTATATGAATTCAAAGAAAGTCAGTCAACAGATTTGGCAATATGAGAATTAATTTAAAAAAAAGAGGGAAGGAAGCAAAACCATCATGTACTGGCATTATCAAGTGACATTAAAGAAAATTAATTAAAAAAATAGCAGTGGGAAAGAAAAAAAAGCTATCATGTCCTGGTATTATCCTGACATTAAAGGGGCGTTCAAAAATGCTCAGCACAGTTCGTGACCAACCTTTACAACAACCAGTGTCCTAAAAAAATATCACTTCACAGAAGAACAAGTCTTAAAATGTTATTTTTCTCCTCTTTTGTGATCTGTTGTCTTTCTATATTTCATTATTGCAACCCATCTTGTTTCTTGGCTTTGAGGGCAATAAAATATATCCTAAACCATGATAACCCGAAGAAAATTATGCCGATTTTAAAGACAGAATTTCTTATCATACTCGCAGTATTTCCCAGAGCTCACAATGTTCAATCTTGGAGCATATTAAGATTCTATCATTTAGCTAAAAATAATGGTGGTTGTGGTAAATGTGTAATAAAATGAACATTCTTAACCTACAGGAAATTTATTTTAAATGTGCAATTAATAAAACTATTCTCTCGGGTGGTAAAATTTCGAACAAACTTTTTAGATTTGTTCAAATTTCCCCGTTTTTATCACAACCTACTCAAAATGCCATAAGCAAAACCTTCTCCAGTTGACAACTTTAAAACAATGCTATTAAAATATACACAACATACATTCATTTATGACTTTAAAATCGATGCATGCAGCCAGTGCATACCTCGTTTAAATGAAAACTGCTTCGCAGTTTCTACATGGACATGAAAAAAAGAGACTTTATAATCTGTATATAAATTAAGATTTTTTTGTTTTATAGTGGGAGCTGAAACGGATTCTGAGGTAATAATAATTACCCAGTTTGTTAATGACACATAACATAGCGTACTAAGTATTTATGTCATTAAAAATTTTAATATTCAATAACTTAACCACACGATTTATTTCGATAAGCTTAATGAAGATGGGGAATTCTCATCCCTCGATACTATAGTAATTTTCGTTATGAGATTGCACATGATTTGAGGATAAACGGATCTGCATTTCCATTGAACATGGTGTCTCTAAAATAATGTGGTGAGTTTAGATATACAACCAGGTATAAGTCATTTTCTCTGTGAAGCATGGGAACAAAAAGATATTGGCTCTATAGTCTATATCATAGATTCCCAAAGTGAGAGATAAGGGTGGACGTTTGAAGCTTCCAGGGGGGTGGTAAAAGACCCAGAGAAAATTGGGGGGAGTTGATATGGCACAAAGGGGCGTTAGAAGATTAACCAAATATAATGTACAATAACTTCAAGGAAGATTCCGGTATAATTTAAACCTGGACATACCAGACTGGGTTGTGGATCTTTTTTCCAATGTCAACATAGCAGAATCCCCTAAGTTAGAAGAAGAATTAGAAATGACTTCAAATGAGGATCTAAAAATTAAATTCAAGAAGGGCTACCAAAAAGTTTGGCTGCAGAATCTATTTCGCAACTGCATTCAGGATTATGGTCGATTGTTCAACGACTTCTGATAACATTCCCCTCTTCATATTTAGCAGAGCGTAGATTTAGTGCTGAGACAACATTGGTAACGAAAAAGAGAAATCTGCTCCATATTACTGAACGCGGCGACATACGATTGTTTTTAAGTAAAATCGAGCCTGATATTACCAAGCTTCCAAAAATGTATCAAATTCAGCCTTTTCATTGGTTAAGCTAGAAATTCGATGTCTTTAAATTTTAATAAAAATGCTTTTTAATATAATTAAGTATACGTTTTGATAGGCCTCTGAAACTGTCAATTTATTTATTTAGAAAGCAATAGTTTATTAAAAATTAATTCGTATCATCAAAATCCTTGCCTGTCCTTATGACAGGTAAGCTAAAAATTTTATTCCTCTTTTTTAAATAAAGAAGAAATTCAGTAGTGTTTCAATTCCCACAATATTCTATCTATTAAATTTTTTTTCAATTCTTATTTTCACATGCATTATGCTCTTATTTATCTGGAGTGGGTGGGGGGCGATATTTAAATATTTCCTAGAAAAAGGGGCACCAGTTCAAAAAAGGTTGGGAACCTCTGGTCTATATAAATAAAAATGAATATCTGTCTCTATGTTTCTTATGCCTTCCTAAAGCATTCATCCAATTACGATGAAATTTGGGCAGTTTATTGTTTGGACCAACGGGATGGTTATAGAGATAATACAGCTATTTAAAAAATAATTTAAAATCCAATCTCGACCGCATCTATTTACCAAGGATTAATTTCCAAATAACTCGCCGAGGTGACAATTGATTCTGAAGAAATACTAATTACAAGTTAACGGTTAATATCTTGTAGCTATAGTAAGCAAATGTCATGCAAGTCATTCTCAGAGGCGACAACTTTATTACAGATTATGCGAGAATGCTTTGGGGAGACCAAACCTGAAGGTTTTAAACTTTAATTAAATTTTAGCGTGTTTCGTAGTAACTTTTAAAATATTGCAGTACAAATAATTTTGCATCATCTTAATTTTCAAATATATTAACGATTTTATGGTATAAATATATTTTCTATGTTTAATTAATTTTAAAAGAAAATATTTTAATGGCATTTTCTAAAATTAAATTTGAAAACTCAGAACGAATATTAAACGAATTACAATAAATAGTTTCTTTCATTACAATTCTGAAAGAACACCAAGTTTTACAAATTTAAATGAATACACAAATCTAATCTATAAAAAGGAAAATTGCTAGTAATTTCTTTACTGTGGTACCGTTTATAATATTTCAATAAATCATTGCCAAACGAATCCAAAACTCTGCCAACTAGGTTATCTTGGCTGCAAACAAAAGAGTATTGCTAAGAAAGATGAAATAAGTATTTATCTTCTACCTTCTTTACTTAAAGCGTTTTTGAACTTTAAAAAACTACATTTTGAAAAGCGAAAAAATTTAGAGGGTTAAATTAATCCAAATTTCAATTAATTCACTTAGAAACTATTACACTTACGAAAGCGAAAATTATCAATAACCCTGCTTTCACTGTAGCTGTTACTCTGGCATTTAATATGAAAAAACCAAATATTTAAAAAGTGAACCAACTTTCGATATTTGCATTCGAATTTCTTTACAAAATTTATCTTGGAATGAGAACGCAAGCTTCCTTAAAAGAATGTCGCACCACGACAGCATCCGAAATTTCTTTCATAACTAAACTTTGAATAAAGGATTTGACCAACTAGAGGAAAACAAACAACGGCTCCACTTTTTGGTCATATCACGCAGCATCTGCTTTGGAGAGTAGAATCTATTGTTGAGATTTTATTTCCGGATACTCCCTAATGTTAATCAGAATGTTAATGCAATTACCAGATCGAACTTTGTTAGTTGAATGCTTTACCTAAACGGGCAATTCCTTAGTTATTAAAATATCGGTCATTAAATGGAATTCCGAAAGGTTCATTAGGCACTAAAGACTTCTATTAATGTTTTCCAAATTTTATTGAATCGGCTCGCTGGATGTTCAAAGGGGAAGAGGAAGGAAACTTGATTTGCAGAAACGATCAAAAAAGTTGCGATTTTAAAACAGGAGAAAAACGCTTGCAATATTCAGGATAGAATCAGTGTCGATCGTGTAACAGAATAATTGGTTCTGACTCTCATTCAAAGCCCAATCCAGTGCAAAATCCAAATACATCCAATTCACAGTCCAAAAAATCATAACGGATATCATCTGGCATAAACGATAATAGCTTCAGTTCTTGAAAAGATAACTTTCGCATGATTTCTTGATTCGATTCTGGTTCTTGATCACTTTGAGACAAAATGACCTTGGAATACCCTCTGAATAGGTAAAATGCATCTTCGTCTGGGAAGTTTCTGAAATGCTCCTAACTCCCAAATTAGTGAACTAGAATATCCAATCTTAAAAGTGCAGAAGACATTTCTGTCGATAACAATCAAGGGGTGATGTGGACTTACACTATCATTTCTTTTTACTCTTATTTTTCCGACGAGCTACATCTCAGAATTACCGAAGAAGGTTAGATTATAGATATACCCTATTGTTATATAATAAAAAAGAATCTGTAAACATATGCTCTGACGCTTTCCTTGCAAAATTATGATGCAATATGGAGCTTCTCTATACGTAAGACTTTGTCTTAATGAAGTCCACAAAACCTTTCTAAAATAAATGCGTTTTTAACTACTTTTTCATTTTAGGTAAGCTGTACGATTCTAATACGGTTACCCATTGTGATTATGGGCTTTGTGGGCAATTGAAATATCTGCTACATTGTGATAATCCAAATAATTTTGATCCATTTGAAAGATAGTTTCGAATGTCATGTTTGTAGCATTTCCCAGAACTAACTGCTGAGATTTAAATGATAATTGAAAATTATAACAATTGTATTTCTTTGTTTTTTAAATGTGTAATAGTCTTAAAAATGTGCGGTTCGTTAAGATACTCCTCTAACGACTATATTTTTCTTATATTTGAACAAATTTCCACACTTATATCACATATTACATTTCATTTTATAATCAATAGTTTTGTTCTGCAAAAAGCGTTAAATAAAAGTTAGAAAATTAGAAACGCCTTGCATAAAATTCTTGTTTATAATTTTGAACATGCAGCCAATGCCTGTCGCATTTGCATTACAACCTTTTTGATGAACATAAACTTCACATAGCTGCACTTCATAATCTGCAAATAAAGTAAGATTTCAGTGTTTAGCAGTGGTAACAGAGACGGATACTGAGTTAATAACTATTCATTAGAATATGAATGAAAAGTAAGTTTAATTTTCATTAATGCAACTAATAATTTTAATATTCTTTAACTCAACCTTATGATTTATTTCGATGAGCATAGTGTAAAAAAAGGGAATGCTCATCCCTCGACATTATAATAGTCTTTCACATAGAATCGTACTTATAAATTTAGGGTTAAAAATGAATCTGAATATATATTCTTCATGGTGTTTCTGAAATAATAGGAGGTATTTAGATGATAATTCAGGCTCTAAGAGAAAAACAACTCATGCAGAAGAAGATGGGAACAAAAAGAGATTGGAGGATTGACGCACTTTAAAGAGATTGACGGATTTTAAAAATATCAGTTAAATAAAAGGCACTAAGTGATAAATAGTACACTAAGACGGAATGGCATAAAAATTTGAAATATCACTGGTGTCAACATGTATTTAAAATTTCATATTTCAAGGAAGATAAGAAATTTGGATTAGATTGGAAACATATTTTAAAGTTTCATTAAAACATGAAAAAAAAAATACCCGATTTAAATAAAAGTATTTACAATTTGCTAAAAACTTCTGAAATTGTCTTTTTTAATTTTGATTTATCAAACCACATATATTTGATTGTAATTTTGAGGATTTCTCAGATAGTAATGGAAATTTTAGCTTTTGGAAAAATAAGCCAAAATTAACATATACGTCAATTTAGGATTTATTTGTGAATTTTGGAATTTTTTTTCACATAATAATATTTTCTTATTATTCATCAATTATCAAAATAATAAAAACCTGCTAATTAACTTTTTTATGGAAATTAAGTTTCTAAATTCCTAAAAATAAAAAATTCAATGTTCTTGGAATGATCTTTCCATATTTGCAGTTTTTACGTATGCGAAGAACACAATGTAAAATAAATTTTGATGCAGACATTTAGTGCCAGTTTCAAAAATTTAGTCCTTGTTAATATTATTTTATATAAATACGCATAGTCCATAATTAAATTCTTTTATTTTTATTCTATGGACAAACGAAATAATTATCATTACAGTTGTGAAATTTGATGTAGAACATAGTTAAACAGTAAAAAAAATGAAAAAAATAGCGAATAAAAAAAAGACCAAAATGAGCGGGAGAGAAATTAGATCAGGAGACATTTTCAATGAATTTCACATTTATACTTGATTACTTACTTATTCCCGTATTTCTCTCTTTAAGTCACTCTAATAGAAATCAGTTGTTCTTAAATTACACTATCTATGACGCGACTTTCGAATTTTATTAATAATTATTTACAAATTCGACACTTTTATTAATGCATATAGAAAACCCTCATGATTACATCTTCCCAAAGCAACTGATATCTAAAATTCTCTAGTTTCTTGTCCTCAACTAAAGCATTCACTTATAGCTCTAACTAATTAAATTACACAACGTCTAAAGAGAACACTAAATATCGATTTAAAACCCCTATGATTACCCCTTCAAAAACAATTGCTATCGGATACACTCGAAATTTTAGCTCTGAACTCAAACAGTCGTTTTGACAGTTAACAAGAGAAAAGTAGTACATTCATGTTGCGAATTGTCTTTAAATGAGGAACTCCACTTGCCTTATAGTGAAATTCACGCGCATTTGCGAAGCACTAGGTATCTTATGTTTATTTTTCGTAACCCTCAAATGGTGATTCTTCGTTATCCCCCAAAACTTCTACATACGAATTGCACTTTTAATTTTAGCTTTAAAAAATGAATCCATTCTTGTGTTATGTATAGTATTGCTAAATTAATAGAACGAGTTCTGATGGGGATTTAGGCAATCAGAAATAAGCCACTTTTGCACTGGACAGCATAACGGAATGAAAATATATTGAAGAGAAAGGTTCTTTTTAAATGTCAATTAAGGAAAACAAGAAACAAAATTTTGATCAGTCTTTTTATATTTGCTAAGAAACATCTCCAAGCCTTTCTTATGTCCAACACAAAATTTACCATTTCAAAACCTCTTGGAACTTTTTAATCTTCTATTATCCCTGAAAGCTTCAATTCTGAATATGCTACTTCCTACGGGTGACGAAATTTGACACCCTTTGGAGGAATACTTTATACTTCATGGCTTTATTTTGTCCTATTTAATATTCCCAAGGCAATTACGATTGCAATCAACTTTAAAACGCAAACATCTACGAACGCTATACGCTTTTAAATTTGAACAGGCATCAGAAGAATGATACGTTTCTTCGATATGAACTATTCTCATTTCGATTACCACGCAGACTAGCTTCAAGCTCTATACATACATTAATATTTTTCCATTTTCCAGTGGTAACTAAAACGGATCTTGAAGCGGGATCTGAAACTCGTCGATTCATTCTCTCACTTTTCCTATGTAGAAAATACTATCAAAGAAAATTGCTTTAGTTGGATAATTTAGAAATAAGATTTTCATTTTCGGTTTTATTTTGGAGTAATTACTCTTATCCATTTGCATTGAAGAAATTTGATAAAAGATGAAATCAATTAAATTTGTGTTGAAAGAAATAAGATAACATTTTTGAAAAAGAAAGATACTGTGGTTGAACAAGCTGATCACCAAAGGCAGCTAATTTAAGAGTGAAGAGCATAGAGAAATATAAATATTCTCTGTCATGATAATAACGATGTCATGATTTCTACGGAAGTGATTTCCCAGAAACTTTCTCGCATACTCTAGTAATTGTGCTTTGTAATTTTAATCGCCTGCTTTGAGCGGGCAATCGATATATAAATAAAAAGCAAGCGTATGTGGACCAGAAATCGCTCTTCAAATTTATTGTTGGATGGCAACGGTAAACATGTCCACACAGGGAGACTACAAACTGCTCATACAGTATTTGTACCACTAAACATCAGTAAATAATGGATAGAATCTGTAGAATCTACGCATAGTATAAACTGAAGGCTCTTAAAAAGTGTATGTATGTTTGTAAAAGAAAAACTAGAGAAATACCAAACTTGTATACGTTTTATTTGTACCATTTTGTAGGTCAATTATTGGGGAGGTTTATGAAAGTTGCGTTATGAAGACTCTTAAAAGCGTCTTTATGTTTGTAAAAGAAAAACTAGAGGGTGATATAGGTGATATTTGTTTCACTTATTAGGACATATAGGTTATATTTGTTTCACCAAACTGATATAGGTGATATTTGTCTTATTACTTACTAGCCACCTTCGACGACCAGCTGGTTCGCCATGTGTAAAGCGTTCTAAAATTTTCATTTAAATCACATATTCATTAGCCTTGAAGTAATTCCGGACATTGATTGACCTGCAATTAATATTTTCTTTAAGATGATGGACGGAAAGTTCTAAAAGTACACCTTTTCCTAATAATATTCTTTAATTTTATAAATCAGTCAGTTTTAACCATCGGTTATGCTTCCAAAATATTTTTTTCGGTGATGTTGCCAAAATATTAAATGTGTTTTTTAAAGAAAGCGAGAAAGGGAAAAAAGTATTGAATTAATGATACAGATATTGCAAACGATTACATAAATATGCCATTAAGTCGGGATTTCAATGCATATCCTGTCTAAATTCAATCAGGTTTACTGTAAATAAAGATGATTTATGGAATAAATGATTTAGATATTTCAAATGATTAAAGAATAATTTGCTTTGCATTTATTTTTTAAAGAAAATATCACATTTTATATTTCTTTTATTTTATCCAGTCACGTGCTGAAAGTTGTATTGCTTTAGATTTATTTACGATGATAATTTTTTTTTTATTTGAACTTCCGGCATTCTTTAATTTCATCTAGTCACGTACTCAAAAAAACATGGCTAAAATATTTCTTAAAAAATTCGTTAAAAATAGAAGCTTAAGTTATACATTAAAACACTGATACTATTAGAAGGCTAATTTTTTAATCTTTAAATTGATGTAAAAATCATGTTTATGCGATCATATTTTCGGAAGTTATAGCGGAAAAACGTCGAAATTTCGCTTAAATTATAATTAATTGAAATTTTAATTAAAAATTCGAAAAAAGGGCTCCGAGGTGCATATTCCGGACCTCCAAGGTATACATGTACCAAATTTGGTAGCTGTAGGTCCAACGGTCTGGCCTGTAGAGCGCCAACACACACACACACACACACACACACACACATTGAGATTTATTATAAGTATAGATTAGGACATTTATTGGGAAAGGTTTTAGTATATTGAAGTCATGTCAAAATAAAAATTGAACACTAGTTTCAATGACGTATTTGTATATTTTTAAAATTTAAAACAGCTCTCCTTTTGTCTATTTTTAGTGGATTGCTTTATCTATGAAAACATAATATTTTTGACTTTTTAACTGCCTAAATATTTCTGAATTGTACTTTTAAAACTTTTTTGTTGTTATTTTTGAATATTTCTAAATATATTTTTATGTTTATTTGAAGCTGCTTGGCATAGATATAAATTTTAAGGCTTATCCTCACCTACTATTCTCAGATTTGAGGACTCGCTGCTAAAACCAACCGAAACGAAAATGCAAGTTTTATAAAATGAGACGGTTTGTGCTATTAGCGATTCTGAATGGTTTATCCTGGATGACATTCTACATAATTTTCGTAAACCGTAGCACAAACCGTCTCAGTTTTTAAAACTTGAATTCATGTAAAACACTATAAAGAAACTTTTTTAATCAACATAAAGTTCATAAAAATCCCATAATCAAGGAACAAATGAACTATGCCCACTGAGATGGAAAATACGCCTTTTCTTACATCAAACACTAAAAAGACCTTGATACTTAAACCTCCATTAGTTCTTCCGAAATTAAGATTGCATCTAAAGCATTGCTTCAATTATCGCCTTCACTATTTTTAAGCAATATTTTTTCTGCTTCACTCAGTCATCAATGGAACAATACGCCTGGCTTTGCATCTGCTTCTAACTACTTTAGACTCAGTAGAATTGCCGCTGCACTAAGGATCATTTCACACCGAATTCAAGCAAGTATCTTTCTGAATTTTCCCATTCAATAGGTACTGGTCTCATATCCAGTCCATTGTTAATTTTTGTAATAAGATCAGAAAGTGAGTTTTTCGCAACTAACAACGAAGAGTACTTCTTAATATATATGATATGAACAAAAGATCACATAATATGTTTTAACAGTAAAAGAGATGTTAGAGATAATTTTTTTTAATTTCTTGCCAAAAATTTAATATGTTCTTCGTCTCTTAATTTCGAAAATATAAACAGTTTAGTTTGATGATGCTTTTGTATTTGCACTATTTCTTTAATTTGGACGAATTGCTTTTAAATTTAGGAATTTGAACCTAAAAATTTATCATATGATGATTATTCGGCCATTCGATTTCCAAATATCTCGAGTCATTTATTATATTTTATTATTTTAATTTCTTGCCTAGATTCTGTTCTTCTAAATTCGTTTAGAATTCAGCAAGCATGGTATGTATTTGAAATTAATGTCAAAACTTTTATGAAACGTATTCTTAAAGATTTCTTTAGTAAAGAACAAATTTATCAAAAGATGAAAATATCACCTGCTTTGTTTAAAATGCCTTAGAATATATATTCCCCTGACTTTTATTTGTAACAAGAAGTGATTAAATTTCATTTAGTATTATTCTTTGAATTAAGAAGCTAAATAATCTTTTGAATGCAAATTTAAAATTAATTGGTATAATATCTAAAGTTTATGTGATATATTTCAATAAGGAGTTTACAAAATTCTTTCTATTAGAGCAATTTTTAAGCTTTAAGCGTGCTATACTTTTTTTGTATACAATTATTTAACAGGAAAGAGCATTAGCGTGTAAAATTGATTTCACTCAAAAGCATATCATCGCCTTTCATGAAATTGTAACTCATGCACTAAATGCATTAAAATTGTAAGAAATTCATTAAAAAAATATTCACCCCGTATTTTTCAGAAAGCACGGATAAAATGATATATATCTTTAATTTCTTATTAAGAATGGAATAAAAATCCAGGGTGAGGTATGTCGATTCAAACCTTTTAAATTTATTATGAAATGTAATTTAAAAAAAATATGTAATCAATTTTTAAAATTAATTAAAATAAACAGAAAATTTTATGGCGAAGCAATTGATTTCCAATGAAAACATGATTTCTTAGTATGGTGTAATTTTTTTTCGAAGAATATTTTCAGAAGGTAATACAGAATCAGATAGGATCTATCTTAAAGCTTAAATTTAAAGAATTAAAAAAAAATAGAACGCATATTTATTTTTTACAACTGTGCCAGACTTGATAACCCTGTGACTGCCATTTTGTCCTGTAAAATTTCAAGATTCACTCTCTCACAGGCGCGCTTCTTTTCTATTAGCTGATACTTTTGTAACAATTACACAGCATTTAAAACAGTTAAATTGTATTTGTAACAACAGAATTTGTGGAGAAGCAAAATGCACTAAAATGCTGGGACAGATCAATTGATGTCCCCAAGTTATTGCAGTAGATGTTCCATGTTTCTTTAGATACGTTTTCAAAAAAAAAATAATACAAGGATGTATAAATGCGTTGTATCATAGCTGACAGAGAATTAAATTGCAATTATAAAAATAATTATTAAAACTCAGATACAACTATTAGTGCAGGGGTATTCTAAAAAGATGAATGATTAGAGTTATATACAATAACAAATATATATACGAATCGTTCTCTTTTCCCAATATACAGCCAGCAGGTGGTGCGATTACATAACCCGATAAATTAAAAACTGTATAGGCTTAACGTGGCGTTTCATTTTCGAAATATAACTCAAGAAAGTTTGGATTTTTAGTGGTATTTGAAGGAATATTAAAAGTTTTTATAATTTCTGAATTTTTTTTTCCAGTTATCGCTATGTTGGGGAAGAAGTTTATGAAAGGTTCAGTGAAATTTGTAAATTTTTTAAACTTTTGCATAAAGAACATTGAATAAAACATTAAAGAAAGACCGAATTTGGATTTTTTTGAGAAGAGAGGAGATGCTTCTCATGATTAAGAAACAAACATGCTCTAATTTAGAAAATTATAGAGTAATTAGTTCAATATCTTAGAGATAAGATTAAAAAACAAGCCACCTATTACCTAAAAAAAATAGCTACATTTTTATCTAATCTCTAATTATTAGGTTCGAAAAGGTAAATCCTATAAATTTCTCGATTTTCTTGACGTTAGTTAGAATTAAAACAATTACAAAATATTTTTAGAGCAATAGATAACTTATTTTTCAATTTAGAAGTTGACGAATAAATGTAAAAAATTTTATGCAGATTTGAAAAAAAAACTCTTTAATCGTTTAATTTTTAAGATTTCCTAGCAAAAAATTGAACACATAGAATTTTAGAAAACGGAATTTAAAACATAAAATAATGTTAAAAAGTTTATTGTAAAAAATTATTGATCCCCAAATTGAAATTATAAAACATTTCAAACGATTTTATTCGTAAATAATAGCATATAAGATGTAAAATATTGTCAAAGTGATTATTATTGAAAAGTTAAGAAGCTTTATACTCTATTAATAATACAAATAAATGTCTAGGCGTGTGTCAGAGAGAGGTTATTTTGGTATTCTTCAGGCCAAACCATTCGACCTTCAGTTACGAAATTTATCTCATGCATATACGCATTTTTTCAATTCCTTTTTTCTGAATGCGCACTTTTTTTGAAATTTTAATTGAGATTTAAAATAATTATAAACTTTAATCGACTCGTAAATTTACATACCATTCAGATATTGTGAAATTGATCTTTTGTCTGTTTCGGTTACCACTAAAATATACAAAAATATTAAATTGTTCTCAAAGCTTTATTCCATATACCATTTTTTTTTTCTTGTGTTCGATTGTCGTCACCTAAACGCAACGTGTACTGGCTGTGTGCTTAAAATTAAAATATGCGAGACCTATTGAGATGGCCTATATGAATTAATAATACCGTGTTAAAAGCAATCTACATAAGAAACTATCGTAAATGTAATAGTAAATGCTTATAACTGAATTAGGTTAAAATCCCCACTTCTGCTGAATTTGGGAAGTCATATCACTGGTCTCCGACTCGCCACTAAGGTACACGGATAAACCTCGCAAGACTGAATGACCAGACCGTCACTACATCAACACTGAAGGGAACTATGGTTGAGTCCTAAAGGCCATCACCGGCAACGGTAAAACCCTCCCCATAGGGAGTATGTCCCATCTTCGATGGGAAGGTCAGAACCCCACCTATTATTCTACCTACCGTGTTGACGAGATGCAGCCACCATATCTCATTTCGGGGGCCTGCTGAATTTGGGAAACTGGAAATCCACATTTATTGGTGCGATTGCAGTCAGGAAAAATAATAGTTATGATGAGAATTTACATCATTTATTTACAGCTCGCATTTCTTCGAGGAATTAAAATGGGGTGATCCAATAGTACGCTTGATTATCAAGGCAGCAATAGGCCTCGTTTTTCCGGAAAGCAATTATTGTTCCTTATCCGCACAACAGTGCTTTTCACACATAATTTTTATGAAAAGTCGAGCTCCTCCACATAATATACATTGCGTTAAGTATGTCCTCAGAACATCGCTGCATTAGAAAATGCTTCTTCAATCACTTAATTCATGATATCTGTTTCACCGAATTCCAATAACACAATCCTTTCAGATTTTTAACTTTGCGACATTTGTTATATCGTGATAATCAAAGGATCCTCAGCCTAGTTTAAAGACAGTATTTCAAGTTATTATCAGAACACACAGTGGTCAACCGTTGAACATGCTATAATTTTAGCAGGTGCTTTTAGTTGACAATAACGGCATTTGTGTTTAATGCTTTAGAATGTAAAACAATTTATAGCTATCGAAAATGTATGCTAAATGCACAGTTCATTAAAATAATTAGTCATATGTTAAATTTAACACAATTTTTCGCGTTGGTTTAAACCCACATAACATTAAAAAAACTAAGCATATCTTAATTTTTATTTCAGAAACGCAGCCACCACCTGGCACGTTTGTGTAAGAGAGAATATTCTTTTCCACTTCAGATAACAAAAGTAGTTTTTCTTCTACAATTAAATTACTATTTCCCTGTTTTCTAGTGGTAACAGAAACGGATACTGAGGAAATACGAGTTCTGCAGTGTGTAAATGGCATGAAAAGTTCTTAATCTCGTGTTTACCCATTTAATACTCGGTTATTCAACCACGTTATTTAAATAGTGGAATGCTCATACCTCGATGCCACCGTAATTACCCTCTTAAGCTGTGGGCTTATGATTTGAAGTAACTGAGTAGAAACTTTGCTTGTTTGTACCAAGTGTTTTAAAAATAATCAGACGGGTTTAGATGTCAATTCAGCCAGTGAGGAAAAAGGGATTTTTGTAGTATACTTCAGGAACTAGAATAAAGGAAATCTACTGTGGCGTTTTGATTGTCAATCTAAGAAAAGGCATTCACTGATAAAGTGCTAAAAATATTAAATAGAATAATATTGTGGAATAACACCATTATCTATAAGTATGAAAAATTTCAAACCTCATAGAAGGTAAGGCATAGGATGTTAAATAGATTTCAAAATTCCATCAAAGTAATTATGAAACAAATTAAGTTAATTAAAATGTTTGCAAATTAATGAAATCTTCAAATTTTCACCTTTTCCTGGCTCCCTCTTTTTTCCAATGTTACATCACAGTTCATTTTGATTATTTCTTTTATTGGAAGTTTTAAAAGAAAATTACAGTTCAATTTAAAATTTATCGGTAAATTTTAAAAACATTTGTTTGCAGATTGCAAAGTTTACTATTTTATTTCAAAATTCATATATGTTGCAATTGCTCTTCATTATCTGGATCATCCAGTGGGATTTTATATTTATACTCATTGATATTTTGCAGGATTCTATTTATCATCCTCAGTTACGTAAATACGCAGGATCTACTGAATTATTTCCTGAGAATATTGTAACCGAAGTTCATCATCTATTAATGTATTAAAATGTTTTTTTTTACTCGATAGGAAAGAAAAATGTGCATTTTATAAAACTGAAATTGATGCACAAAAGCGTTAGGTTTCGCTATGTATCACATATATTAATACAATGCTATTGCGCTAGGTAAAGAAATTAGGCTTTTTGCTGAAATTCGAATGGCGCCCCTGGTACACTTCACTTTGGAATCGAACTATTAACGAGGAATTTCTCCTCTGGGACTATTTAAAATGAATTTCTCTTCAATTTCATTAACGATCTCGAAAGTGGTCAGAATCCGGTTTCCCTTGAAATAGATATTAATTTTAATATCCCAGTAATAGAAAAGATGAAACCTTGAGCACGACTGAGCTTATTGCCAATAATAAGGGAAAAACTCTTGCCTTCATGTTCGGGAACAGCCAATCATGTTCAAGATGCCAACTTGGAGTCGAAGGACATAGCCGTTAGTATATTTTGTCATCATCCATCCAAAATACCAATTGAAAACATAAACTTCTTCATTTATGTGCAGGAAATGAAGTTGGTCACGCAACCTATTTATTTTTAACAATGCTTTTGTTATGCAATCGCGGCATGCTTTGCTTGCACGTTAAAAAAACAAAAGGTTATTGCGTATTTCCGAAATTTATTGCTTTTCTTTTTGCATGCAGCCGACCACCACTGAACGTAGCAGTATCGACAGGATTCGTTGTGGTCGACTGCTGAATAAGTATTGTCCAGCCCTATATTGACCAATCAGTCAAACTAGCATTCTTTTCGGGGCAGTAAATGACTGTCTTCCTCCCCATCTGCATTCTCTCAAACAGTTGGAACGAAACTGTCAATCTTTAACATCATATCCTTCAGGGTTTGGAGATTACCTTGTACCATCAGTACGGTACTTAAATCATTATTGTCAATCTTTAGGCCCTTCCTTAACTCTGATATTTCCATAAATTCCCTTAAATAGTGGTAAACTGTACCCACAAATGCATTTATTTTCTTGCGTTCTTCCAAATCTTTGGAAATAAGCAGGAAATCTCCCATGTCCAGATATTATTTAGATTACAGAAATTTATTACTAACTGCCGAATTAAGGTTTGCGAGTTTGAAGGTAAATGTGAGAACTAAACTATAAACAAGTGATATGAATTAAAAAAAATTCAACTCCTACTTAGGACCAACAAAGAAATATTTTCTTTTAGTTACTTTTTATTAAATAGTTATCAAAAAATTTATTAGTTATCAAATAGTGATTGTGTTCCGCGAGAATTGAAATCGCTTTCTTCACCTTTACGCAAAAAGTACCAAAATTTTTGCATTTTACGGATTGTGCAACTGCCTGTTGATTTCAATTTTCATATCAAACAGCTAAAACTCTATTTAAAGTATTAAAAATTAATAAAATTTAATGAATGAATTGATATTTATAAAAAAAAACTGTATTAACACCGAGTGTCATCCACTAAGAGTTTTAAAAAATGTATTTGAACTCGAGTGGATGAATAAAAAGTATTTATTAAAGATTGAAAATTTGAGCAAGATAAAGCTACTATAAATAAATATTTATTGGGAGAGAGTGAATTAATGCTAAGAATTGGAAAAAAAATACCAAGATACTTTTTAAATTTTTTAACCGAGCGTAAAAAATCATTACAGAAAACTTGATTTTCAGTCATCTCAAATTTAAAAATTTATAGTATCGATGAAATAAGTTTATTTGTCATCAAATTTTAACTTATTTGCAGTTAATTTTTAAAGCTGTTTTTAAAGTATTTTACAAAATTAAATTTCGTTCCAGCAAGGCAGCTCAGAATTTTTCTTTTTCCATTTTTGAAGATAAAAGTTTCAAGAAAAGACACATTTTTTCTAGACTGATCCATTAATTATTTAAATTTTGTTTTTAATAAACTTTCTTTTTGAACTTACTGCTCGTACTGTTGAGATTTAATATTGAAATGAAAAAAAATCCAAAGTTCCATTAATAAGCACTTGGATGATCCTTTGTAATATAACTGGACGTATAAAAATATATTACCTTAAATAAATTTGGAAGACTCTCATTTTATTGCTGTTTGCTAAAGTTTTTGTTAATCAGAGAAAATTTTATTGAGTAATTCTACTAAATATTATGTAAATTATGAAGCATAAACATACAAAACTAAAATATTGACTAATCTTCCTTTTTCTCCCAATGTTTCTAATGGACAATATCACTTCAAAAAGAAAATCATATCGTTTCAAATTAAATTTCAAAATTTAGGTGAAGAAACAGAAGATTAGAGTCATACTTAATTGATGTGATTATAATCTTAAACAAAAGCGTTCTACAGTAGTCATATTTTTATATTGAATAAAAATTACTGTAAATGAAATATAAACACAAAATGTACCAATTAAATGAACAAAAGTTTCTTTTTAATCATAATTTTGTGAGAAGTGGATTAAAAAGAGGTATAAAGTAAAATTAATTTAGCTTAGATCGAATAATGTGTCCTCCAAATATATAGCTACTATATCAAATCATTTGCTTAAACTTTTTCAGTCAGCTTATGAGATAGGATATGCGTTATTTACACTGTTTGACAATTGCTAAGGAACAAGTCATTTATGCGAACTTGCGTCTTAGACATCTTATCAATAAAATTAAATTCAAGTTGAAAAGGCTTGATAGACCAGTACTTGTTGTCTGCATAAATACATTGCATACAAGCAAAAGGTTCATACAAAAATTCACGGTGATTGAATTTTGATCCAAAGTAGTGTAGAATATTATAAAATATTTTTTCTCAGAAATTCTATTTTGTTCTAGTAATATTTAAGAGCAAAATGTCAGCAAGACATTACTGGAATGTCTACAATCATGGACGAGCAGCTGAATGACTGGAAACAGATCAAAGTGTCCCCACTGTAATTGCTGTATTTGGTGTATCAAAAAGTTTCATCTCACTATCAAAGAAACCAAAGAAGGTGGAAATGTTTTGCAAAAGCATGCCGAGGGCCGTGGTAGGAACATCGCACCTTTAGAAGATCGCCGTGTAGCCTTCATGGCAAAAAGGAGCAGAAATTTAATTCCTGGCCAAATAACTGTAAATCTTGCAACCATTACTGGTACACACGTTTCTGCATTAATCATCTCACGGCGATTAAATCAGGTTGGTTTGTGAGCATGGAAGCCTGTTCGTTGAATCCCGCTTTAACCCCACCATTGTCGTCAGGGATTACTCTGGTATATGGAACATGTTGGTTTTGATATCCAAAATTGGTTTAACATGATTTCCTCAGACGAATATCGTTTCAGTGTGGTATGTGATTCTGGCGACCAATTTCTGTGGAGAGAGAGTGGAGCACGTTATGCATGGCAGTTGTTAGTGAATGGGATTTTTATGGCCTAGGAGTAATGGTGTGGACTGGCATCATGCACAATGGCAGAACACCGCTCATATCTTCGAACGAGGAAGCGTTACACCGCAATAGTATTGCAGAGAGGTTATTTTGCAGTTCTTTGGGATAATGGAAATACGGGTTGCTTTGTTTATAAAGTTATCAAAACAGCCAAATTGAAACCCTCTCCTGAACTCGTGAAGAAATCCTGTTTGTTACAGGACATGGTCCATTCCCGTCTTTTCTTCACCTTTTCCATTTATGAGAAGATGACTACTGCTGTTATGGAGAAGTCGGCGATCCCATTCACTTAGCGACATCTTGCCCTTATACCCTCTCATGGAACCTCAGAAAACCCTCACCAGAAAGTATGTGGTACAAAAGAGTCCTTAATAATCCTTCTTCCAAAAGTAGAATCACAAACATGATTAGATTACTAATTGATCTGGGACAACTGCTTCCATTAGATTAACTCAATTATTTTTTTAGGACACCATTTAATGCAACTTGCACTTTATTCATAATTTGTTTTTAACCCCCCCCCCCTCCGCAAGTAACTAATATGTATAAGTCTTTATTTTTGCATTCATACTGTATATTACAATGTTCATTCATCCAGTTTTTTGAACTCAAGATATTTTTCATTCTAGTATTTATCATCTCTTGATATGTTTTATTTATATGTATTTTGTCATTTATCTGCATCTTTCCCATTTATTGTTGTGTATTTTTTTTTCCTTTTTTCTGATAAAGCCCACTTACATCTATACCAAACCGGAAAGGAGCCACATGAGCTCTTGAAACGGAGATATGGTGTGGTGTTAAATTTTAAACAAATCATGTTCGTCTTTTCAGGAATGCTGAAGGTCAGGACGCTTTGTTTATGCACGATAATGCATGGTCACACAGAAACATTGATGAATCAGGTACACTGCAAAGTGAAAATATTTATATATATTTTGGTGGAACATAGAATGTACCTGGAGGTATTTTTATCGAAATTCTAATTAAATAAACATTAAGCAATATTATAGAGGGTCGTCTTTTTATCCAACTATCGATAATAAATAAATAAATATTAATTTTTGACCATTTATATATTCTGATGTATTCTGATGATGATTAGGTGTGTGCCCAAAGTGGCGTTACACCGGTGAAAAGCTTACAATTACAATTAAAAAATCTAATTTAAATAGCGATCAAAAGACTCGCTATTCAAACATAACTTTTGCATCTTGTACACGTGCATAAAAGAAGCTAAAGGCTGAGCAAAAAAAAAAAAAAGCAAAGAGAAAGAAAAAAAACTTAGAGGGAAAGACAAAAAATAATAAGAAAAATAAAAAATGAAAAATAAATAAATAAATAAATAAAAACATATAAATAAATATAAAAATAAAAATAAAGAATAGTCCATTATCCGGAACAAAAAGCTTCAGATACAGAGCTCTTCCTGCAATTTTACAAACAGAATATTCTCCACTTTTAGCAGGGCTTGAATTTCTTTCTTGAATTTCTTTCAAACTTTGACGAAAGGCAAAAAATAAAGTCCATTTAAAGTCTAAAACTGGTAAAAAACATTTACACTAAAAATGATTTCTCACAAGGTATAACCGAGAAAGAGTTCTTTTCCTTTTGCCAAAAAGAGAAAAAAAAATGGAGTGCAAGGCGATTCAGATAGGCGATAATAGGATAAATTATTATTCCGTTTGGAAAATTTTGCTTTCGTTGTGAAACAGGAAATCCAAAATATTTTGGGCTTCAAAAGACAGTTTATTATTTGACAAAATTTGAGAGATAAGTTGATATATATATATCCACCATTTATATATATATATCCACTGAAGCCAATTATGTAACTATGAAATTTAATTAATTTTTGAGAATATTTTAAGGATTTATTATATTAATATAGAAGCCAAACTGCTTGTAACTGGTTAAATAATCGACTTTATAAAAAGTTGTTATTAGCAATTTTTCAAATGCATTAAATACTATTGTCCATGTATTCCATGTAATGTTGTCCATTTTATGTAGTTATGCATTCCATATCAACAATATAAAAACTTGGAAAAAACTATTCCAAGCATGTGTCATAATACTTCACAATCGTCTAAATGGTAAATAAATAGACAAAAACATAAACACTTTCTGTAAGCAAACAATAATCTTAAAGTGATCGTCAAAGATAAATAATAAAATACTATGCCATGCAAGCAGAAGATTCATTAATTAAAACTGTCAAAATATTATTATCATTTGTAATACATGCATCACAAATTTTTATGTCAGGTAGTATGAAAGAAAGATAAACATAACACACAAGCATCTCCTGCAAATAAAGTAAGCATTTACTACTGACCATATTTTACACACTAGCAATACACATACAAACTAATTACATTTTTGAATTTGAAGATTTCTTATTTTTACTTAGTCGTGTAGAATATATACAAAGAGAAGGAACAGCAATCCCCAAAAGCTGAACAAAGCAATTGAGACGAATAGTCATGCTTCAGATCGAAAATCCGATGTTTGATTTAGCATAATTTAGTTCGGAATTAACCTAAACTTCAGCAATTATTTAATCCTAACTTCATCAAAAGCACGAGATTTATGGTGGAATCTAAATTTCATATTAACATTAAAAGCATTTCTGTATATAAAATGAAATTTTTTTAAAAAACATGAATAAATCATTTTTCAACAAGTCATTTTTTTAAATTTACAATAATTCAAAATTCATTTTTCTGACATAATAGTTTCAGGAGATATGGTCATCAATTTCCATATTTAAGTCAAAACGACTACTCATCTATTGTCCTTTGATCCCCTTTTCACTCAAAATTCACTTTTAATATTATGATCCTTTCTTGATTTTTTAAACTATTTTTTCGTATGAATAAACTAAAACTTTCTGGATAGGCTGTATTCTATATAGAGTCATTTCTATCACATTATATATTATTCAATTAAGTAGTGATGTGTTAAACGATTTCAACTGTAATAAAGGTCATGGAAGAAATTTGGATTGTTTGCAAAGTGATTTATTTTTATAATAAAGTATAATTATATTTTTTAAAGTATAATTTCGGGGCCATGGTCATTAGCATTGTATTGATACATGTGAGACATGACGAAACCTAACACTTTTGTGCATCAATTTCAATTTTTATAAAATTTCCATATTTCCGTTCTATTTAGCAAGAGTTCGAATCACAAAATTTTAATATATTAATAGATAATGAGCTTCGTTTACAATATTCTCAGGAAGTAATTCTAGTTGATCCTGAGTATTTACGTAACTGTGGATGATAAATAGAATCCTGTAAAAAAACAAAGAGTATGAATATACAATCACACTGGGTGATGCAGATAATAATGATCAATTTAATCATGTATGAATTTAGAAAGAAAATAGCAAATATTGGAGAATTCAAATTTTTTTAAAATTCACAAATGAATGTTGTGAATTTAATGAAATTTGTGAAAATAGAAAAGCTGCAATCCAAACAATTAAAAAACAAATGCTTTTAAAATTCACAAATAAATTTTAAAGTGACTTATATGTTGATTTTTTTAATGACTTCCAATCTGAGAAATCATTAAAATTGTTTCGGTGAAGCATTGAAAAAAAATGGCAATCCAGGAAATGGTAACTTTGGAAGATTTTATGAATTTGCAAAACGTTTTACTTAACTCTTCTTTTGTGATCGCATTGATGGAATTTTTATATCTATTTTTTATCCAATGCAGTGTCTTCCTTGAAATTTAAAACTGTATATACTTACAGACGATAGCGTTATTTCAAGTTCTAATACTATTCAAAATTGTTTGATAACTTTTTCAGTCGGTATCTTTTAATTAGCTCTCAATTGTAAAGTAGCTGCAATCTGTTTTGGGTCCCATGAATCTTTACAAAAGTGATATTTCTGAGTGTGTGAGTAGCCATTTAAAATCATCCGATTATTTTAGAGTCACCAGTCACAAAACAAAGACAGTTTCACCTCATAAAACTCAAACCATATGCAAACATCTTAACAGGAAGTTTACTGCGTTGTCTAGGGATTATTCCCCAACTTAAATAATGTTGGTCGAATAGCCAACTTTTGAATGGGTGGTGTTATGAATGAGTCAGAAATTACACATCATTAACAGATTTCAAAATTGTTATTCCCTTAGCATATACTTCAGTTCCACTAGAAAACTCGGAAATTTCAATTTATATGCAGAAGAAAGCTTTCACGCAGATGCATTAAAGTAAACGCAAATGAATGTATGTAACGCGCCAGGCACTGGCTGCGAACTATAAACTGCTAGTGAGATTGAAATGTATGTTTTTTTGTTTTTATATTTACTGAAAATAAGGTTTACGAAATATCGTCTAGAACATAATTGAAGCCATCAGGAATTTTTTTAGCAAAGTAAGAAAATTGGCCAAAATTTCTCTGTTAAGCTGAATATTTTCATAAATAGCGCATTCAACATGCATTTATGATTTTTATAAATTTTATTACGACTAAACACATTCAATACAACTGTCATTATTTCCGCTTACCATTTACCATGGTTGTCCACAATAAATCCTGGGAAATACTAAGAACATAACGAGAAATGCTGTTTTTAAAAACAGTTCAAGTTTCTTGAGATTATCCCTATGACCCAGATACTTCAAAGGTTGATAAAGAAGTTTGAATTTGTAACATTCAAAGTAGTTTTTATGTTAAATAACTGTTTATTATTAAATAATTTAGTTTTTTAAATTAAATAAAAGTTTTTATAAAAATATTCTAGATAATGAAGATTGATTTATACATGGATACAATTTAGTAGATAATTTGAAAAGTTATGATAGGGAAATTTGTATTTCGAAACATTCAAAGCAGTTTTTATATTAAATAAATGTATCTTATTAAATTAATAAGCTTTTTTATTAAGTAACAATTTTTATATAAAAAATCTAATAGATAATGAATATTGATTTATACATAGATACAATTCAGTAGATAATTGGAAAAGTCACAATACTCGAATAAAATTCATAAATGAATCACAAAATGATATATACCTTGATTTATTTAACAATTTCCAATCTGGGAGTTCATCAAAACTGCTATGGCGAAACATTGGAAAAAATGGCCATCCATTAAAACGTATTTTTATAAGATTTCACGAATCCGCAAAGATTTTTACTCCTCTTCTTTAGTGCTTGTATTGATGGAATATTGAAATCTTTTTTTCCTCCCACGGCTGCTTTAAAATTTCAAATTTTTCATACCTATATACATTGGGGTTATTCCAAATTCTTATACCATTCAGTTTTTTTTGAGCACTTTAGCAGTCGGCGCCTTTTATTCAACTGACCATCGAAAAGCCCGACTCAGTCCCATCTCTTTCCGCTTCTGAGTTCTATTGCAAAAAATCACTTGTTACCTCATTGGTTGAAGTGCCACCTAAACTCATCTGATTATTTTAAAAACACATTCCACAAAACAAGCGCATTATTATATTATAAACTTCACTCATATGCACATATCTTAAGAGGAAGATTATTGTTACATCAAAGTATAAGCAATCCTCTATTTAATGAACGTGATCAAATAAGCTAATATTAAATGGTAAACGCCGAGAGGGAATAAGAATTTACACGCCATTCATAAACTGCAGAATCTTAACTACTCAGCATCCTTCTCTGTTGCCACTAAAATTTACGGGAATATCAATTTATGAGTGAAAGCAGAAGCAAATATGTTTGTTATTTTTGTAAGTCGGTTCTTTGTTTAACAGACGCGCCAAGCATTGGCTGCATCAATAAAATAAAAAGTGAGATTGGACATATCAAATTAAATAATTATGCTTCACTTGAGTAAGAGGCTGTTAATTGTGAAAATTTAAGTAGAATGTAAATGAAGATGTGTAAATTTGTTTGAGTAAACTTTAAAAAAACCATCCAAACTTTCACTGTTGGATTGAGTATTTTAATGTGTTGCCCTTTAATCTTACATTTACGATGGTTTAAAAATTCTGTTACTCAAAACATGCTTAACGTAACTGCCATAATTTTCAATTACCTGCTGGAATCGTAAAAATTATCATAACTGACCGCTGTATGTTCTGGGAAATTCCAAGATCCTACTGAGGAATGCTATTTTTAAAATTAATTGGAGTTTCTTCGGTTTATCTCAATGTACCAGATGTTCAAGGTATAAAATAGCGTAAGATGCGTTATTAGAATAGGGTAGCCCACAGATCATGAAAACAATGATTAAAGACACATTTATCTATGCAATGATGCACTGAGGAGCTAACAAATACAACGTGTGAAGAAGTTCCGACTTGTGTAAAAATTTTACATGAAAAGCTTTGATGTGCGAATCCGGAACAATTTCATGCCATTAACAAAGAAACATATCGTTACCTGTGTTGAAACGTCTTCGCCCTTTTTGATCCAAGGTTTTCCGTTCGAAGACTCTTTGCCCCCTTATGGGTTTCTTCACTTGAATTAATCTCTTTTCTTCTGTGGGACGTTTAGCGGTGTTTTTTTTGTGTGCGCTTTGCTGTGTATATGCTAGTTATACCATAATAAAATATAAAATCCACTTGCTGCCTCCAGTTTCTTTTCTGACAGGTAAGAGCTTTTGTTATTCATTTAACTAATAGAATTGAGCCTGAACCGCAAATTTGATTTTTAAGTCTAATCACAACAGCCTGATTAATCGAGTGTATTGATTGGATCTCTATCATTTTAATTCCTGGAAAAAATACGGGCTGCAAGAAAAAGGTGTAAATAATACACAACACTATTCTTATTATTGTTGACTACAGCCGAAACGTATTTGGATTTTGAGGCAGCGAAATTTGGCAGAACTGGCGATTTTAACCGAATTCGGTTATGATCATTTGTTATAATATCCCCAAAATACGCTAAGTCTGCTCAGAAAATGGTGGTTTGTTTGTTCTAATAGATTTCCATCTTTTAACACATTAAAAGTGGGGGATCTTGACGAAAGTAATGCGATATAAATCTTAGTACTACGACTGCTGCCTTTAATGTGTGAATTATACCTTATAAAATTTCATGATCGATAGTTTTGTTGCTTGATTGCATTGAAATATGATTGTTTAGATACAAACATTTTACATATACGTCACACTTTTGAAGGTTAAGCACGCAGTCAAACGAGTCAGAAAGAAAAGAAAAAAGAAACGCAGTAAAGCAATTTGCAGACAAAATAATATTTACGTTTTTTTCCCTGGTAGTAAATGGAACTGATATGGAAATTACAGCATTTTTTTAATCTGCGAATAACATGAAAATTTTGTAGGCGTTGGTGTTATTTAAATGTACATCTATTTTAGATTCCAATTAAAATTTCAAATTAAAGCACTTTTCCCTTAACAGGGTATGTATGTGCTAAATTTCATAACCATAGTTCAAAGAGCCAAGACTGAAGTGTATCGATTCCTTGGCGAAATACCTTAAGTAAATCTTTTATTCAAATACTGTATACTATATTTTTTAATTTGTTCAAAAATTTCTAAACTGAAACATTAGCGTTATGTTCGTTAATAATATTTGTAACTGTTTTACTGCTACTCAAGAAAAAAAAATTGTGGAGTTCATATCATTTACCTTTTGGAACTCAATAATTAGATATGAGATAAAAACGGAGATTAACACTTTTGGAAATAGCTAAGCATTTTAAAACTAATTCTAAGATATGAAGCAAATTGCTTTATAATTTTCTAAATTAGAAGATGTTTGTTCCTTCCTCATGTCTAACAGCACATCTTTCTTTCCCTGTAAAAATAAAATATCCAAATATTTAGTCATCCTTTTGCAAAATATCAAAAATTTAACAATTTTACAGAGCGTTCAAAAATTCATCTAACACATAGGCACACGAACTAACTGACTGGCAATTCAGAAATTTGGGAAAATACTTCAGTATTTCTTCAAATACCCCTAAAAATTCAAATATTCTTGACTTAAATGCCAAAAGAGGGTTTTTTGTGATTTGAATAGGATATTTCAAATCCAGCAGTATTGTATATGTGTTGGAAATTGAGAGTCAGCTTGTATTCATACCCTGATATTAATCGTTGATTTAGCTTGTGTGGCTGGCTTGTATAACTTGTTGATGGCTTGTATAATTGGCTTTATTTTTTCATCTTCTTTTACGAATTAACATTTACTTTTGCGACTGCGTATCAATACTTATTTGTTATCTCTGTGATACAACGCATTTATACATCAAGAATTTAATAGCTATCATTTTTGGCATTCTGCAGGGTGTCCCAAATTAAAGTTACACTTTTCAGAGCTACATATCGCAGTAACTATTCATCCGCAATTTCTGAAAATTTGGTTACACTTTAATAAAGGGATGGGAAAGACATTTTGCTAAAAAAAGTATTCCAAAATGTCGCCACTGGTGGGAATATTCCTGTAAAGCGGGTCTGTACAACACGATAGAACCGTTGCAAATAACTCAATGCGCAGCTCTAGAGCGACTTTAATTCAATCAACCATTTAACCAAATATTTAAAACTACAGCATATGCAAATGTTGCAACGTCACTTTACTGCTAGCCAGTATAAAAGGGAATGCGAAATTTCTTTGTATGCAAAAATAGGCGAACATTCTTCATATGCAAAAATATGCGAACATTCTTTAAGAAACAGGATCGTTGGGAGTTTATTCTGGAAGAGAAAGAAAATCAGTTCCATCAGAAGTCGTTGAGGAGGGTGCACTTCAAGTGGAAAAGGACAAAACATCAAACTTCATGGCTAGAAGTAGTGTTCGCCATGTCGCAACATTGTAGGATAGGCCACGTTCCACTGTGCATAGGATCCTCAGGAATATCCTACAATATTATCCATACAAAATCTCACTTGTTCATCAGCTGCATGCATAAGATTTTGATGCACTATTAACGTTCTCATTGCAGTTTCTTGATAGGTGTAAGATCGATTCTGAATGGCCTTGGAACGTTTTGTGGCCCGATGAAGCTCATTTTCGTTCAGACGACTCAGTGAATACGCATAACTGCCAATTTTGGGTTGCAGAACATCCCCGCTCTACGATACATGTTCCGTTACATTCACTGAAAGTAACGGTATGGTGTGGATTTATTGCCTCTTTTATTTTGGAGCCGTACTTCTCTTCGGGGAACCAACTCCATCAGATGCACTGACATGCACTCTTATGAAAGAGCTATATGAATCGATGTAGGAGAATGCAGTTGTTCCGGCTCTACAATCAGGCCAATGTCTTGACCGAACGCTTTTTATGCAGGAAGGTGTGACTCCACACACTGCAAATTGGGTAAAAAATATTCTGAAAACAAATTTTATAGAAGAAGGAGTAATAAGCCATCACTTCTATAATGCTTGGCCTTCCAAATCCCTACACCTTAATCCATGCGATTTTTTTCTCTGGAGATATTTGAAAGATATGGTTGGCCGGGACAGCCCAAGAACGTTGCCTGATCTTAAAGACAGTAATTACCGTCAAGTGTTCAATATTTCAACGCAGACTCTAACCTCTATTGTCGAATATGCCATTTTCAGATTTCAGATTGTAGCTGATAATGGTAGCCATTATATCGAACATGACTTGGTTTTATTCCAAGCTAATGTGCACTTCTTATAATAAAATAGTTGATAATACATCCTCTAGTGGTGACATTTGCAACTACTTTTCTTTAGCAAAACATCTTTTTCATACCTTTATTAAGGCATATCCAAAATTTTAGAATTTTCTGATGAATAGTTACAGCGGTATGTAGCTCTGAACAGGTAAATTTAATTTGGGATACCCTGTGTCTAAGAACTTGCGGATATGAACTCTCTTGTCTCAGCAATCTTGTACATTTTAAATCTCCAGAAATGCCATTGTTACAAATACAGTTTAATAGTTGCAATTGCAGTGCAATTATTACAGATATGTAGAATGTTTTTTTTATTACATTAACTAATAATAAAGCAATTTAACTGCGCTGGGGTCAGTATTGGAGCTCTACAGCATAAAATGTCAGTCATAGAGTTATTAAGTCAGTCAGAATCGAATACGTAGGTGAAATTAATACTTTGAAAATGTATACTTAGGGTTCATTTCAAAAATTTAAAAAATAAATTTTCAAGATAGATATTTTTTTCTTTCCCGAGTTAACATCTAAAAATATCCATCTGCAAAAAATTTACACCATATAGAAATTTTTTAAAATATTTTCATAGGAAATCAATTACATCGCTATCCAATTTTTTGCCGATTTCAATTAATTTTAAAAGAATAATTACATAGTTATTTTTCAAAATTACATGGCATTGTCTTAATATTAGGTTGGAAACTAGGAAACGGATGTTTTCTGTTTAGTTTTACTGTCATTCAACTCTCGTTTCATAGTTTCCAATTTAATAAATTTAAAATGGTTGTATCAAAATATTTATATCTATTTTATTCCATTGTAAACAATAATGTTTTAAAGATTCAGAAACTTTTATCCGTGTGTTTTGAAAGTTTTGATGTGAAGATTCCTTTAATAAATTAATTAACATTGAATTGCGTTTGAAATTTAGTTGTCTGAATGGCCATAATACGCGTTTTAGTTAATCGAACTTTAAAAGTTGTTTCACTTTCCTGTTGTAACATTATATGAATAAAAATGATTTATTACTTTTACAGTTTTGAAAATTGCTCTAAGGGAAAGAATTTTGTAGAATCAGACATATTTTTACTGAAAGATATTACATCAGTAATTTGGAATTTAAAAATCTTCAATGCTTTTTCCTTATTTCGGAAAATAAAGTCAAAGGAAATTTAATTATTTAATGTTTCAGTTAAGGTAACCGACTACGTTCGAAGGAAAAAATTTGAAAAATTTGATTTTTTAAATATTATTTTTGGTTTTTAGATGTATTATCAATTATAAACATTATAAATACAAAAAAAAATTATTTCAAAATATCATATATTTTGAGAAATCGGAAAATTTGAAGTAAATTTTAATGAAATTGAACCAAAATGGTTAACATTGTACACAAAATTGTAATGCAACAAACCTATTTTTCTTTGTACACACGTTATAGAATATAATGATGAATGAAATGAACCAAAATCTAAGAAATATTTTGAGATGCAAAGAAGTGATGGGATAAAATCTACGTATATGTGCATTTTTTTTTTTTCATAAATTCACAATTTAATTTCTCTAAAAACATCTATAAATGAAAAAATATTTCACCGACTATAAAAATTTTGGTTTATTTCATTCACCATATTAATTGAAACACACGCTGAAATGTTTATGTAAATACCTCTATTAGCTTTTGGGATGTCATGTTAACTGGGGAGAATTTTTATGAAAATTAAAATTGAAGTTAAGCTGAAGATTTTAGATGAAAAATAAGTTTTGTTTAAAATCCCCCTGGATGATAGGTTAGGTGTTGATTTTCCTAGAAAAGATAAACTGTTTGGAAAGTGGAAGGTCTGAACCACAAGATATAACAATAAAACAAAAATATCGCCAATGTGCTCGATAACAAGTATTTTTAACGTAGTCGGATACTTTAAGATTTCAAATCTTAAGTCAGGTGTTTGAAAAGTCAAATGAATATATGCCATAAGCCGTTCAAATCCGTAGAAGATATATGTTCATCCTTTTCTAAATTTGATCTTCTTTGCTAAACACACATTTAAGGATAATTTTCATAAACGTTTTGATGAAACTTTCAATCAGTGAAAGGCTTGCTGGATTCTAATAGGATTTGGCCTTTGTGTAGAGAAAATTAGCAATATTGTAATTAGTATAAAACCACGAAACTTGTACGTAACGTATACTGAAGTGGAACTTAAATTCTATAGGATTCAAAGTACATGGATACTGGACATCCGAAACATCGTCCTATGATAATTTTTAGGTTGGATTTTCTATTAAAGAACGAGTGCCAATGTAAGAGTAACATCATTTTCGAAATGACATTAAGAGAATTAGAAACTAAATTTGTGACAAACAATGAAAAATTCTAACATCTCTTCCCATGCCAAAGCTTAATACGTGATATCTTGTTCGTATCATATGTCTAAAAAACCTCTTCTTTATTTGTTACGAAAAATTCAATTTTCTTGCCCTTTTGCAAAATTCGGGCAGTTGCAATAGAGTATGTAGCTTCTTGAAAGTCAAATTTTAAAAAAAATACTTGCTTGAATTAGATGCGTGAAGAGCCTTAGTGCCCAGGTGGTTTTACTCAGGCTGATGTAATTAATAGCTTTCATTTTATCAGCCAAAAAGTAAGACAAAGGATTCAAATAAAATAATCAGATTTATCTTATCTTCCAGGACAGCCACTAAAAATGAGTAATAATTTTACTTCCACACAAATAATCCACATTCTTGGACGAAATTTTTATTATGTCACGCATACAAAACAAACAAGATTTATAATCAAAAGCTTCTTACAATTTAGATTCAATTCAACCCCAATACCATATGTTGATGCTTTCCATAACAGGTCTCTGTATCAACTAAAGTACGGTGGCGCTGCTGTTGCATTCCAAAGCTCCAAGATGGGTAAAGTTTGTGACAATGGAAAATGGAATACAAAAATCAATGTATCACCGGTGTGTCATTTGGACAGAAAAAAAGGATTTAAATTCCGGAAGACACTATGGAGCGTTAAGTTCCAAAATCTATCTAGTAGCAGAGTAAGGAAAAGTGAGTTTTCCATTACAGTGAGCATAATTATTTTTCTTCATGATTCTGCGGGATTTTCAAGATTCTTGAATTGAATGAAAAACTTTCTTGAAAGCTCTAGGAAGAAATCATCGAGCTTTGGAGTTCGAATATCTGTGTGTAAAGCATCATTTCTGATTCGTTGGGGGGAATTGGTAATGATACGAAACATTTATTTTGTAAGACTTGGATTTTGTTTTGGCTCGTTTTAGCAATGAGTTAACGGATGCGAGCATCATAAGTGAGGATTGGTCTTAAAATTTGTATTTATAATTAATTTTATTCTTCAGTGAAAGAGGAGGAGCCTCTGCAATCAATGAGATAATGTACAGTGCTTATCTTTATTGCTGTTGATATGACTTCTAAAAAGGTGTTTATTGTATAGGATCAAAACAAGGTATTTCACTTTTTTTCTCATGAGATTGATAATCTTCAAAAGAATGCGAGAAGTAGTTTCTTTATCAGGGTTTTCCCGAATATTACAACATTGGTCTTTTTAATACTGACAGAAATACGTAACTTCATCCACCAAATATCAATGGTTTTAGGACTCCTCTTTCCAGCAACTATTTTTACAAAATTTGTTTTACTGCCTTGCGTAAGGGCGGCACTATGAAAAAAATGAAAGAAGAAGTTTGTGTTGTAGTGATGCGTCATAGTAAAGGCTCGGAAGAATTTTTATGTCATTGATCCAAGAGAATCAGTTGGTAGGCAAAGTAATTTGCTCTGTATTTGTTGGGAGTAAAGCGACAGTTATTGAAAACACATTGTTAAGGATTTAAAAGGCATATTATTAAGGAAATATAAGTTAGCAGACTCACATGAATCATTGAGGCTGATAATTAGATAATAGAAAAAATTGAATCAGAAGCTGAAAGGAAACTTCTTTACCCTTGCAAATGTTTAAATGTGTTTCTTCTTATTCCAGTTTGCATACAAATCCTCCTAATCGAGATCCATAAACTTAATGGAAATTCGTAGTAACATAATCGAAATATTGCATAATATAAAAGTTACAACACTTGCTCTCTGATGCTGAGGACGCTACGTGTAACTGAGTTTTGGCATTATAGAGAATTTTTTAACTATGTATCCTGTGCCTGCACATTTTATATGATGTAATCTTATTTCTTTATTAAATTCAGAGATTAAAAAAAGTATCGTGTCATGGTTGTCTTTTGGGTGGCATTTGTGATTGTTCAATGGTAAAAACTTGCTTGCCTCTTTATTATTATTATTATTATGATCTATTATTAAGGTTTGCGCTTTAGAAATGTTATAAAATAGTTTCTGTGGCATACAAATATAATTCGTAAGAAAAAACTTTAAGACCCAGTAATAGTTATTTAAACTCCTAGCTTCTTTTTGTTTAAACCTATTGAACTAAGCATTAAAGCTGAATTTTCGAAAAATTGTGAATAGCTATAACAGCCACAGATTTATAACAATGCTATTATAATAGCATGAGTTTAAAATACGACAAGAAAAAGCAAACTTTTTGTATCGTATGCCGAACATGTAGCAGGTTCTTAATTAATGGTGAGCATTATGGAATTACTTAAGACGAAATTGCCGTATGATGGTTGCGGGTTTCAGCTGGATGGTTAATTAAGAAATTCGGACTGTAAGGCCAGTTCCAATAACTCGCATGAATCATCCAATAGTTCAACAATACTCTTCATTTATTAATAGTAAATTGATTCTAAATGAAAAATATTGTAGTAAAAAAGTTAGATTTATTATTGACGTAGCAAATGCGAAAATGGAATAAAAGGAAAGAAAAAAATAAAAAGACGATTTAGTTTAGTTATATTAACGTCCCGTTTAAAGCAACACGAGGGCTATTTTGGGACGGACCTCGTAATTTTGAACCACGGTCAGATGACGAGGACGACACCTGAAGTGGCACCCCCCTCTCCACACCACACCACACCAGCGGGAGGACTTTGGCCGGACAGATTTAACGTGCAAGAGACCCCCTCACACGACGGATCTTCGGTGGAAGCGAGTCTCGAACCTGAAACCCTCCGGTTCCGAGGCCGAGACCTTACCACCGGGCCACCGCGGCCCAATAAAAAAAGACGAAGAAGAAGAAAGAAAATTAATAAAAACTGTCAAATTTTTCAACCACCACAAAATGGGTTTTTTATACATTTTATAAGCAACTGTCCTTAACGATAGAGAAAAAGCGTGTGTAGGCGTCATGATGTTGAAAAGAGAACAACATCATATTTCGTTCCACACTGCTAAAGAGAAAAGAAGCTGGAGACTCAGAAAACAAAAATAAATTAACTTTATCATCATGAAGGCTTAACTTTATACCGCATGTGTTTGAACGTCAAAACTGTTCATTATTGATTGAGAAAAGTTTTCAATCAAATTATAAAATTTGAAATAATAAGATTGTTCCTAAATAAATGATATGCAAAATGCCTTTAAAATATGTGTAGCTTTTAAGCAAACTCATGATGTGTGTTCTCTTATCTTCCGAATAATATCATTGTACGAAATTAATTTTTATACTAATATTAAATTTTGGAAACTCTCCATTTAAATTATATTAATTGACGATGTCGTAGTGATATTTTAATTCTTTTTATTTCTTCCTCATTATGATAATTAGTTTTTTTATACGATAAATTTTATTTATTCGCGCATTCTTTATTTGCGTCTTGAACAAAATTTCATAACTTTGTGAATAATAATTAGCAGGCGATTTTCAAATTTAGTAGCATACAATTAGATGCACTTTATTTATACCATTTATAGTAAATGCTGCTTCAGGAATTGAATATTTGGAACTTTCAATGAATGTGTACATTCAATTAAGCAAAGTCTTTTGCACTGTGCGTTTTGTGCAGATGTATAAAACTGCAAATATGAATAGATCATTTCTAAGAACGTGATTCTGTTTGATTAATAAGGTTTTAGAATCTAAATTTCAGAAGAAATAGTTAAAATTATTGTGGAATATTTTAATATTTTAACAGCTGTTAGATAATATAAAAAGTTGTATCGTGTAAAAATAGCTTTCTTAAAATACACAAATAAATCTTAAAACAATGTACGTATATGTTGATTGTAGTCATATTGTTAAATGTAATCTGAGAAATTATCAAATTTGCCGTGGTTTATTATTAAAAATCTCTTTTCTGGAAAAGGAAATTTTTATGAATTTTTTATCTTTTTACTTAAATAGGTTTTTTTTCTCGGAATTTTCGAAATTTATTTTTCACTCAATGTCATATCTTTTTTGAAATTTGAAATTTTGAGCATTTACAGAACAAAGTCAAATTCTTTTTCCATTCAAATTTCTTTGTTCAGTTTTATCGGTCGGTGTCAAAAGACAATGAATGTATGAAAAGTATGAATTAAACAAAAATATTTAATTATTTATAATATAAATAAAAAAGATTAAAATAAATTAAATATATTTAATATTTAATTATTTATATATTTAGTAAAAGTATTTTCAATCCCTTTTCGTTCCCATGCTCTATCATAAAAGTAACTTATTTCTGAGTGCCTGAATTGTGACATGAAAACATCTCATTATTTTAGAAACACTATACTCAACACGAGTAGATTCCTTTTTTTAAACTTTAAATTGCATATGCTAACATTATGAGAAAAATTACTTAAGTGTCGAGAGATGATTATTCTCCTTCTTTATTAAACTTACTGAAATTAATTATTAGATTGAGATACTTGATATTAAAATTGTGATGTCATTGGCAATCACAAAACTTAAACTTTATTCACTGACTAGAATTGTTATTGAGTCACTATGTGTTTCAGTTACCATTGGAAATCAAGGAATTCTTAATTTATGGGCAGAAGAAAAAAAATTTCAGTTGCCATGAATTGAACAGAAAATAGGGCACCGTGCTAAGCGAGCCAAGCAACGGCTGCGGATACCTCATTAAAAGTGAGAATGCTGTATACAATGTTTTTTATAATATTACCTCATTTCTATATTCCCAGAGGACGGAGCTATTGTTTGCAAAATTTTGTCCATAACTCAATAAAAATATGGAAATTGTTTTTAATAAATATTAAAAGTTTATCAAGAATTCGTCGACGGACTGAGTATTTTTACAAATTCCATATTTAGCTTGTATTTATGAGAGTTACAAATTTCAATGCATGAAAACTCGTCCAACTCAATTGCCATAATTTTCAGCTACCTTTAAGAATCTTAACATGCTCCACGGGTGACCATTGAATGTTCAGGGAGATGTTAAGAATTAATGCTGAAGTGTTCTCTTTAAAATAGTATAAAGCTTTTTAGAGTTACCCCAATTTACTACATGTTTCAACTGACTCAAAAGTAAAAAAATCTCGATAGATTGCAGTGTCGGAAATAGACCACCCTCTGTTCATGAAAAAAGTGATGAATACCAAGTTCTTCTAAGAGTTAATAATTGGATAACCCTTTAATAGAAACACTGATGTGTATTGGTGCTCATCGTGTATAAAATTTGTGCAAGAAAGGCTCTGATATTCTCGCAGATCGGGAGCAATTTTATTCCGTAAACAAGCAGGCACACCACTGGCTTTAAACACGGTCTATAATAAGTGAAGATATTTAACACCCCTATGTTGACTGACACAGAACTTCTCAGAATGGCGGCTTATTTTAGAATTCCCGATTTAGGCGGTTGTAATTATTCATTCAAAAGTCTAATTGAGTGGGTTTTCCCTTTCCTTCAGTTCAGAGGATGTTCCAAGGTCATTCCGAATCCACTTCATTGCGGGCATAAGAACTGATGTTCAGTCCCGACACAATAAATTAGCAGTCTCTTTTGAGTTAATGCTTGCAAGGATAAAATCAGACTGAAATCCGCATGATCATTTGTACAATTGAGCTTTAAAATGAATACGAAAAATATTTGAAAGCTTGTTTGAACATCTATATAAAAGTTGATAAAACTTCAGACAACAAAGGCCGTTTATTCATGCATTTCACATTTGGCAAATATTTACGATGGTTTACAAATTTTTTTACAACAACAAATGTCATATCATGATAGAAGTTTCTTTTTAAAATTCTTATAACGAAAAAGGAAACAAGTTTTATGGTTTGAAAATTTGAAAATTTCGATATGCACCATCTTGTAACAAATATTTTCTCACAAATTAAAAAAATGAAGAGCACTGCAATCGAATATTTTGAAAAAAATATGTCTCCAAATTTGGCTTTATCGAAACATTGTTATTATATTGCATATATTTTTCGATTCTTTGAGTTTCATTTCAAAATCAGTCATAGTTCATTTTGTAATAAATTGCAATTTTAAAGCAATTTTTATTGTTACGGATTTCCTATCCGTTGGGTTCGTTTGCGTGTAGTGGGATGTGTTGTGTAGAAGATAACCAACAATGAATCAATCCTTTAGTAAAGATACAAGACAAACGACATTTATTTACATGATGACCGGACAGCACAAAGGCAACAAAAATGTACAGCCGAGACGAACAATCAGAACAACACAGCAGCACTCTACAACAGACAAACAGTAACTCACACATAGAAATCCGTAGAGACAAAGTCCACACAAAGCTGACAGACACTGGATTCAGCAAGAGAGGGTATGCTCGGAGCCTTGCTAAACGGTGTCTTGAACACGGCTGAGTGACTTCTCTGTCTCTTCTTGCTTTAGCTGCCGTCATTATTTCACACAAAGGGCTGAGACGCAAGTTTACCACGACGCCAGAATATGGCAATCTGCAATTTAGTACTCCATCGTTGCTACAGTATTCTTTCAGTGAATATCGACTACTATTCATCGCCTCTCAAATCAGAACTACTCGCCAAGACACCCGGTTGACGATGACACAATTCATAATCACTCCTTAGGACTACTACTATTATCGGTGTATCTGTTGTTGACAATTCCTCAATTGAGAACTATCAATTCAAACTTTTCAATTCAGGTCTACTCTATTGACGACCGCTCCAGTTTCAGATCGCCGGCCTTATACAGATCCCGGGATTAACCAATCAGGAGCATTTGAGCATATGTCGGTTCATAAAGTGGCGTTCGGGAAAATTCTTGAAGTTTTGGGCATCCATTTTGTCACCAATGTTATCAAACGATGCCAAGTTATGGGTTCTCTGATGCGATACCCGGGCAGCATTCAATACAGATGATTGTAAATCTGACTTTCTTACGATGTAATTATTTGTGTGGGAAAGCAAAATTACAGGCTCTTAACAATGCATTTCAAATCTATCACAAATAAATAGCAACTTTCAATTTCTTAATTTTCATATCATCAATTCAACTGTTTGAAATGAAATGTGATGGGTGAGGCAGCAGGTCGCCAAGTACTGCTTGGAAACCATACAGTATAAAAAATTTAAATTTTCTGGGAAATCAGTAAGGAGAAAATTGTATTTATTCAACTATCATTGAATTTAAATATAGAAAGTCAGAACCATCTAATTGAACAGTGTGTTTGGATTTATATAATCGTCGCTGCTATCAGTTAGATCTGAGCAACTTTTTCCTCAAAGTAAAAATGATCTAAAATCCCTTTCGTGTTATTAAAATTTGAGTATGCGGGCATGTGAAGCACTTTTTGAAACTTAGTAACGATATTTATTTTCTTTTGGCGCTTATTTACACTTTTTTCAAAAAAGGAAAAACCACTGAAAAGAATTGCTGCAGTTTGACAAGAAACGGGACAAGTTAAAATGGACAGAAAAACCTAATTTTAGAATTTCAGATTCGTTTTTTCCTACTACCATCTTATAAATTCATCTTATAAGTTCATCTTATAAATTCTTCATCCACTTAATTTACGTTGTGAGTTTAATCATGTGTTTTCTCTTTCTTAACCATGTTATAAAATCTACTGTCTGTTGTGTCCATGTGAAACAAATGGATTTATATCTATGTGGATGAGAAATTATTAAAATTCGTTTTATCTTTTTAAAAGTATCAACCCTGGACGAAATAATTTTTTTAAATCTCAAATTCTATGTAACGTTATTACCTTGAAGTTTATAATAAAAGCCAAGATTAACGCTCGGTGATTGTAAAATACCGATCAATTAGTTCCATTTTTGTAATATTAAAAATTGTGAACCGGCGTATTTTCTACGTTATTTAAAGATGGGTATAACTATATTTGATATGCCTGCATTTTAAAATACCAGTCAAAAAGATAAATTTTTCTATTTATTTGTCAAAAAAAATGGGTTCCATTATTTATTCAAAGATGTAAACCAACTTCTCGTGTAAGCGCCCCATACTTTCATTCGTTGCATGTTTTAAATTAAAATTGCAAGAACGCAATTATCTGCAGTCATAAATTCTGCTGTTTTATTTAATTTCTGCAGATGAAATTCGACAAATTTACTTTCTTATTTATTTCTGCCATTCCTAGATGGCTGTAATAAATTAGTAATATTAACTTTTGTTGAACTATTAGTTTGAGAAATATTAAATTTAGCATTTTTATTGAATTTATCGTGCCGTACCTGGTGAATTATTTAGCTGTTAGAATGCATTGATATTATACGAAAACCGAATTTACATTTTAGTCACGTTTTTCTTAACATATTGAAACTAAAACTTGAAACTAAACAGTCACAAAATTCCTTACCCCACTCGATACTTTTATGTCATTGCGCTTTTGAATTATTACACGTTTGTACATTATCTGAAGGTTGATAGAGAGACTGTAAACCCATAGTTAGATAAGGCTGAGTATTTGACAGGCATCTGCACTACAAATGCCAAACCTGTGTTCCGGACTATCTTTATCCACCTCTCTTCATTTATCAATACGCATTTTACTTATATTTAAACGCCTCGACAGACGGATTTCCTCTGAAGAGAATTTCACAAAATTTGTTAGAAAACTGAAATTCTGGAGTAAATACCATATAAAAATTATATGCTTCAAATCGTTTTTGAGTGACGGTTGTCTCAGACATGCAGGCGTACAGTCGGACATTTAAAAGAATATTTTTCGAATTGAGGTAGGTCAAAAGGGCGAAGAATCATTAAAATTTCGCGTTCATATTTATTGACGATAACCATACTTTATTGTGTTAACGAGAAAGTAAAAGCAATTAAAAAATACTATCATTATGGTAAAACTCTAATAAATGTATGTATTTCTAATATCAATGAAAGCAGAAAAAAAGTGCATAAAAGAAACCGAAAAAAGCAATTATAGAAATATATATTTGTTTCTAATACAGGTTGTCTACACATTTTGATTTACATTCACATGTTTCATGTTTTCATGAAGAGCTTTTGTTCCCAATTCTTTCATAGCCCTCTTGTTCTTGGAAACCTTTGCAAACTGATGGATAATTACGAAATCGTTTGAAATTCAATCTCCGCTGTCGAATTAATCTAGCATTTCTTTAACTGAAATATAAAGAAGAACAACTAGTAAAAAACTAGTAATTCAAAGAATTGTGAAAATTGCATTTTATCAATATGCATCTGAAATACCAATTAAAAATTTTTATGTATGTACCGAAAAAAATATATCATAACTAGGCAACTGCAAACGTATTTGTTATGTAAGCGCCCCATCTGTTGATTACGCATTCTTAATATAAAATCAAGAGCTCATACTTAAACAAATTATGAGCTGTTATGTCGAACGGAGATTTTTTGAAATTCAAAGCGAAAGAGAACATTCAAACGATCAACGTTTATTTTAATGCGAATAATTGCATTTCAAGTTTTAAAAATAGAATAGAAGACGAAATATGAGCTAAATTATCTTAAATTTGGCCCTCTATAATCGTCTCCTAGAAAATTATTTCTAGCGCAGTTAGACACAATTTAATAAACAATTTGATTTTATCCTTTCTTCTACTAACGAAAAAGATTGTGTGTGTTAGAACTCTCGTAAACAGACCTTAGGACATGCATATACTAAATTTGGCATGAATACATTTTGGAGGGATGCGAAATGAATCAACTAGCATTTCTATTTAAGGTATCCAACTACGTTAAAAATACTGATTATCGAACAGATTGGCGTTTTTTTTAAAATTCTTATTATTTCTTATAGTTCAGACATTACTTTTCCCAAAACAGTTTTGTCTTTTCTAAGAAAAGGAAGGTTTCATGTATCATCTAGGATCACAGAATTTTCAACTAAAATTTGCCTTTAGCTTCGAAACTTTCAGACTTTCATTTTCATAAAAATTCTCCACCGTTTACATAATATCCTCAAAACTAATAGAGGTATTTACATAAAAATATCAGCTTGTATTTTAAATAATGTGTGCAAGGAAATGAACCAAAAGTTTTATTGCAGGTGAAATACCTTTTCTTTTATAGGTGTTTTTAGAAAAATTAAGTTGTGAATTTAAAGAAAAAATGCATATATGCACATATTTCTACCCACAACTTCTTTGCATATCAAACTTTTTCTACGATTTCGGTTCATTTCATTGATCATTGTATTCTATGATTTGTGTGCAAATAAAAATAGGATTGCTGCATTACCATTTTGTGTAGACTGAAAACGGTTTTGGTCAAATTTCACTAAAATGTACTACAAATTTTTTTTATTTCTCAAAATATATTATATTTTCAAATAATTGTTTTTGTATTCATAATGTGTATTATTGACAATAAATTGAAAAATAAATAATTTCTAAAAAATGAAATTGTTCACATTTTTTCTTTCGAGCGTAGTCGGATACATTAAATTTCTATTTAATTTTGTTAAACTGAAATTTAAGTGATATCTTAGATGCAGGGATTCTTGCTAGTCTACTAGGCACCCTTGAATATATCATTGCATTAAAATTACTTTTTGAACATCTTGAAAATAAAATAAAAAAATAATTATCACAGAAGTTAATTTTATTGCCAATACGTTTATTTATTGATTGAAAATATTTTTCAATACTTATATAATTACTGTATTGAAGCTCATATCCTTATGACGGGTTAAAGTATGCTAATTTAGAAGTTATTAGTAATAGTAAATTTTCCAATTGTCTGAAACAAATTTGTGTATTTTTAAATAGTTACGCTTTATGTAAAAATAATTAAAAAGATAGGAAAACATTATTATCGGTTATCCAAATAATAAACATAAATATAGAAACTTTCTGTAAGCAGACAATAATCTTGTAAGCGATAGTTAAAGATAAAAAATAAAATACCACTCGTTGCAAACAACAGGTATTCATTATTCATTCATGAGTTCCTATATTGATTAATTAAAATTGTCAAGCATTACTAGCCGTTGTATTCTATGTGTTGCAATGTTTATATCAAGTAAACATGAACAAAATCACAACCTACATGCATCTCCTGCTAATTACAGAGCCCTTAACATTGAACACATGTTATAAAATATCAATACACGGATACCTGAATGTGTTTTTGAACGTAAAGATGCGTTTTACAAAATGGTGTACGTATATAAAGAGAAGGAAATGCAATCTTCAAGGCCAGGCAAAAGGATTGAAGCTAATATTAATGCTGCAGGTTGAAAATCCGATGTTTGAATTCGCGTCATCTTCTTTCGAAATTAACTTCAAACTCCACAAATTTTTTGATCCTAACTTTAGCAAAAAAACCTAACTTTATTCCTTTAATCCTGACTTTAGAAAAATTAGATGGATGAGTTTGAATTTAATAACATTAAATTATTTTTGTGTATTAAATAAAACCTAAGCTTGAAACAAAAGAAAATCAGTCTTTTTACTATATAATTTGTTTATTCTTAAGAAATTAATTTTTACAGTTTGAGGAAAAACTCATATTCGTTTTTGTGATACAATAGTTTTAGAAGATACGGTCATCGATTTCCATATTTAAATCATGATTATTTCTCATTCACCACCCGTTGACCCTTGTAATGGGACCCCGTTGACCCTTAATAGATAAAAATAAGGAGTAGAATTTCAGACAAATTTTTACAGCCATATATATAGAGAAAAAGGATTTGTTCGGTTATACATTTATTTACACAACAGCCGAAGGTGAAGGTTTATAGTGAAAAGTTTTTGTGGAATAAAACTTCTTTAATTGGGAGAAAAGCCTCATAAGCTTCTAACAGGCTGTTAATCAGAACATCTACTCGAGGCTAGAGCGTAAAAATATCACAGTCCGGAATCCAAAAAGTCTCTTCTTTTTTCAAAGCAAGACCAGCTGATTTCTTTATTAAGATCTTATCCTTCTTACTTCAGATTATTTCACTTTAATTCATCTTCATTCTTCAGCAATTCTTCAGCAAAAATTTCACTCATTTATGACTCCAGCTGGGTATGGGAACTGAACATCAAAGAGGCTTCCTAGAAACTGGGGGCTCTGGAACACGTGTCAATGATATTACTTCACAACCAGACCACCCGACATCCAAATAGATATTTCATACTCGTTTTCTTTGAAAATGCTTTAGGTTCCTCCCCAAAAATGAACCTCACACTTGGACTTTCAACTAATGATCAGGGCAACTACCACTGGGTGATATGAAGACCACCAATCTAGCCATTCGGAGGCTTTTAACAATGGAAAGCGGTAATAAGTGTGACACAACTGGTTGGAATTCTCTTATCATGAATGGGTCAGGAGAACGTTTCACACACTTTTGGGTTTATTTTTAAACTTATCTTCAATAAAACCAACTCCAACAGAGGCATAGTAGTAAGCAGGAACAATGTTCCTAATGCAAAATATAAAGAGAAGATTAAATGCAATATGGATCATTTTGTCCCGGGCCGTATAAACACGGATAATTTAAAATACAACACTACTTTGGATCAGGTTGAGGCTCTCGATATGTTAAAGCTTGAATTAGAGTTTGGGAGCTGCAAAGGCGGCAAAAGCCCTGTACATGACAAAATAGACAATCGTATATGCCTGACGATTTTTAATTTTGCAAGGACTTCATGTTTCGACTTTTTAATAAATGCTTTTACTTCAACTACTTTCCAGAATGTCTCAGGAAGGGTAGCACTATTTTCTTTATATCGTAGGTTTGTTTGCTATCGACATTCGGGAAAATACTTGTGAGATTATACTTAAAGAGACTAACTGCTTAACTAGATCGCGCAATATTATACATGATTAACAATATGGTTGCAATTGTGATTTCGCCAAACATAACCTAATCACTATCATTAAATTCCGGGTCCAGGGAGAACATCTGACTCCAATCTCCTTGGACATCAAATCAACATTTGACACCATGAACTGGCTGGTTCTTTTTAATGTCTTAGAGGCATTAAAACGCCGAAGTTTTCCACCAATTCTTTTTATTATCTGACCGAACACAAAATCTCATTCTTCAAGGAATATTTACTCTTCACTAGATGATGCTATGGACGCTGTCCAAAGGTATCAATCATAGACCCCCACTACTTGGAATCTAAGTATAAATGGCATTTTAAATCTAAACGCTCCGCGAATGCATATAAAAGTGATTTGGCCATCCATAACCTAATCAGTATCACTAAATCCTTGATCCAAGTAGAACACTTGGCCCCTAATCTTCCTGGACATTAAATCCGCATTTGACAACATGAACTGGTCGGTTCTTTTTAATATCTAGAGGCATTAAAACCAAGAAGTTTTCTACTTATTTTCTCTTTTACCACCGGACGGAATGCAAAATCTCGTTAAGCAATAAATTTTTACGCTTGACTAGTTGGTGTTGCAGACGCACTCCCTAAGGATTTGTCATAGCCCCTACTATTTTGAATATATGCATTTTAAATCTAAAAGCTCCGGGAATGCCTGTGCAAGCTTTTGCAGATGACTCGCATTTCCCATCGGTCGCCGGACATCTAATATTTTATCGTCCAACGTTAATTAAACTGTAAATAATAAATTAAATAATCTCAAATTGAAATTATCTATTGACAAGTGCCAGGAAACAGTCTTAGGAAACAGTCAGTCATTACTTCCCCGAGTTTATCCAAACGAACCACCACGATGCCACGTAAAACGCCAATATACCACTTTGACAACCAACCAATTAAAATAATTGACAATATGAAAGTACTGAGAATAATAATAGACAATAAAATTAGTTGGATCTTAACTCTTATTAAATTTTATCAGACTTTTAAAATTGTACTTATTGGACTGACGCACGAAACTAAATTTTAACTAGTGATGTTCTTACTAAATATTATTGTTATCATTATTATTTTTGTTCATTACATTAAAAAGTTTTTTTTCATTCATCTTTGTTGCTCTTTTTACGAGCACCATTAACTTTATTACATTGAACAAACTTGTGGATTTTGATATTTTAAATGTATAGACAGTTATTTATTTTTAACAATTATAGATTTTAAAATGTTTTAAACATTTCATCCGCATAAAGCATATCCTCATTTTTTTACATATATATTCATGTCCGTAGCCGCTTTTGCTTCTCCATTACGACCTACATATGTGTTATAAGGCTGCTATCTCACTTTTATTCACTACACTTTAGAATAAATGTGATTAATATTTCTCCCCATCGATACCCCTTTTAATCCCTTCAAGTGACTGTATTTTTAACGATTCTAGCTCACTTTTATGAACTTCTTTTAACATAAAGATTTGAAGTTTTATACGATAAATCATATTTTTAAAATTCTTAGATTTCATGAATGGGCTGTGTTTTATCTTTTGACTTGTTTGTATGTAATAATTATAAACATAATTTAATAATATTTTGTCTTTCAAATGCTTTTAGTTGTTATATGATCGTGTGATGTTTTGTGCTTTTTGTTGTTTTGTATTTGTGTGCTTGTGTTTCCTTTGTATGTTAATATCTAATTGTATACTTTTACTTCGGCTAATTTATGTAAGCGACCATAGGGTGGTGCAATATACTCTCTTCTAATTGAATATCTTTATATACATTTATTTGAGCTAGAAATTGGAAACTGTTGGACTTTAACTTTCTGAAACTGAAAACGGGACGGGAATTACTTTTTTTCAAAAATCTGGTCGTCCCTGGTTTAGTATATTTTAGCATAAATAAAGTATTCCTCGTGTTTAGTGACCGAATGGTTAAATCAGGTCATCTAAACCCAGAACTTGCGGGTTCGATACTGACCATGGTTGTTATATCCAAAGTAAGTAAGTTTGTTTCCTGATTTGTTGTTTTCATAGGGCCGCGGTGGCCCGTTGGTAAAGTCTCGGCTTCGGAACCGGAGGGTTTCAGGTTCGACACTCGATTCCACAGAAGAACTGTCGTGTGAGCGGGTCTGTTGCACGTTAAATCTGTCAGGCCAAATGTCCTCCCGCTGGTGTGGCGTGGTGTGAAGAGGGGGGTGCCAGTTCAGGTGTCTCCCTCGTCATCTGACCGTGGTTCAAAATTACGAGATCCGTCCCAAAATAGCCCTCGTGTTGCTTTAAACGGGACGTTAATATAACTAAGCTAAACTAAACTGTTGTTTTAATATGTATTCTAACATTCTAGACCATTTTTTGTTATGTAAATTTGTTTTTTCTCGAATATTCTGTTCGTGTAGAAAAGTTGATACGCACTAGTAGTAGGCAACTTCTTGACTTTGTAAAGTTGCAAGTCGCTACTTTCCTTCAATAAACTTATTTGTTAATTTAATATTGACGGTGCGTTTAATTAAATCTTCATGACAATATCACTAAATTAATAGATTATTAATATATAAAAAATACCACCAATGATATGAGTGCTCCCGTCCTCTCCTGTCTTTCCATCTGATAAAGGGAGAAAAAGAAAAATATTGTATTGACTAATAAAACTTGCTGAACTATCTAGGGGGGATGATAAGTAGTGAGATGTGATGAGAGAATGATTGGGGGACGTACTACTACAGCTTAATTAATATATCCTCTTTTATGTACTTGGTTTCATCTGCAAGTCCAGCTTGAAAGGCAAATAGCTGTCAATACACATGGAGACAGATCGATAGTAGCCTAACAATATAATAACTAGAATTACACTAAACTCAAATACTAGATTTATAGTAGTGATTAGTCGTGATCTCGCGAAGAAGCGCACCTCTTGCCTGAGAACACCGTTTAATATTTTTTGTAACCCGATGTGTTTTGTATTGTTGAGTGTATTCTTTAAAGCGTTTTGAGGTTCTTTTTTGCTTTCCCTTCCACGTATTGTTAAGGGTTCAGCCATGTAAAACCTTTTATGAGTCATGTATATATCTAAAGAAAAAAACTACTGCCACTGTTAAAGGCAATGACTGAAAAAATGTTTTCTAAATGTAAAATAAAAGCAGCTTCGAGGGCTAGACTGCTCTGTGGAGTTTTACTTTAGCTAGGGGGTTCTGCTCACCATTTTATCCTTGTTTGTTATTGCACCTAACTGAGATAGGCCAGGGTGATGAGGGTATCTACTATCCACTTTCCGTTCTCGATCAACTTTCCGTATCATGACTTCTTCCTAACTGTTTAACGTTTTTTTTTATTCTGAATAAATTCAATTGCTCGGACGCGCCATGCTCTACATAGAGCATTTCTAACATTATTTTGCAATTCAATTATGTAGCGATGTGGTAAGCATTTTCAACTATAATGAAAGCAAATGAAGAATATTTTTTTCTGTTTCACTGATGCCAGTAAAAAGCTTAAAATCTGGCCACGCGCATTAGCATTCTATTAATATATATGAGACATGGCGAAGCATAATACATGAATTTCAATTTTCGTAAAATAAATATTTTTACTTCATATCTAGCAAGAAAATGTATTTCCAAATTGCATTTTTTTTCTATCAACGGTTGATCAACTTCGATTATAATATTCTCAAAAAATCAACCTGTCTATCCTGACTAGGTCTGCAAAAAGATGATAAACAAAATTTTCTAAAAAAATGAATGAGTATAAATATAAAGTCACACTAAGCGATGTAGATAATGATGACCCATTTAAACTTATATAAATTTGGAAGAGAAACGGAAAAATTGCTATTCAAAAGCAAATGCTTTCAAAATTCACTAATAAATTCACACATCTCACATAACTGTTTTGTCGTGGAATTATTCCCCTATTTAAATAACGTGGTCGAATAACAGAGTATTGAATGGATGTACGCCATGAATGATTAAAACATTATATATAATTCACAGATTTCAAAGTTGCTATTCTTCAGCATTTACTTCAGTTACCACTAGAAAATCATGAAATCTCAATTTATACGCAGAAAAAAAGAAATCGTTTCGACACCTAAAATATGAATGGAATCTGAAGTTATCATTAGAACGCGCCCGGCATTGGCTGCGTATTCAGAATTTGAAATTAGATTTTAGTGTCTTGTTAAATAAATCTGTTTAAATATAATTTACCGGATGTTTCAATTTATATGCAGAAAAAGAAAGTTTTTATTGGCCCGGTGGAATATGAAGCTTTCTCTATCCGTCATGTAAACGCGCCAAGCACTGGCTGTGTACTAAAAATTGCAAATGAGATTAATATATCGATTTTAATAATTTTCTGTTTTGTAAATATATTTTTATTTTTTCAGAAAATAAGGCTTATGAAGTTTGTATCGAACATAAATAAAGCCATGGGGATTTTTTTAGCAAAGAAAAAAAATTGTCCGAAATTTCTCTGTTAGACTGAATATTTTAATGTATAGCATATTGAGCATATATTTATCGTTTTTATAAATTTTATCACAACAAAGCACATTCAATACAACTGTATCTATTTCCAGTCACCTCTCGTTATTTCCGCCTTCTCTAAACGTGAAAACGCTTTTTCTTCTCCCTTATGACCTACATCTGTGCTATGAGGCTGTTATCCCATTTTTATTCACTATACTATACCACATATGTCATTAATATTTCTCCTCACTGATACCCCTCTTACCCCCTTCACGTAACAATATTTTTACCGATTCTGGATCCCTTTTATGAACTTCTTTTCACCTGAAGTTTTAGAGTTTTAACTCGATGAATCATATTTTCAAAATTCTTTGATTTTATGAATGGGCTGTGTTTTATCTTTTGACTTGTTTGTTTAGTTTAGTTATATTAACTTGTTTGTATGTAATAATTACAATCAAAATTTAATAATAATTTATTATTCAAATGCTTTTAGACATTATTTGCTCGTGTGATGTGTTTTGTGTTTTTGAGCTTGTGTGTTTTTCTTATGTTAATATCTAATTGAATACCTTTACTTCAGCTAATTTATGTAAGCTACTGCAGGCCATGGGTTGATGCACTGTACTCTATTCTAAGCGAATATCCCTAACTCCATTTAAATGAGCTAGACACTGGAAAATGTTGGACTCTAACTTTCTTAAACAAAACACGGGACAGAAATTTTTGAAAAAAAAAACAACAACCCTGGTTGCATCCTTTGGGTTAACCGGCGATTGGTTTTAGTATTTCAAAAAATTAATAGATTATTGATATATAAAAAATACCACCGATGATATGGAGCGTCTCGCTTTCCGTCTTCCGTCTTTTGGTGTCTTTCCATCTGAAAAGAGAGAAAAAGGCAAATAATATATTGAATAATAAAACTTTCTGAAATATCTAGAGGAATGTTGAGCTGTGAGATGTGATATGATGATTGGGAGACGTACAATTATAGCTTAATTAATATACCCTCTTAAGGATTCAGCCACGCAACACCTTTAATGTGCCATGTGTTATCTAATATCAAATGTAAATAACTACTGCCACTGTTAAAAGGCAAAGACTGTATATTGTAAAAACAGTATAAAAATACTTTTTAAATGTAAAAGAAAAGCTGCTTCGAGGAGTAAACTGATCTATGGACTCTTCATTTGGCTGGGTGGTTCTGCTACCCATTTTACTCTTGTTCGATATTATACCCAAATCGGGTAGGCCAGGGAGATTAAGGTATCTATTACCACTATTTGTTCTCGATCAACTTTCCGTATCAGGACTTCCTTTCAATTACTCAGCATGCACCAAGCTCTATATAGAGTATTTATTACAATGTTTTAAAAATTGAATTATATAGCGATGTGTTAAACAATGTCAACTGTAATAAAGGCCAATGAAGAATATTTATTTTTATGCGACTGTTGCTATTCCAATGCAAGTAAAAAGCATAATTTCTTGGCTACGTGCATTAGCTTTCTTTTAATATATGTGTGACATGACAAAGCATAATGCATAAATTTTAATTTTCGTAAAATAAATATTTTTCCTTAATATCTTGCAAGAAAATGTCTCTCCAAATTGCATTGTTTTTTTTTCTATCATCAGTTGATCAACTTTGATTATAACATTCACAAAAATTCGCCAAGCGGATCCTGAGTATCACCGCAACGGAATGATAAAAAAATTCCTGCAAAACTCAATAAGTAAATATAAATTCACACTAAGCGATCCAGATAAATACGATCCATTTAAATATACATAAAATTTGAAAGAAAAACGGAAAAATTGCTATCCAAAAACAATTGCTTTCAAAATTCCCAAATTAATTTAAAAGTGACTTATTTGTCAATATCATAAATAACTTTTAGCTTGAGAAATCATCAAAAAGTCTGAGGCGAAACATTGAAGAAAAAATTTCAATCCAGGAAAAGGTAATTAAAGAAAAATTTTATGAATTTGCAAACACTTTTACTTAACTCTACTTTCATAATCTTATTTATGTTGGTGGTGAGCTGTTCCTACACAGTAATGGCTCATTTTTATGAACAAATATTTTAATAAAAACAGGGGACAACAAGTAGGGACAATGACAAACAATTAAAGGGGGTAGACATTGAAGACAAAGCATCGTTGTACATAAGCCCTTCTGGATTTTTTCAGAACGTCGTTCGTAACTGCTCTGTCTCTCTCTCTGCTTCTACTGGCCCCCAAAGTTCGCAGTTATAGTTAGGACTTACAGGAAGAAGTTGAAGTGTTTGAGCGTGAGGCTAGCTGGTGGCTGCTATGGTTGAGCATAACTTTTATGGAATTTTGATAACTATTTTTCAACCAATACAGAATCTGTTTTTGAAATTTGAAATTGTAGATTCTTACAGACTATAGCGTTATTAGAAATTTGAATGTCATTGAAAATTTATTGATATTGGCACTTTTATTGAGCTCTCAATCATGCAGCTGAAGTCTGTTTTGTGTCCTATGCTCTTTAACAAAAGTGACACTTAAGAGTGTGTGAATTGATATTTAAAATAGTCCAATTATTTAAGAATAAACGATTATTTTAAAATTTGAGCTCCATGAGAAGAAACTGCGCTTGTTTTGTGCAAGCTCAGCTTCATCTCATAAACCTCAAATCATATGCACACATCTTAAGAGAAAGATTGCAAGTGGTGTTGAGTGATTGAATAGCCGAGTATTAAATGGGTGAACGCCATGAATGATTAAGGAATAACTCGTTCATTCACAGATTTCAGAATTGCTTTTTGCTCAGCATCTACTTCAGTTACCACTAGAAAACCCAGAAACCTCAGTTTATAGGCAGGAAAAGAAAGCTTACTGGGAGATGAATTTACTGGCGTTCCTCATGCAAGCGCGCCAGGCACTGGCTGCGTACTCAAAATATGAAAGTAGATTGGAGTATCATTTTAAATAAGCTTGTTTTAGTGTCATCTGAAGATACGGTTCTTACTTCTGAAATTTTGCATAGAACGGAAATGAAACCATTGATTTTTTATTGGGAATGGTGAGAAAATTGACTGAAATCTCTCTGTTAGGCAGAATTTTTTAATGAATCACACATTCAGCATACATTTACGATTTTCATAAATTTTATTACAGCAAAACACCATTCAATACAGCTCTCATTATTTCCAGCTACCTACTAGAATCATACCATTTACCATGGATGGTCACAGTGGGTTCTGGGCAATGCTAAGAACATAATGCGAATGCTGCTTTTAAAAACAGTTGCGGTTTTCTTGAGATTGTCACCATGAATCAGATATTTCAGTGGTTGAATGTTTTGAAGGAGGAATTTGAATTTCATCAATTTTTATAAAAAAATTCTAGATAATGAAGATTGATTTATACATAGATACGTTACGATTGGCTATAGCTAGCTCCGAACTCTCGAGATTAGGATTCGTAACCAGATAACATGACGACAAGATTAAAGAGCACTCATTCTTGAGGGTGTTATCTTTGTTTCATAAAGCTTTCAATACAATACTCCCCCTCATGCGGGGCGGAGGCGAGACAAACTGCAGAATCTTAATTACTCAGCATTCAAAAGAATTCTGAGTAATTAAGATTCTAGGAAATTCTGGATTCTGGGATTCAGTTACCACTCGAAAGTATGGAAATCTTAATTTATGAGTTGAAACAGTTCTGTTAGTCTGTTTTCGTAAATTGTGTATTCGTTATACGAACGCGCCAAGCATTAGTTGAGTCCTCCTAATTAAAATTGAGTTTGGAATATGAAATTAAATGTTTTAAAATACCTAATTAAATGCTGTCTTAATGCTATCTGGGTGCGAGAAGTTACTTGTTGAAGTTTCAAGTAGAATGTAAATGAAGATGTGGATATTTGATTGAACAAACTTAAAAAATCCCCCAAAATTTCTCTGTCAGATTGGGCATTTTAATGCATTGCGCTTTCCGCTTACATTTAAGATGGTTTAAAAATTCAATTACGCAAAATAAACTCAACGTAACTGCCATCATTTTCAGGTACCTGCTAGAATCACAGAAATTACCATTATTGATTGCTGTGTATTCTGGAAAATGCTAAGAACATAAGGTGAAATGCTATCTTTAAAATCAGTTGGAGTTTCTTCAGGTTATTACAATGTACCAGATGTTTCAAAGCACAAAATCAGCTATCTTCTAGAGTAGTAGAAATTACCATACTGAACCGCAGTGTGTTCTGGAAAATGCTAAGAACATAAGGTGAAATGCTACTTTAAAATTAGTTGGAATTTCTTCGGATTATCACGATGGTATAAATCTTCATATCCATCTTCATGCGTTAAAAATGATTTTACATTACATTTCATAGTTGAAATTATATATTTTAATCCTAAAACAAATACAGTCTGGTGCAGCATAGTCAGCATCATGGCACTTGTGCCAATGAAATCCAAAAACTCCAAACTCAAAGTATAAAATCGCGTAGGAAGCGTTATTGGAATTGGGCACCCCACAGATCACGAAAACAGTGGTTTAAGACACATTATTCAATGCAGTAATGCTCTGAGAATCTCTCTAACACAAGGATGGTGAGAAGGAGCTACAATTTGAGTAAAAATACTGCATGAAAAGTTTCGATATGCGGATCCGGAACAATTTTATACCATTAACAACGAGACATATTGCCGCCATATTAATCGAGTGAATTACTGAACCTTTGTTCTTTTAATTTCTTTAAAAGATACAAGCAATGATAAAAGGATATAAATTCCAACTATTATTACTTTTACTGACTACATTAACTATTATTTTTGCTGCCTTTGTAGAATTGAATGAGGATTTTCAGGCCTCGAAATTCGGAATATCTGGTAATTTTTACTAAATTTGGGTATGATCATTTATTACACCATCCCAAAAATGCCTAAATCTGCTTTGAGAATGCTGGTTTATTTGTTCAAACGGATTTAAATCTTTTAATTATACCTGACATAAAATTTCCTAACCGATAATTTCCTCGCTGAATTGCTTTGAAATATGGTTGTATAAATACAAATATTTTACATATACCTCACCCTTTTTTCATTTTAAGCACACAACCAGTACATGATGCGTTGACATGACGAAATAAAGAAAACAAGAAAAAAGAAGCCCTGAATAAAGTTTTGAAGATAAATATATTTATACAGGTTTTCTTTATCGTGGTAAATGGAACCAATATTTACAAAATGTCAATTTTGCAATCTGAGAATAACATGTAAATTTTGTAGGCTTTAATGTGATTCAAATGTATAGCTATTTTAGATTCCAAATAATTAAAAAAAAATCACTTTGTCACTTTACAGCGTATGCTTGAGCAAAATTGATCAAACGGTCTGGCCTGAAGAGTATTAAAACACCCTTTCTCTATTACACACACATTTATTTTTATTATTGATAGAAAATAAAGATTCTTAGTTTTTGAATAATAATTACTTTTACTTCCTTTTTGCATTTTATGTGTCTTTTTCCCACGTTATGTTATTGAATTCCTTGGCGAAAAAACCTTAAACGAATCTTTTGTCCGAATTTTTGTAGTTTTTTAAAAATTTATCCAAAAATTTCTAAACTGAAAAATTAGCGATATGTTCATTTAGAAATATTTGTAAAAACGGTGTTAGTATTTTATTAAGTGAATAGATAAATATATCAGTGCTATTTCTAAGACATTGTGAAAATTACTTTATAATTTTCAAATTTAGGTTTCTTTATTAAGTCTAACATCATCCCCCTCCCCTAAAAAATAAAATATCCAAATTTTGAGTCTTCTTTATGCAAAACGTCAAAAAGTTGACAATTTTACTGAGCGTTTAAAACTTTATCCAAAAAGTTGTCACATGAACTGACAAGTAATTTAGAAATTTGAGAAAATACTTCGGTATTTCTTCAAATACCAATAGAAATCCAAACCTTCTGAATTATATGCCACAGACGTTTAGTCTGGAACACACAGTTTTCCCCTTTTTTTATCTTTTAAATTAGCAACAGTGTTCCATGTTGCATGTATGTTGAAAATAATGCTATTTTAACACTTGCTTATATACTAATCTCAATTCTAGAATTTGCATGTGTTATTATAACTGGCTTTATTTTCACTTTTTTTATGTTAACATATATTTTTGCAAATGCATATTGATACTATTTGCAATCATGGCACAACGCATTTATATATCGAGATTTGAATAGTTATATTTCTGACATTGCATCGAAGAACTTGCGGAAATGAACTGGTCTGTCTCAACAGTCTAATCATTTTAATTTTCCAGAAATGCAATCGGTATGATTCCTGTGCAATTGTAGATTTATTATTACACCAATTAATTATGAAGGAATATAACTGTGCGAGGGAATATTGAAGTTACAGGATAAAGTGTCAGTTACAGGGCTATTAAGGCTGACGCAGTTGGAGGAAATGAATACTTAGGTGGGTTTTTTTTTTTGAACTTTTGAAATTAAATTATCAAAAGAAATGTTGTCAATTCCCGAGTTACCACCTAAAAGTATCTGTCAACAAAAAAGAATTTTACACCATATTGGAATTTAAAAAAGTCAAGTTTTCATGAAACCCCGATTGCTTCACCATCCATTTTTTTGCCAATTTTAATTGATTTTTAAAAAATACAAACTTATTTTGAAAAATTACATTTCACTGTCTTAATAAACTTAAAATGGTTGAATCAAAATACCTGACTGCGGATTTTTCTTCCATTGTAAACAATAAAATTTTAAAGATTCGGAACCTATTATCCATGCGTGTTTCAATTTGAATATTCTTTATTCAATTACTTAACATTTTATTGTGTTTAAAGTTGAGATATAGTTTTCTGAATGGCCATTATACATGTTGAAGTGAATCAAATTTTAAATATAGCTGAATTTTTCTGTTATAGAACTGTATGCATAAAAGTAGTAATATCACTTTTATAGCTTGAAAATTGCTCTAATGGAAAATTTTTTGTAGAATCAGACATGTTTTTACTGAAATATATTGCATAAATAAACTTCTGATATTACATCAGTTAAATTTGAATTTACTCTAAAAATCTCCATAATTCGAAGAATAAAACCAAATGAAATATAATCATTTATTGCAGTGATGGGGAAACTACGGCCCGCGGAAAGGTTTAATCCGGCCCGTTTAAGAGTGCCATCGTTAGAATGTTTGAAAGCATTCTTACTTCGTAATGTGACTTAACTTTTGCTTTTTTATTATTAAAATAATAAGTGTATGTGTTGTTGTTGTTGTGTCCGTGTTTTTCAAGGAAAGGGGGTGCAGTAGCTTCTGACGGTAAAGACCACTGAGCACCCAGAGGGCAGAAGTCTGACTTCTAGCTCACATACACGGCACAACCCGTTTTAGGGGGTGGTCGAATTCATTCATACACTCATTCATCCATCATTAAATCGAAATTTAGATCCAAATCAGAGACCGACTCATCCCTGATTCAGTACCCCCAGAGATATCGCTTTGTTATGGGAACTTGAAGGACTTTGCCACCCCAACAGCCATTAGCCAACACGGCGGTCTTTAGCCAAGATGAGAACAGAACCCGCGACCTTTCGGTTAAGAGACTGACGCTCTACCAACCAGGCCGCCACGGCCTAAATGTATGAAATAATATATGTATTTGTTTATAGAACACATAAATTTTTTAACGATTAAGCATTATTCTTTGGCCCGCTACGATCGTCTTGTTATTACAAATGGCCCATCTTAAAAAAGTTTCCCCACCTCTGATTTATTGTTTCAATTAAGATTTCAAAACTTGCCAGGTGTTTGGAAAGTCAAACGAATGAATGTTATAAGGCGTTTAAAAGAGCTGAAGCTATATGTTCATCCTTTTATAAATTTATTCTTCTTTGCTAAATAAACATTTAAAAATAAGTTTCATAAAAGTTTTGACGAAATTTTCAATTAGTGCCATGCCTGTTGGATTCTAAGAAGGTTTGGCCTCTGTGTACTGAAAGTTAACAATATCACAATTGGTATAAGATCACAAAATTTATACGGAACAGAAACTGGAGCGGAAGCTGAAATTCTATAAGATTCAAAGTACATGGAAATCGGACATCCGAAACATTGTAATATGATAATGTTTTAGGTTTGATTTCCTATACATCATGAGATTTGATTTCCTACATATTATTAGATTTAATTTCCTATATAATTTGTTTCATTTCCTATTTAATATCCTTCCTAATTTGATTTTCGTCATATTATTAGGTTTGATTTCCTATATATAATTAAATTTGATTTTCTATACATTAAATTGGATTTCCTATATATTATTAGGTTTTATTTCCTATTAAAGAATGAGTGCCAATGCAAAAGCATCATCGTTTTCGAAATTCCATTAAAGAATTAGAAATTAAAGTTGTAACAATCAATAAAAAATTGCGTTTATTACAGTTAAAAATTATTATTTATGGTTAAAAATTACTATTATTACATTTTGCTAAGTGTAATAATAGTACATCTATTTTGCTAAGTAATGCTTTGAATACGTCTTTAATACAATTCCATCCTGCATAAAATTGTAAGTGAAAGGAAAGGACGGTTTTATTCGAAATTACTAAAAAATAGGTTTATAGCTATCCGGTCCTTAAGCATCTGAAAAGGTTTCAAGTTCGAAATCTTTGAAAAATTTTTAGTCCAGAATAAATAATGCTTAAGTTCTTAACTTAACCGCTATTTGTTTGGTTTAGTTATATTAACATCCCGTTTTAAAGCTACACGAGGTATTTTGGGACGGACCTCGTCATTTTGAACCACGGTCAGATGACGAGGACGACACCTGAACTGGCACTCCCCTCTACACACCACGCTACACCAGCTGGAGGACATTTGGCCTGACAGATTTAACGTGCAACAGACCCCCTCACACGGCAGTTCTTCGGTGGATTCGAGTCTGGAACCTGAAACCCTCCGGTTCCGAAGCCGAGACTTTACCACCGGGCCACCGCGCACCATTTGTATCGAATAAACAATGCCTTTATAATAGAACGTAGATTTTCTGGCTCTGAAATTCAGCAGTTGCTAGTATTTCCTGGGCCGTCGAAAAAGTAGGTCTCTCCTGTTCAGCGTATATTCCGAGGTCATTCTGAATCAACATCAAAGTGTGTAAGAAACAGAAGTGAAAATCTGCGTAGAATCGCGAAACTATTCGGCATTAGTTTTTCCTAGAGGTAGAGGGATCTACACATGATCACATGATCGTTTGGAGAATTGCTCTCAGCTGATCGAAATTTTTTTATCACATGGTCAACACTGAACTATAGGGAACACAACCTTTTCTCGTCTGCACTTACAGCGCAACTTTTCCTATTGCTTCTGCAAATCCAGTTTTCTTTCTCTTCCAGAATTAATATAAAATGAGTTTGTTTCTTCAATTTGGGCTATCATTAACTGAAATCTTTAACAGCTAATGGACGACTATTTTCCCTTTCAATCACTGATACTTCTGCAAATTTGCTACAGCAGAATTCTCCTTTTGATGATGCAATTTAACTACTGATCGATCTGGTAAAGCTAAAATCATTAAGATTACCACTAATATTTCCTGGGTAGGAAGGAAAGACGTTTCTTCTGTTCAGAATATATTCCGATGGCATTCTGAATCAATCTCATAGAGGATATGAAACTGAAATGGAAGGGCCGTTATCGAATCTTGAATCGGAGCAGTAATTTCTTGAGTTGGGGCTCGCACGTATTTATAACAGATAACATTCCTCATGATCGCTTAAAAATTGAACAGGGCATATCCAATTTTTCTGTCACACGATGGACACTGATACCCTTTCAAAGATCTTTATAGTAACTATCATGGAATTCTGCTTTTGGTGAATCAATTTAACTACCGAAGCGCTATCTGGAACGCAAAGCATCATTCTGATTACCAGTAGTGGACATATTGGGGGAAAAAGAAAATTTCTCATTTTTTTATAACAGTTGCCTCGTGGTATGATTATAATTTTATGAATTTGTTTCTTTTCTGTGATCGATTAAATCTTTTGTTCGAAACAAAACTGTCAAATAAGTTTCCGATTAAGTACTGTAATCCCGTGGCATCTTTGTGGGAGACATTTTGCTTTGCATTTACGCGTGTCTTCCAGAAAAAAAAATACTCATGGGTATTCGAGTGTCTTTCTCTAAATACATTTCACAAAATGGAAATGTTGATTTCTTCGTGTTAACAATATTAATTGAATTGGCTATTTGAATTGATATTCGACGGTAAACAATGCTTGAATAGATATACGATGGTCTAGTTATTCAACGGTAAACAATGTCTAGGATGTAATCAAGAGGGTTCTAATGAATTTTAATCTATAGACCTATTTAACCTTTAATGGGTTAGAGTTACTTGTGATTTCTTCATTCGAGAAATGGTAGCTCAAGTGCGTTCGATAGTAATTGAAATAGAGATATAATTGTGAAATTTTTAAAGAACTTTAATCCAAGTTTAGAGATTATTTCAGAGATGTGACAGTAAGAGGTTTTGTTTTAGAATTGCCTATGAAAAGAAAGGAGAAAGTATCTAAGTAAAGGACCAGGTGAAAACGTGTAATTCATTGAAAACAAAGTTCTGACATCAAAAAGTTTGACCTAATTTCTTTCTTGCTTATTATGATAATTATTTTTATCTGCTAAATTTTATTTATTTATAAATCTCTATGTCTTAAATAAATTTCTTAATTTTGTGAACAATAATTTCGTTTGTAGGTGATTTTCAAATTCAGTAATTTACTATTAGATGCACTAATAGTAAATACTGCTTCTTGGAACAGGTAATAAATGCATGCATTCAATTAACCTAAGTTTATTGCACTTTGCCTTTCGTGTAGATGTATAAAATTGCAAATATGAATAGATCACATATAAGAACTTGATTCTGTTTGAGTTATAAGGTTTTAGAATCTTAATTTAAGAAGAAACAATTAAAATTATTGTCGAATATTTTACTATTTTAACAACTGCTTGGTAATATGAAAAGCTGTATCATGGAAATAATTTTTTTTTAAATACATATATAAACCTTAAAACGACGTATATGTAGATTTTAGTCACAATGTTAAATGAAATTTGAGAAATTATGAAATTTACTGTGGCATATTACAAAAAAAATTGTTTTTTAGGGAGAGAAATTTTTTAGGAACTTTAAAACATTTTTATTCAAATCAGTTTGTTTCACGGTAGTTTGACGGACTTTTTGAAATATATTTTTCCCTAATACCGTATCTTCTTTAAAATTTGAAATTTTTTTTACTTACAGAACAAGGGTGTTATTAAAAGTTCTTTTTCCATTCAAACTTTGTTCTTCAATTGTATCAATCGGTGTCTTTTTACTTAATTTTTTTGTCAAGTAGCAGTTTTTCCAATCTCTTTTCGTTTCCATACTCCTTGTTAAATTGTCTTATTTCTGAGTACATGAATTGTGATGTAAAAACATCCCATTATTTTAGAAGCACTCTACACAACCATAGGCGATTCATTTTCACCCTAAAAAACGTTGCGTCGTGTGTGTTAGAGCTAAATCGTCCTTTCACCTGAACGGTGCTCGTTAACAATGGGATGTGGACACCTCAGCCTTAATTTGAAAACTCTGCTCACTCGCATTTGGTATCACCAAGTGACAGTAGACAACGAGAATAATTAAACATATGAAAATCAATTTTATATCGGATAAATCACAATCTCAACGTTTGTGTAATTATGCATTATACAGATAAGGTATGTTTGAATATAAATGTGAAAAAGAAATTATAAAACTGGTACAAACAAAACGTGCTTTTTGTACATGTCTCAGAATGTTAAACAAGGCCAAACAATTTTCTTTTCTTTCTTCATATTTTTAATCGGAAAATTTGAATATTACATATGATTGAAGTTTGAAAAATCATTTTTTTCAAAAATGCCAATATTATATTTAATTTTTAAACTAAATTAATTTAATGGATTTTTGAAAAATAATTTAATTGAATTTTTCAACCACATATTTAGGGTAGGATAAAAATATAATTAAAAATGTATAAGCAAGTTGCACGTGCAATGAGAAAAATTAACAATTGTCTATACGTTGCCATCACATTGACAAAAGCTCAAATTAAAAAATTAGTTAAGTGTTGTTTAAAATTGAGCGTATTAATACACAAAATAGAAATTTTATTTTATGTTAGAAATACTCTAACATAAAATTCAAAATTTATCTTGAAAAATCCCTGATTCAGTTGACTGAAGATGGAAAAAAAAAACAGAATTTACATCTGCAAACAGTAAGAACCGATTAGTGTATTTTTTTCAAAGTAAACAGAGTGATAAAAAGTACGCGCATTTTAATAGAATAGAAAGATTAAAATTTCCATAAATCTTTGATTTCAAAAGAGAATTACTTTATTTTTAATGCAAAATATTAGTGTTTCCAGAATATTTGATTAAATATGACTCAAGAAACAGCGGACCCTATAAAAAATTCAAAATTCTTCTTTCATCATATCATTTACAGATTCAAACTACATAAAATATAATTATTGGTATCATTTAGACCATTGTTTAGGTATAAATGCCTATTAAACTTTTAGAAATTAGGTATTAGGCTCTAATTAGAGTTTATAGCCAGTGCACATTATATTATTTATACTCCAAATAAAACTGAATTATTGGATTAGAAAAATAGGTGTTATAAAATATAATAGAAAATTTTTCCTTGCATCTACAAGTTAGAAAATATCATATTATAAAGTTATTTCATTTCACTTGCTCAAAATTTCTCTTTTATATATTTAATGGGCTCAATTTTAAACAATATTTAACTAACTTTTTAATTTGCGCATTTATCGATGTAATGGCAACATGTAGAGAATTTTTTTCAATGCACATGCAACTTACTTATACATTTTTAATTCTATTTTTATTTCACACTAACTATGTGGTTGAAAAATTCAATTAAATTATTTTTCAAAAATTCATTAAAAATAATTTAGTTTATAGATTAAAATATTGGCATCATTGAAAAGATAAAAATTTTCAAACTTAAATAATATGTAATAATCAGTTTTGTGCTATTATATTTTTGGGAACTTATAGGGGAAAAACACCAAAATTTGCTTATTGCTTAATTAATTACAATTATAATAAAAAATTCAATAAAGTCCCCTTTAGATGCAAAATCAATTAATGAAAGGTTTACAAGTGCCAAATTTGGTAGCTGTCGATTGAACGATCTGGCGTGTAGTGCGGCAACACACCCGCACATTCAAGTTCATCTATACTTATAATAAAGCTCAATGTATGTGTGTGTGTGTGTTGGCGCTCTACATGCCTGACCGTTGGACCTACAGCTACAAAATTTGGTACATGTATACCTTGGAGGTCGGGAATGTGCCCCTCGGAGCCCTTTCTTCAAATTTTAATTAGAATTTGAATTAATTAAAGTTTAAGCGAAATTTCGACGTTTCTCCGCTATGACTTCCGAAAATATTATCGCACAAACAGGATTTTAACATCAATTTAAAGATTAAAAAATTAGCTTTCTAATGGTATAAGATTTTTAATGTATAATTTAAACCTCTATTTTTAATGAATTTTTAAATAAATATTTTAACCATGCTTTTTAGCACGTGACTGGATAAAAGAAAACAATGACGGAAGCTCAAATTAAAACAAACAACTATCATCGCAAAATGAATCTAAAGGAATGCAACTTTTAGCACGTGACTGGATAAAACAAAAAAAAAATATAAAATGTGATATTTTCTAAAAAAAATAAATGCAAAGCAAAGGTTTCTTTAATTGTTTGCAATAGCTAAATAATTAATTCTACAAATCTATTTTACGGCAAACCTGATTGAATTTAGACAGGTTATGCATTGAAATCCCGATTTAATGGCATATTTCTATAATCTTTTGCAGTACCTGTATCATTAATTCAATAATTTTTTCCCCTTTTTCGCTTTCTTTAAAAAAACATATTTAATATTTTGGCAACATCACCGAAAAAAACATTTTAATATTTTGGAAGCATAACCGATAATTAAAACTGACTGATTTATAAAATTAAAGAATATTATTAGGAAAACGTGTTTTTTTAGAACTTTCCTTCCATAATCTTAAAGAAAATATTAATTTCAGACCAATCAATGCCCGGAATTACTTCAAGGCTAATGAATATGTGATTTAATTGAAAATTTTAGCTCATGGTGAACCAGCTGGTCGCCAAAGGCAGCTAGTAAGTATATAAACACAGATAGTTTACGATTTACCCTTGATATTTTAAAATAACCCACCATAGTTTTTTGACTTACAAGCATCGCTGTTAAGTGAAAAATTATTTTAAAAACGTTACAAGAATAAGGCAAAGTCGAAACGTCCCAGTTTTAGTAAACTTTCGAAGCTAAACCTTATAGTTGCACTTTTGAAAGATTAAAAATTGTGAAGGGTGTCAACATACATTATAATGAATTCGTAATTCAGATTTATGTAAAATTTTTATTTAAATAAAATGCATTTGAAATATCACTAGAAAACACAAAATTCTAGATTTATGTATCGAAATTTATAAGCTATCTCGTAGTTAATTCTCATGTTTCTTCCTTTTGTTAGGAAAACGCACCGTGCACGGGTACGTGTTTAAAAAACTAAGGTTTTGAAATTGTGATATTATTTTAAAAGTCGTGGAGAATTTCCTGTGGTTTTATTTGTGGAATTTAAAAGGATCGCAACTGCAAATATTCTAAGGAAAATTAAGGAATTTACATCATTTATTAACTCGGGAAGTAAGACAATAAAAATATGAGGAAAAACACTGATATCATACCTGCAGAATTTTAATACTTTTCATTTTTATTTATAAGCATTTTTAAGTCAATGGAAACATCATTATATATTTTTTAAAATCAACGTCGCCTTTCCGAATTGTCAGAATGCCATTACAGAAAAAATAGATTAAACTTTGGGGAAACAAAATCGAATTATTTATGACATTTCTGAGAGAATAAAGGATCTAATGTTTATATCCAATGTGTTTGAAAGTCAAAACGCTTCATTATTCTTTGCAAAAATTCGGTTTTCTGTTCCAATCTTAAATTATGAAATAATAAAATTGTTCCTGCCTAAATGATATTCAAGATTTCTTTGAAATGCGAGCTGCTTTGAGTAAATCAAATTTATGAGGTTTTCTTTCTCATTATTCCGAATTATCACCGTAAGAAAAAGATCTATATACTCATCTTAAAGTTTTGTAATTGTTCTTTTAAAGCATAACAACTGACTTTCTGTTACTCTGTTTTCCAATGCATTTTAAAATAAAATAAATGGGATAAGAGGTTAAATTCATTTTATAATTTTTCCTGTTTGGTTACAACCGGGACATATATGTCTCGCTGGTGTGTTTAAATCACCCAAAGGAATAAATAAGCAGTGAAATGCATGTCGTAATGATTTTTTGTAATTGCATTCATATTTTAGTGCAATATTTCCCCGATAGAAGACGCTAGTCGCCAATTAGTTGCTTCATTTTTCGAAACTGAACCTGGAAAGAGTAAAGGTTTCGGTTCTGACAGCTCTTTTAGACAATGTTAATGAGTGTACTCGAGTGTTGCTCTTTCTTAGCGTTGTTTATCTGCATTTTTGCCAAATCGAGCAGTTTTATAAATAAGTGAGTCTTTTTTTGCAGATTTTGAAAGAAAAGTAACATTAAGAGACATATACAGTGGGTAAAAAAAGTTTCCGTACGGTCACTAAATTTAAGAATAAATGAGCATAATTTGTACAGTATTGTATTTTTTCTTTAAATACTGCCTATATGTGTTTAGTATAAGTCTATAGAAAGAGATTTTTGTAAATTTTCAATTTTAGAAAACGAGAAAGGCATATTATTTGCAATATCTAAGGTAAATTGAAAATGTCAGTGCAAAAAAAGTTTCCGTACGCTTTATGCAAATTCTTTCTGAAGTGTTTAAAACAGGCCCGCAGTAAATCTTTGACGTCAGAAAGTTAATCACTGATAAGAAAACAACATTTTGACAGTTGTTGAGTTTAAATTTGTTCTTGATCGTCTCAAAATGGAAGTTCCCAGAGCTATTCGGGAATTAGTGATTAAATTGCGAAATAATGGATTATCCATGAAAAGGATTAGTGAAAGGATTAAAAAATCGAAGTCTACTGTGCAATATATCATTGAAGGATATCGTAAACTTCATTCACTTGAGGATAGAGATCGATCCGGGAGGCCGTCAAAATTAAATCGCGTGCATAAAAGAAACAACTTACGCCAAGTTCTTGAAAATCCACGAATTAGTGCACCGAAGTTGGCAGCTGAATTAATGGTTGGTTACAACATTAAAGTCTCAACTCAAACCGTGAGAAATGTCATTAAAAAAAGTGGTTATCATGGACGTGAACCCGGAATAAACCCTATATAAGTTTGTACAACAGGAAAAAGCGCCTCGAGTTTGCAAAGAAGCATGTAAGCAAGCCATTATCTTTTTGGGAATCCATTCTTTTTAGCGATGAATCAAAATTTAACATTCATGGGTCAGATGGCCGAGTTATGGTGTGGAGAAAACCAAACGAACAAATGCTAACTAGGAATTTATGCGGAACTGTGAAGCTCGGTGGTGGCGGTGTTATGGTGTGGGGGTGTATGAGTGCTTCTGGAGTAGGAAATTTGCAGTTCATCGAGGGAAATATGGATCGATATGGATATCTGGATATTCTTAAACAAAATGTGTTATCCAGTGCAGAGAAACTATCTCTTGGAACTGGATTTACTTTTCCGCAGGACAACGATCCTAAACACACTTCTAAGATTTGCCAAGAGTGGTGCCTTTAACCATGTTAAACAACAACTTCATAGCCCTCCCCAGTCACCCGATTTAAACCCCACTGAACATTTGTGGGAAGAAATTGGCCGACAACTTAAAAAATATGACATAAAAGACAAAGTTAAGCTCAAAAGTGCCATTAGTAGCATTTGGTGTAATATTTCTCCAGAAACAACAAAAAAACTTGTAGGGGTAATGCCTCAACGTCTAAAAGAGGTGATAAAGGCCAAAGGAGGGCCCACTGATCATTAAATGTATATTTGTTAAAAGCATTTTACATATTTGTAAACTTTTTTCGTGTGCTAGGGCACCGTACGGAGACTTTTTTGCTCCATGATTACGGCATTTTTTGAGTTTTTAAGATTTATTATTTAATTTTGTCAGTATTATCATCCTTTTAATGTGAATAAATATTAAATAATATTAGTTTTAACTCATTTTTAAGTTTTCATTTTTATCATTATGAATTTTGTGTGACAAATTAAGCTTTGATTTGCGTTCATATCTGCGTACGGAGACTTTTTTTACCCACTGTATATCTCAATGGTCTGTTTTATGGGATTTTATTGTCCCAGTGATGATAGAAAGGTATAGAGGACTTGTACTGAAATCTATTATTTAATACTTTTAGGTTTCGAAACAACATGAGTAGCCGGAAGGTATGGGCAGATGAAGGAATAATTAAATCTTTGAATCAACCAATTTCAAGTAATGAATCAGATGATTCAGATACAAATAGAAACTATGTGTTTATCTCCCCTGCAAGTGATATTGCGCAGTGCTTTGATAAACTCAAGGACCTTCAAGGGCTTTAAAAAGAAACCTATCGCCTATTCATCTAAAGTCGAGTTCAATCATTGTTTGTCAATTCGCGTTCATCGACTCGCTCGGACCTTGATGATTTCTTTTCCGGTAAAGTGAAGCAGGTATCAAAGCTTAATTGTCTGAGGAACATTTTTACAAACTCAGAAAGAAAGAGTCGTTCAGAACATCAATGGATCCATGGCTAAACTCAAAGTCTGCTATAAAATAAAACAGTACTTGCCTCTAAAACCAATAAAAACGTGGAACAATAATCTGAAAAAGAAGTGATTCTATTACGGGCTAAATCTATGATTTCAATATATATACTGGAAGAAATATATAATATACAGATTGCGAAGATGGGATACAGGGAAAAAAGTTGTTCTAAAATTTTCCTTAAAAATAAGTATAATAGATATTACATATAAAATTCAGTTATCATTACTGAATACAATTAACAGTAAGGTAACTAAGATGTAAATCTCAGATTTGTAAATTTTTTACCACTAGGAAACATGAAAGTCCCGATTTATAAATTAGAAATGAAGTTTCTTTGATTTGTTAAACTATTGTTATTCTGTTTTTTGTCATTTACGCGTGCCATGCATATTGACTGCGTGTAGAAAAGCAAATGAAAAGTGTAATGGTGTTTTGTTTTACTTCGAGATGTTGCTGTTTCTTGTTCCAAATGTAGACAGCTAACTGTAAATATGCGCATCGAGCTCAGCAAAATTCTTTTCTGTTCTATTTAGAACTCCGAAATGTGAATGGGAACTGAATAGTCTTCTGATCTTTGATCTATTTAGGTATTTGAAAATTATTTGAAGAAATGTTATCAGTAATAAATGAAGTTATTTTTTTTATTGTGTCAGCTAAATAGAAGTGCGTGGTTTCGCTTTATGAAGTGACTGAGGAAATCATAGCTACTAATTATGGGATAAATGTACTTTAGCTGAAAAATCTGAGAGCTTCGATATGATATTTTTCATACATTAATTAGTAAAATAATCATCAAAATCAAAAAAGTCATTAAACAAACATAAAAAAAATTCGTTTTTCGTATTAAAAATATTTTGCAGCTATTTTCTTTTTCTTAAATTATTTTTATTGTGTGTCAGTGAGCCTAAAATTGTTTTCATTCGTGTTTGAAATATTCAACCTCAGATTCTTTCTTCATCATTTATGATACAATTAATTATAGGCGGTGCTTTTTCCTTAAAGATTCGATTTCTGTTGAAACTCTTATTTAATAAAATTTCTGAAATTTACTGCAAGTACTTGCAAATAAGGCTTATCATGGCAAGCATTGATGAAAGATATTCCCTGCGTTCACCTAGACATCTCTACAGTTTTATTGGATATATAAAATTATTTTATCTCTCTTATAGCTTAAAATCTTTGTTAATTAAATACACAATTCAAATGTGATATACGGTTTTTACTCTAAATTTGTAGATTTCAATCAAATTTTCAGTGATATTCATTCGGAGGACGTCTGTTTGTGTTGTTGTACAAATTCATTTAACAATGTAACTATAAAACAAAGAAAATTAGACGTTCAAAATTTGATATGCAAAGCTTATATCTAAAGTGTTTATCTCTATAGAATTAGGCGCCAAATAACTCATGGGTTAATTTATGTCACTCTGCACTGCAATGTCTTGATTCTGACCGATCAAATAAAAGAGTAGAATTTCAGGCAATTCTTTTATTTACAGCCATACATTTACATAAGAGCAACTTGTTCTAATCTAGATTAAGATATTGGATATTTACACAACAGTCGAAAGTTGAAGGTTTATCTTGAAGAATTCTCCATCAAATCGGATAAAGAAGACGCACTTTCAAAAACCTAAACAGGTTGTTAGTCAGCATGGCTACTCCAGGATAGAGCTTCATTCAACAGTCCGCAATCAAAGAAATTTCCCTTCCTTTAAAACACCGCATCTTATCTCTGTCCAATCTCCTCCTATCACTTCCCACTGATCCATTTGAGCTTTTTATCGCCCAATAGTCGGTCAGCAAAATGCCAGTCTCATGGTCATCAGCCAATTGTGAGATTGCCCATCAATGATGTACCCTCGTAAATGACTGTTTTGGAACACGTGTTAATAATAATCCCTTCACGTTGGGAAACATTTGGCATCCATATTTTGTGACTCCTTCCCCTTGAAGGTGCAATAAGTTTCTCTTAAACGATGAACACCACATGTGGTTCTTCAGCTGACATCACAAATGACAAGATACGAGACGCTCAGGCGAAAAGGAGATTCCCCGTCTGGCAATCTGGAGGGATTTAACAATGTAAAACTTTGACAGGTGGTGAAACATCTGGCTAGAAATGCCGCTTATCAAGAAGGGGAAAGTTACAGTACTTTCAGAAACACATAAAAGGTAAATTAAATGTGGAAAGACTTAAATGTATCGAATTTGGCATGTAAATTTATGAGTGCAAATGTGTTTTTTTTTAAGCTGGTTTCAGAACAATATTAACCACACGTCAGAAGTTAATCATCAAAACATTATCAAAGATCTGAATCAGTATAAATACTAAATTCGAGACAAATATATATTTCATTACTGTAGTTCGCTAAACCAGGCAAAATAGTAAATTTTTAACAAAGGTCCAAAATTTTACGCAAGATGTGGAATGCAATACTTTTATTGCAGAATACTCGAGTAAGTTTTATGGAGAGGCGCCTTCACTGTTTAGTTTAGTTATATTAACGTCCTGTTTTGAAGCAACATTAAGGCCCTCACCGGTTTAAGCATCAAGATAAACTGTTATTTCTCATAATCATAAAAAGATTATGAGGTATCTACACCACAGATTTAGCATCTGTGTGCAAATTTTACCCATCTAGGTCTCTTCGTTCACCGAATTTCAACCATGTAGCATGGGGTAGACAATTTTGAAATAATTTGAGTAGTCTGGATTTGGGCTGGATCTTCCTTTCTTTAGGGATAAGTTCTTTTATTCGGTGATTTCTTCAAATGTTTGCTATTTATAGGAAATTTATTGAAAGAATCTAACTCAGCTCGTTGGACTAAACTTATTGAAATAAACTAAATAGTCTATTTGTCGAAAAATTGCAATTGTGATTGGCCTCAACAACTGGCAAAATTGATATGTTGTTCACGCATTTGCACAACTTCTATTTTATCAGTGTCTTTTTGAAATATTATTAAAAAGACAAATATTTCAATTTATATACCTTAAATGAAGCCATACTTTTTTGTTTAATGCGCAAAGTTCATTACTTTTTCACTCAAACGTGCCTTTTGCCGTTGTGTTAATAATCTAAGATTAGAAACAACGTATTTATGGGAAGGTGTGCTAATTTGTGGGTGATTAAATACTGTCAACTGAATGCCAATCATGGAAGAAAAAATATTTTTAATTGTTCTGCTCTGCTGAAGAATTAAGAATATGAACCAAAAAAATTCCATCAGTTTTGCCCTTTTGGATCATTTAGGATTCTAGAAATGTGCTTATTGTGTAGTTAATTTAATAATAAATAATAAAAAAAAGTGTGAGAGCGCTACATATATCAGTTGACTTCGCACTTGCAGATATAATCGATAGAAATATTGTCCTTAAGAGCAATATTTAAAACCCTAATTGAGTTTTAAATTAATTAAAAATTAATGAGGTGTTTAAGACTTTCTGAGATAATTCTCGAAAATACTACCGCGTAAAATTGACTTTAATCTCATTTTAGAAAAACTTTAAAATATGTCTGTTTCTTAGTATCAATTTAATTGTGTACTTGTTTCTAACTTTTTGTAATCTTCTATAGTTTTTTTTTTTTTTTTTACTGTAACAATCCAAGAAGGAGATTCTACTAAATGTCTTCGTAGTTTAATATGAAGAATCAACCCGTGGGAAGGGTCTCCCTAAATATGTTACCCAAGACAACGCCTTGCATGTCAGTGGCATGTGAAAGTTACCAAATATTAACACTTGTCTTCAATTTGACATTTTTACTGACTTTCTCGTGGGATTCTTGGCCCAATTTGCACATTTCATACCTGCTATGTTGTTAAAAGTATGCGAATATCGAATGAAATTATGCTTGTTCTATCCTAAATTTGTAGGTAAAACAATTTTTTTAAAAAGAACTGCACTTACACAAAATTGCTCACCATATTTAATTACAAAATATACAACATGTAGTTACAAAATTACATACCGTAGATTTGACGTATTTAAGTCATTGTGACTTTGAGTGATCTCGTTTACATGATTCTGTAAGTACAAACTTAGAGACGGTAAATCTCTTACAAGAATTATTTCAAAATGAGGCATTGCATATATACTACAAATGTTAATTCTTAGTGCCAAATTTTATCCTTGTAGTTTTGTAGTTGTAATGTTAACACATATTCGAAAAGCCGGACATACAGACTTTCTTTGAATGGAGTTTAAAAGTGTTTAAAAGGATATATTTAAACAAATACAATGTAAATATAACAAGCAAAATTTCACCAACCTTCCTCAAAGCGTTATTGAATTATATATGGCACTGATGGACAGACAAACAAGTCAAGCAGGAAATTTTCTTTCAAAAATCGGGAAGTCCTAAAATTGCGAACATTCGTCGAAATTTCGAATTCAATTTTTCTAATGAAGGCAACACTTTATGGCGAAACACTGGAAAAAATGGCCATCCATTAAAAGGTATTTTTAGAAGATTTCATGAATCTGCAAAGATTTTTACTCCTCTAGCTTAGTGCTTATATTGATGAAATATTGAAATCTTTTTTTTCCTCCCACGGCTGCTTTGAAACTTCAAATTTTTCATACCTATATACATTGGCGTTATTCTAAATTCTTATACCATTCAATTTTTTTTGAGCACTTTAGCAGTCGGCGCCTTTTCTTCAACGGACCATCGAAAAGCCCGAGTTCGTCCCACCTCTTTCTGCTCCTGAGTTCTATTGCAAAAAATCCCTTTTTTCTCACTGGCTGAATTGCCATTTAAATTCATCTGATTATTTTAAAAACACCTGAAACAAAACCAGGGTAGTATTATATCCTAAACTTAACTTATATGCACATATCTTAAGAGGAAGATTACTGTTGCATCGAAGGATAAGCAATCCCCTATTTTATAAGCGTGGTCAAATAAACTAATATAAAATGGTAAACGCCGAGAATGAAGAACTTACAAGCCATTCATAAACTGCAGAATCTTAACTACTCAGCATCCTTCTCTGTTACCACTAAAATTTACGGGAATATCAATTTATGAGTGAAAGCAGAAGCAAATCTGTTTGTTATTTTTGTAAGTTGGTTCTTTGTTTCGCAGACGCGCCAAGCATTGGCTGTATCAATAAAATTAAAAGGGAGATTGGACATGTCAAATTAAATAATTATGTTTCATTTTTATCTAAGAAAGAGGCTGTTGATTGCGAAATTTTAAGTAGAATGTAGATGAAGATGTGCAAATTTGTTTGAAAAAACTTTTTAAAAAAATTCGCTGTCGGATTTGAGTATTTTAATGCTTTAAGCTTTAATCTTACATTTACGATGGTTTAAAAATTCGGTTACTCGAAACATGTTTAACAAAATTGGCATAATTTTCAGTAACCTGCTAAAATAGTAAATATTACCATAACTGACCGCTGTATGTTCTGGGAAACACTAAAATCCTAAGGGGAAATGCTATCTTTAAAATTTGTTGGAGTTTCTTTGGGTTATCTCAATATAACAGATGTTTCAAAGTATAAAATCACGTTGGATGCTTTATTAGAATTGGGTCGCCCACAGATCACGAAAACAATGGTTGAAGACACATTAGTCTCTGCAGTGATGCTCTGAGGAGATAACAAACACAATGTGTGGAGAAGCTCCAACTTGCGTAAAAATTTTACATGAAAAGCTTTGAGGGGCATTCAAAAGTTCAACGTTTATTTTAATGCGTATAATTGCATTTAAAGATTGAGAAATTGAAAAAGACGAAATATGAGCTAAATTATTCCAAATTTAGCCCTAAATAATCGACCACTAGAAAATTATTTATACACTACAGTTGGACACAAATTAATAAACAATTTGATTTTACCCTTTCTTCCAATCAAGAAAAAGATTGTGTGTGTTAAAACTCTCGTGAACAGACCTTAGCACATACATTTATTAAATTTGGCAAGAATACATTTTGCAGACACAATAAACCTGGTAGAATTTTGATTGAAATTTTCTTAAAACGAATTTTAAGTGATATCATAGATGCAAGACTTCTTGCTAGTCAACTAGGCACCTCAGAATATATCATTGCATCAAATTACTTTTTGATCATCTTGAAAATAAAAATAAAAATTGTCTCAGAAGCTAATTTTATTGATAATAAATTTATTTATTTATTGAAAATACTTTTCAATACTTATTTAACTACTGTAACTACTCCTTGTGGATTTTGATATTTTAAATTTGTACGCAATTGTTTATTTAAGCAATTACAGATTTTTAAACTTAAAAAAAATTTTAACACTGCATATCGGTCTCCTCATAAAAGAGATTCTCATTTTTTGACGTCAATATTCTGGTCCACAGTCGCTTTTACTTCTCCATTACGATCGACATCTGAGTTACTTGGCTGCTATCCCCCTTTTATTTACTACACTATACAACATACATGATTAATATTTCTCCCCATCGATACCCCCTTTACTCCCTTCATGTGACAATATTTTTATACATTCCGGCTCCCTTTTATGAACTTTTCACTAACACAAGGTTTTAAGGTTTTTACTCGATGAATCATATTTTTAAAATTCTTTGTTTTTATGAATGGGCTGTGTTTTATCTTTTGACTTGTTTGTATGTAATAATTACAATCCTAAATTAATAATGTTTAAACATTCAGATGCTTTGAGTTGTATGTTCGTGTGATGTTGAGTACTTTGTGTGCTTGTGTGTTTTTCTTATGTTAATATCAAATTTTATACTTTTACTTGGGCTAATTTATATAAACTACTGGACGCCATGGGGTTTTGCATCATTCTAAGTGAATATCCTTATTTAAGCTTGAAACTTGAAACTGTTGGACTTTAACTTTTTAAAATGGAACTCAGGACGACTTTAAAAAAAAAACCTGGTTGCTCCCCTGATCGAATAGGGTATTGGTTTTATTATATCAATAAATTAATAGATTAAAGTATATAAAAATACCACCAATAATATGAGGGCCCCCATTTTAATTCTTCCATCTTTCGCTGTCTTTCAGCCTGAAAAGAGAGAAAAAGGCAAATAATATATTGAATAATAAAACTTTCTGAAATATCTAGAGGAATGATGAGCTGTGAGATGTGATATGATGATTGGGGACGTACAACTACAGCTTAATTATTGGGTTGTTCGGAAAGTAATTTCGTTTTTTCCCGTCAGAGGACTTAATTACGTTTTTTCGAAACCAACTTCACACTTAAGCCGCATAACCATTATATTTCTTGAGAGCTGATATTGCAAGGCTTGTGTGTGAAAAAGTTCTATTAATTCTACGCAGTAGTTTTTGGTTGGTGCCCTTTTAAATATGGAGCGCAATAAGCAGCATTTTCGTCATATTTTACTTTTTTACTTCAGAAAAGGTAAAAATGCAGTTCAAGCCAGAAAGAAATTAACCGAAGTGTATGGAGAAGATGTGTTGATAATACACCAGTGTCAGAACTGGTTTGCAAAATTTTGATCCGGCAATTTTGATGTCGAAGATGCACCACGTTCTGGAAGGTCGGTTGAAGCTGATAAAGACAAGATAAAGGCATTAGTTGATGCAAACCGGCGAATAACAACATGTGAGATCGGTGAGATCTTAAAGTTATCGAATTCAACTGTTTATGACCACCTGAAAGGCCTGGGATTAACCTCGAAGCTCGATATATGGGTTCCCCATGTTCTCACGGAGAGAAATTTGTGTCGTCACGTTGATGTCTGTGATTCGCTCCTCAAACGTCACAAAAATGATTCATTTTCAAAGCGCATCATTACTGGGGACGAAAAATGCGTTGTATATAACAATGTCAAACGCAAATGATCATGGAGCTGAAAAGATGAACCGGCTCAAAGCATTTCGAAAGCCAATATCATCAAAAAAAAGTGATGCTGTCTGTTTGGTGGGATTTTAAAGGAATCGGTTTTTTTACAGCTTTTACAGGATAACACAACAATTAATTCGAAGTCTACTGTCATCAGCTGGACAAACTGAACGATGCACTTCAACATAAAAGGCCAGAGTAAATCAACAGAAAAGGTGTAGTGTTCCACCAAGATAATGCGAGACCTCTTACAAGTTTGGTCACTCGCCAAACGCTTTTACTGCTTAAATGGGATACACTGCCACATCCACCATATTCTCCAGATCTGGCGGCTTCGGATTATTATTTGTTCCGGTCCCTGCAAAATTTTTTGGACAGTAAAACCTTTACCTCAAATGAAGATGCCAAAAATCACCTGGATCATTTTTTTGCCAGCAAAGACCAAAAATTTTATGAGCGTGGAATCATGCTACTACCAGAAAGATGGCAAAGGGTGTTGGATCAGAATGGCCAATACATAATTTAATAATGCTTATTCATTATACGAAAATCGTCTTTCATTTTCACTAAAAAAACGAAATGACTTTCCGAACAACCCAATAATATATCCTTTTATATGTACTTGGTTTCATCTATAACTCCAACCTGTAAGCAAATAGCTGTCAATATATATGAAGACTAATCGATAGTAGCCTAACAATATAATAACTAGAATTACTCTAAACTCAATACTAGATTTAAATTAGGCATAAGTCATGATCTCGTGAAAAAGCGCACCTCCTGCCTCAGAACCACGTTTAAAATTTTTTTGTAACCCGATGTATTTTGTATTGTTGAGTGTATTCTTTAAAGTGTTTTGAAGTTGTTTTTTGCTTTCCCTTCCTCGTATTATTATGGGTTCAGCCATGTAAGACCTTTTATGAGTCATATATGTATCAAAAGGAAAAAGATACTGCCACTGTTAAAGGCAATGACTGAAAAAAAAGGTTTCCTAATTGTAAAATAAAAGCACTTTGAAGGCTAGACTGATCCGGGCACCTTTACTTTAGCTGGGTGGCTCTGCTCAACTTTTTACCTTTATTTGGTATTACACCCAAATCAGGCCGGTCAGGGTTATATACTACCCATTTTTCGTTCTCAATCAACTTTCCGTATCGTGACTGCTTTCTAATTTTTAAACTTTTTTTAGTCTGAATAAATTCAATTGTTTGGACAATCCATGCTCTACATAGGCCATTTCTATCAATAATTTGCAAGTCAATCATATAGCGATGTGTTAAACAATTTCAACTATAATGAAAGAAAATGGAGAATATTTATTTTTATTCCACTGTATCCATTCGAATGCAAGTAAAAAGCCTAATTTCTGGACCACGCGCATTAGTATTCTATTAATATATGTCGGACATGATGAAGCATGATACATGAATTTCAATTTCCATGAAATAAATATTTTCCCTTCATATCTATCAAGACAACTTATTTCTAAATTGTATTCTTTTTTCTTCTATCAGCTGCTCACCAACTTCGATTATAATATTCTCAAAAAATCACCTAGTAGATCCTAAGTATGTCCGAAACGTTATAAAAAGCAAAATCCTGTAAAAAATCAATGAGTATAAATATAAAGTTACTCTAAGTCATGCAATTAATGATGAAACATTTAAAAATATAATGTTTAAAAGAAAACGGTAAAATTGCTATCCCAAAACAAATGCTTTCAAAATGTAGAAATAAATTTGAAAGTTACATATTTTTTAATATCTGTAATATCTTTAATTTCAGAAATCATCAAAAATGCCTGTGGCGAAATATTGAAAAAAAAATTGCAATACAGGAAAAGAAAGTTTTAGGAATTTGCAAAAGATTTTAATGAACTCTTCTTTCATGATCGTATTAATGGAATTTTGAAAACTCTTTTTCACCCAATACAGTATCATCTTTGATATTTGAAATTATATATTCTTGCAATCGATAGCGTTATTCGAAATCCTCCTGCCATTGAAAAATATTTCTTAACTATTTTAATCGTTACTTTTATTTAAATCTCAAATAAAAAGTAGTTGCAGTCTTTTTTAGTCGCAATAGTTCCATGTTCCTTTTCAAAAGGAACATTTCTGAGTGTTTGAATTGCCATTTAAAATCGTCCGACTATTTTAAAAACACCATGCGCAAAACGAGTGCAGCTACATCTCATAAACCTCAAATCATATGCACATATCTTAAGAGGACGATTACTATGGTATCGAGGAATGAGCATTCCCCTGTTTAAATAACTTGGTCGAATATGAGGGTATAAAATGAATAAACGCCAGGAATGATTAAGAACTTATACGTCATTCACAGACTTCAGAATCCTCATTTCCTCAGCTTCCACTTCAGTTACCAGTAGGAAACACGGAAATATAAATTTAAAGGTAAAAAAAAAGAATTATTTTTCCCTTGTTAATTTTTAAAAAAGGATTTTCTCGTCATGAAAACGTGCCAATCACTGGAAGCGTGCTCCAAATTTTTAGTTAGGTTAGCGATTCTATTTTAATAACCCTATACTATCATAATTTGAATTATGAAATTTTGTACAGAACAAAAAAGAGGTCATAGAAATGTTTTTTTTTCTTGCCTTTTCTTCTCTTTTTTTTTTCGAAGAAGGGTAATAAAAATAGCCTAAAGTTTCGCAGTCAAACTGAATATTTTAATGAACCGAGCATCAGCATATATTTACTGTTTTTATAAATTTTATTACGAGAAAACAGGTTCACGTTCGTTACATTCAAAGCAGATATTATATAAAATAAATGTTTCTTAACAAATAAATTTTATATTAAGTAAAAGTTTTTCTATAAAAAAAGCCCAGATAAAGAAGATTGATTTATGTGTCGATAAAATTTAATAGGAAATTGGAAAAGTTATGATACAGAAAATTGAATTTCGTAACACTCAAAGCAATTTTTATATAGAATAAATTTATCTTATTAATTAATTTAGCTTTTTGTTAAATAACAATTTTTATATATAAAGTCTAGGAAATGAAGATTCATCTATACATACATACAATTTAGTAAATAATTAGAAAAGTTAATACTTGAATAAAATTCACAAATAAAAAAGTGAATACTTGAATAAAATTCACAAATAAAACACAAAATGTCATATACGTTAATCTATACAAATAAAAATGAATGCATGTCTGTATGTCTCTTATGCGCCGCAGCACTGCTCATTGGACTGCAATAAAAACTTTGAATACTTCTTCCTGGCACTTGCGAGGGAGTTATAGTTATAGAAAAATTATATAATATGAAAATTTTTTTCATCGATTTACCGCACCCATTAACCAAGGATTATTGTTAAATTAACTCTCCAAGAGGATGCAACAGATTGGTGCTACGTTTAAAGGTAGAGGTTAATATTTCATAGCTATTGTATATAAATGCGATGCAAATCGCTCTCTGAGATAACTGCCTTATTAGAGAGTAAGTGAGAAATTTTTTGGGAAACTACTCCTTCAGGATTGTTATTTTAATTAAAAATTAGCGTTTTTAGCTCTTTTTAAATATATTTCTGGAAAAAATAGGGTACAAAAATTCATAAAAACATTAATTCAACTATATCACCAAATTTATTTCATAAATATATTTTCTTTGTTGATAGAAATTGAAAACAAAACATTTTAATCATATTTTCTAACATTAATCTTTAGAATTACCAACGAATATTAAATAAATCCCGAAATATAACAACAAATTCTTCTCTTACAATTCTCAAAGAACACCAAGCATTACACTTCTAAAGAATAAATGAATGTATTATATAAAGATAAATTATGGTTTGCTTGTACTTTATGTATTTCCGTGCGTTTTAACCTATTTCTATGGAACTTGGTCAACTCATTGCTTGCACCTGCATAAAGCTTTTAGCTGAGTACCGTTATCATATTGGTTATATAAATATGAAGTTTCATCTGTTCGCATCCTATTCGCTGTTGTATTGTTCAACCGATTGCGATGAAACAAGGAAAAACCCATCGTTTTAATTTCGAAGAAGGTTATATTTTAGAACTGATAATTGACAAAACAGTACATCCCATCGATATTAATTGCACATATATCAATCAAAATAAAATTACTATGATTGATTTCAGTCAATGTGAGGGAAAT
>JAPMOQ010036154.1:6883-21985 GCA_026543055.1 Argiope trifasciata
AATAGGAGAATAATGATCAATAGAAGAAAAAAATAGCTTAATGAAACTCTTTGTTTGAATTTTTAAAAAATGATCTGATTTCTTTTCTGAAACTATTTCGCCAAAACCATTAATTAATAGCTAAAAAATTTAAATCACTTTACAAGAAATTAAATAATGCTTGTTTTATGCACATAATGTCAATAAGATCATTTAATCTTCATTAGAATAAAAATGTTATTCAATTCAATTAATATAAATTATAAAATAACAGCACTGAAAAGGATATTGTTGCTAAATCAATAATAAGTAAAAAGTATTCATGCCCATTTCATTTTTATTCAAATTTCCAGAAGAAATTCTAGTAACTGTTTCCAGTTTAGTTTTTTTTAAATGATTCCAGAAAGTTAATTGTTCGTTGAATGCTATTCTTTCTTTTTAATACTATTTTTCAGAATTCTCTTTTATATTAATCAAGTATTTTGAGTCGTTTTTCTACTTTCAAATTTATTGGACTGAAAATTCTTCTTCTTCTTATATATTTATTTGCCAAGTGAATAAAATTGTGTTGTTGTCTGTTTTGTAATAGTGAATTTATTCAATCTTTTGATGAAACTTTAATATTTAATGAATACAAATTTATGACGCAGGAATACCATTTTATATCAGGAATACCTCATTAAAATCTTTCTTTATATTAGAATAATTCTGAATTTATTTATGTTATCATGTGTTTAATTTAATGCATTTTTCTTATATGCACTAAATGCAGCCGCAGATGTATGTCTTAATTTTTTATACATAAATACCTATTACGGCTCAAATGAAATGTAATTATTCAATTTTTAATGAAACTTTTATACTTAATGACTGCAAATTTAATAAACAGGAATACTATGGTTATTCTATTTACACTTTGAAGTTTAGTTTACTTTAATTGTATTAATAACCCGTTGTAACGCAACACTAGGGATATTTTGGTACGGACCTCATAATTTTACACTTTGAAATACTATTAGTTATATGACTCATCTTTATCAATATATTTCCATATCTATGAATGACCCTGAATTGTTTTATAACATCATTTGCTTAATTTACTGCATTTTCTTGTATCTGTTGAATAAGACCCTTAATTCTTTATGCATGAGGGCCAATTAAGTAATGAAAAGAAATGTTAAAAAAATATAAAAATTTGTATTATTTCGTAAATTTTAATACAGTTTTATAAAATATTACTGATGAGATGGAAAATACAATTCTTAGAAAAGAGTATAATTAAATTTGAAGAAATGAACAGTGAATTTAAGCATATTCATTTTGATTAGGGTGTTTTTTTTTTATAAATATAAGCACATTTCTAGAAAATATTAATTCGAGTTTTAAGCAATTTTCCATATTTTCTTTATTTATTACGTAAGTTTCAAAATTCAAAAAAGAATATTAGGTATTTCTTAGTAGTTTGGGTTTTTAGCTAACGCAAAATTCTTTATTAGAAATCGAATAAAAATTGGCTTTTAAACCTATTTTTCTTAACGAATTTAAAGAGCAGAATCTTTGCCTTCATTTTCATTGAATTTGTTGCCTTTAATTTATTATTTATGAATATGCATTTAAAAAGCACGGCGCATTAATTAGAGTGACATTTTTCTCAAATTTCACTCTAAATCATATGTATTGCTCTGAATCAGGGTTCAATAGCATCACTCTCTTATGTTGAAATTAGGGTTTCAAATGCCTTAAAATAGCACAACTTGATTTTAAATACACCAACGTGAACAATTTCAAAATTCCAGCGCATTAGGAAGAGAGTAAAAGAACGATTATAAAATTCATTCTTTGCAAAGAATGCAACAAGACAATCTAAACATAAAATTTATAAAAAAATTCTCAACTGAGGACTTGAAATATTAGAGAATTTTTTTCAACCACGTGATTATATTAATAAGCATGCGTCAACATTTAAAAAAAATCCACCCCCTTTTTTTTTCTTTTGAGATTGACGAGAGCAACAAACATTTTGCCTGTTAAAAAAACCCCTTTGAAACGCTAGAATTCAGTGTAAACTGGTTCCAGAATTATGACGAAATGCAAGTACATCAACTTTAAAAAAAAAAAGATTTTTTTCTCTCCCTTTGAGACTGATGGGAGCTAAAAAATCTTTTTGCCAGCCATATAAAAATTGAAAATGAAAATTGCCATTTATGCGTTATTCATTACCTACATGATTTCAAACTTCAAAACACCCTAACCAAAACATCATTGTGTCACAAAAAGGAATGCCACGTTTGAAAGTTGAACAGCGAACGTTTCCATCGCAATGCCATTTTCAAATGACGAACTATTTACCAATTAATTTTTGAACACATTAATTTGTATAGAATTTTTATGAAAACGATATTTTCCTATACACAAACTACTATTATCTAATATCAGAAATCATAAAACAATTTCAAAATGGATTAATCTTAGAACATTCAAATTCTTCAATATTTCTCACTTAAGAATGAAAAAAGTGATATATATTTATATATAATATTATACATATTTTTATTTTAATAATATATATATAATATTTTTAAAACATTTTTATCAATACCATTATTAAATGAAAGTGAAGTTTTTTGATCATATTATAAAAATAATATTATTTGATTTCCTCCGAAAAAAATTATATTCCATGAAAATAACAGCTATGATGTCATAACAGCTACTTCAAACTGTTTAAAACAAATCTGATGTCAAAGAAGCAGAAATAATAAAAAAGCAAGGCTGGTAAAATCAAGTCAACCTTTTGAAAACATATTTGCTTTCAAAGAATCATACGTAATAATAAGGCAATACCGATAAAAGCAGTCGAAATTTTTAAAAACGCATCTGCTTTCAAAGAAGCATGCATAATAAGAATGCAATTCTGGTGAAAGCAGGTAAAAAAATATGTGCTATTGAAAGATGAAGACGAATATTCCTATTTATACTTTATTCATTTCATACGGGATTTCGAGTTTTAAGTTTTTGTTGTCTTCAAATATTCCAAACCTCCTAACGGCATAATAAATGAACTAACAGAAACAATGGGAATGTGGTTTAATAATTGAAAACCTAATTTTCTAAATTAAGTTTTTAAAAATATCAAGATGTTTATTGCAGTAACCAGATAAAGGGAAAAATGACAAAAAAAATCAGAATGCATGCTTTATATATTTATTTCGAAAAAAAGAGGTATCAGTTTTCAAGCAGATATTAATTCTTCAAGCAAAAAGTTCTCTTGTTAAAAGTAACTAAGTTATGGTAAAAATAAGATACTCATCTAACTCATTATTTTATTTTTCAGAAAAATGAAATGCATCAAAAATTTATTCAGCTAGACTTTTTCTAAAACTATGTCATCCTTTCAATACTTCGACATCTAATGTTTCCTTTTTTGGAACTTTTCTTCTAAATAACATAATGCAATCGTAAAATACCTACAGCTAAAAATTAAAAACAAGGTAATCGCAAGCCTAAGATTCGATATAAAAGACCATTGTAAAAATTCGAAACGTAGAGCATTAAAGGTTAAAAAGTATTCATGATTATAAGACACTGATCATTTTACTTAGTATTATGATTATTAATTGCTCTTTAATCTTTCGAAACACTATCTCCCCTCTCCTTTACGTGATGCTTAATTGATTTACAAAATATAATTTATTATCCAGGGTAATATGGCAGTTTTTCTCAGAGAAAACTGCAGAGAATCCGTTTCATTTTGGAAGATAATTTGGAGCTTTTCTGCCATTTCTCTTTCTGCCAGCTTATGGATATTGCATGAGGAGTTCATCCGATTGCGAGCAACAAAACGGCTTTATATCCTTGCGTTTGATGGGTCACAGCAGTCCGATTCTTATTATGATAAGTCAGAGTCTTCTTTTCCTTTTAATCGAATAAACTTAGGATTCTTATTTTCGAATTTTTTGGATTGAAGGCCTTATTTTTTTACTCAAAATCGAATCCTTTCACCTGGTCCTTTCAATGCAAGCGTACAATTCGATTTCAAAGACCAGTATCAAATTCCAAACTTGGAGAATTAAAGGTTAAATAGAATACAGGATTATAAGTCACTGACCATTTTACTAAGGATTGTTAAAAAAATTTTAATTTCTCGAAACACTACCTCCCCTCTCCTTTATGTGAGGATTAATTGATTTTCAAAGTATAATTTATTTTCCTGGGTAATATGGCAGTTTTTCTGAGAGAAAAATGTAGAGAATCCGTTTCATTTTCGGAGAAAATTTGAGCCCTTCCTTCTCTGCCATTTCTCTTTCTGCCAACTAATGAATATTGCATGAGGAGCAGTTCATTCGATTGTGAGCAACAAAATAGCTTTATATTCTTCCATTTGATGGGTCACAGAAGCCCGATTCTTATACTGATAAGCCGGGGTCTTTTTTTCCGTTTAATCAAATTGACTTCCGATTCTTATTTTCAATTTTTTTTGGATTGAAGAGCTTATTTTTTTTATTCATATCAGACTTCAAACCTTTTCATTGGGTTTATAAAATCAATAAAAAGACTATTTTTATGAAAGTATTGCACTTAATTCTAAAAAAGAACTTCTTTAATGTATTCGGCAAAATGGATCTAATGCATTTATCTTTTCAGAACAAAATATAGTGTTTGCTTTAAATGATGTAGCTGGGAATGAGACTTTACATAGCATTTAACATTTTTTTCCTTATATGCTTTCTGAATCATTTTGGTTCCCCGTTTTATGGACCTCAAGAAATTATTTGTGATTATTCTGATTTATTTAATAGTAATTATATCTATTTTTTATTTTGAATTTCCTTAAAATAATAATTTAGAAAAATTATGAGGTAACATTTGAAAGATTTTGAATGAATGAAAAAATTAATGCTTCATTAAAAATTATTGATGAACTTAGGAGGCAAATTTTGTTAATCAAAATTAGTTAATCCAGGAACTTTTCATTGCTGAATCACAACTCATTTGAATTTTGTTCAATATTAATAGAATTTGTTATCTGCAGTTCAGTTGGAAAACCTAACAATATTGGTGAATATTTTTCTTTTAACCTAAAAGATCTGCCAAAGTGAATGAATATTTTTAATGTTCTAACTGAAAGAAAATTGCATTGAGTAATATAATTAAAACCTTTCTAAATCAGGGCTCTTTTAGAAAAGTTAAAAAAATCATTTGATTACTTTTATCAATAAATTCGGAAATATTCATTACATTCGCTTGATTTAAAGTAGTATTATATTTCCTAAATATTATTAAGAGCGCAATATTGACACGAAGATTTACACAGACACACCGTCAGCTTTAAACTAACAAAGAAGTTTATTGAAGGAAAGGAGCGACTTGCAACTTTACGAGGTCGAGAAGTGGCTAACGACGAATGAGTATCAGCTTTTGGACAGGAACGGAATATTCGAGAAATAATTGATTTGCATAACAAAGAAAGATATAGAATGTTAAAGAGCATAAGGAAACAATAACAAAAAAACCAATCTTTGGATAGAGCAGCCACGGCGAGCATCGAACCCGCAAACTCTGGGCTTGGATCGCGTGCTTTAACCATTCGTCCACTGAGCTCGTGGTAAACTTTCTTTATGCGGCAATATTTGATAATACATTTTTTGGAAAAAGACTGAAGTAAAGTTTATTATTATGTTGGAATGTGAATGTATAATGTATTAAATCCTTTGATATCTAATACTATAATACGAGGAATGGTTGCCAAGACGAAAATCGCCCCAGAATTAATAAACTCCGGTAAACTTGGGGGTCTGGGGCTTTTGGCCACGAGGAATCGATTGGCGCCAGTTTTGAAGCGCTACGGTCGAGCAATTCGGAGTTAGGATATTTTCAAACTTTATTAGTTCGCCATAATGGCTACTTAAATTTTCAAGCGGTAACGTGCTGCCATCTATAGCCAATATGGCGAACTAATAAAGTTTTATGTTTATGCTGTTATAGATTTATAATATGTTTCTTATGTATGTATATATGTTTGGTTTTTCTAAATAAATTTGTCAAAAATATTGAACACACTTCAATCTTTACCTTTACTTTACCTTTGTATAGAATAGTTCCCTTTCCAAACTCTAACTTTCTTTAGAATAGTTTACAATGGTGCACTTTAACCGGTTATCTTTTCACCAATGGTTTCACAAATTTTCTTATGGCCTGTAATGTTTTGATAAATCACAATTGAAAATTTAAATCTTCGAGTTAACTTCAATACCTGTTTTCTCCGAACGGAGCTCGGTCACCCGCTGGTTTAATAATAAAATAAAATAAAAGCATAGCCATTTTGAAAGATAACGTCATTGAACTTTAGATTTATGTTTTACAGATGTTTCATGTTTTTGAGTTTCACAAAAGCAGTATTAAATAAGAATTGAAGAAATTTCTAACTCCTCAAAGCAAAATTCATGAAAGCAAATATGAAAAAATTCAAAAGTTGAATCTTAAAAGGTTGAATACACCTTTTAAGCATTTAGATTGAATTGAAAACTTTGTTTAATAATTTTTATATTCTGCATCCACAGAATCTACCAGCATTTCATAATTGAATAACTTCACAACAAGAAAATAATTACTGCGTTATAATGTATAAAGCATTAAATGTTTTCTTGGATCAACTTATGAATGTGTAACTTGCGTAGAGAAGCAATTTTCTGCATACAATCAGCAGAAAGAAATATCGAAAGCTATCAACTATGCGTATCTAGTACCGAAAAATTCAGATAAAACTTGTCAATGTTTTTCTGTCTCTTTATTATATAATTCTCTTCTACTATTAATTTAAAACCCGTGTATTGCACAATCATAAAATAATTATATTGCAGCGAAATTCCCCTGCATTCTCTCATAAATAAAACACACTGCATTATTCAGTTAAATGGATTCAGTAGAATGTTAAATACTGAATCTTCAGTAGGAAACTGAATGATATTGAATTCAACAAAATTTCCGTATCATTTGATATTGAATTCAACATAATTTCCATATCATTTGAATGATACTATATTCATAAGTCTATTTCAAAGCTCTTTGACAAAATATTGAGAAGTATTTTCAAAGAATTAAGTACTTTAATTCTTAACTGAGCATTAGATATTTCTCTTATTGTAACTATTATAAAATGATACTAGATGTTCCTGGTTTATCGGTTTAAATACAGGAATAATGACAGATAATTTCATCGCCTTATACCTATAGGCAGACTGTGTTTGCATAGGCAGATAGATAAATTATTGCGTATTGTCAATTCCTAGTAAAAAATGAAGATAATTAATTATGTGTATGTAATATCTAGCTGGTTGCAAGGAATCCTATTTTGAACTAAAAAATAGTTCTATTCTGAAATTCCTCGAAATTCCGAGTCGATATTTCCCAATCGATTTTTATTCTATGTAATTTAACCCTTTATTTACCGAATTATGTAGCAATCCCTTTTTCAACTTCATTTTTGCACCAGTCGTTTCGTTTTCTTTGCAGAATAATCCCAGGGAACCCAAGAAAAATAATGTAACAAACAGAAATATCTTAATTAATTTAATTATCAATTAAATATATATAAGTAATACTTTTATCTAACATTAACTTCCCGTTATTTAGGATACATTATCCGTGTTCTTTAGAATAGAATCAGCTATAATATATAAGCCAGGTTTCAAAGGTACTTTCAAGTACCGTCAATAAATTAAGGGTTAATATATAATCCACTAAGTTGTTATAATCTTTTGCGAATATGTTCATATGCAACATTTGGAGTGCTCTTTTTTTTTTAGAAGATTTAAAAGAAATAGCTCAAGTGTAGGTAAAAATCAAAAACTCGTATTAAGTTGTTTCAAAACTTTTTCTCTATTTTCATCTGAATAAAGACCGGTTTTATTCTACCATTACATGAAAATATGTTTCACTGAAATGTTCGAATAAAACTTCAGTGAATTATCATTCGGTGTATGCATCATTCCAGTGAATTTCCTCAGCGTTTCTGCCATGTAGCTTAAAATAAAATTTCCATATCAATTTCAGAACAATTTCCGACTGAAAAGATTTTTCGCCTGCATTTGAAGATTATTCACGTTCATTCACTTCGGAAGAATTCAGGAGGAAAGGACGTTCTTAACACTTATTAGGGTTGATATTATGCATAGTAAATAGAAATATTACAGTGATATGGAGTAAACTGACCTTAAAATCACTATTTCGAATTTTACAAGCAACGTTACTTAAAATATGGTAAATATTTACTCTTTTTTTGAAAGATATTTTACATCACACTAAATGAAAGTTTTAAAGTTTTAATAAATTAAATAATTTAAAAAATGAGTGGATTGAGTAATTGTGTAATTCAGTAAATTTATAATTGAAAAGAATGAGTTAATTGAGCAATTGTATAATTCAGTAAATTTATAATTGACAAAAAGTGAGTTAATTGAGAAAATATGTAATTCAGTAAGCTTATAATTGAAAAAAATTATTGAATAGAGTAACTGTGTAATTTAGTAAATTTACAATAGAAAAAAAGGAGTGGATTGAGTAATTGTGTAATTCAGTAAATTGTGTAATTAAAAAAAAATTGAATAATTGTGTGTTTGAATAAATAGAGTAATTAAAAAAATTCAGAAAATTGAATAATTGAGTAAATTGAGCAACGAAAATGAGTAATAAAACTGAATAATTTCAATCTTTTTAGGTTTATTCCTCAACTTCTTCCCATGGAGGTCATAAAATATCAATAAATATAAAAACTAAATAAAATTCTTTTGTATCAATAAACATCAATTGAAAAATAAACAATACAACCTTCATTAAACATATTGATAGATATTTCAACATTTGAGTTTAAACTATCAAAAATTAAAAGCCTGATATCATATAATATTAAATATTGCTAAATGAAAGATTAAGCATATTGACAGAAATTTTAACATTTGAGTTTAAATATCGAAAATTAAAAGCATGATGACCTATTATATTAAATATTGGTAGATAGAAGATTTAGGTGAACTGTAATGTATATTGAACTGCATCGCCATCTTCGTTTTTTTTGGGGGGGGTGACATTCATTCCTTTACAAAAGGTTATTTAAAAACCATTTTGAATTTAAACTAGTTATTATTTACTTATAAAATCTTACTTACATAAAATTATATTAATGTAATTAAAACAGAAATCTTAACTCTTAATAAGTATTGCGACTTGATATGATTTGGACAGATTAATCTCAATTATTATTTTAAAGCTATTTTTTAAAACTCATTCCTAATTATTTTAGAAATCAGATAATATATGAAACTAATTTAAGAGCAAACTATAGCTTTAAAGAGTTGTAAGTATAATTATTTTGAATAATGAATTTTAATGCCTTAGGTTAATAAAAGTTTTTACGGTTAATTATATTCTGATTTTGAAAGCAATGAAATAATATCAAATTGAATTAAAATCAAAATCTAATTGCCATCACTGAAAATATAATTTTTTGTGTGATCTTTTATTCTTGAGTTGGTAATGGGAAACCAGTCATTTTTCAAAAAACAAAATTTTGATTAATTTAACAGTAATTTTTCTCTAGTATTATGAAATATTTGTCTGCCGCATTTGAAAAAATAAGTCGACTACTTTGAAGAAGATGTGATGTAAAACAAGACTCTTTGTGGATACAAGGATTTATAAATGTACGTAACAAAAACAGAAAAGAAGAATTTTTAAATCATCAAATTTGCTACTCAATAATTTAACTATAATTTCAAATAATATAGTGCTTAATAATAATACTATGTTTTTTCCTGAAGTAAGTCTCACCTTCTATTTATTCTATTTCACTGTAGAATGTGTATTATTTCGTAGATAAATAATCCAGGCAAATGCTGAAACAAATACAAATAAGTGTCATAAAACACTAAACTACAATTCACTGAAAATTATGAATAATTATTCTATCATATAAATGATGAACAACACAAAATTACGAAACCATATTAAGATGATTAATGATAAACTATTTAAGATTAATTTCTAAAAACAAGACATTTTCTACTGATAAGAATACATTATTTCAAAAAAGTGTCAACATTATTTGATTTTAATTGTAATCCAAAATCCTCAAAACAATGGCAACAAATTCCTGCTTATTAAAGGCAAAAAAGCATTAAAATACTTGGGCAAAAAATAGGTAATCCGACTGAAAAAAAGAACTATTTTTGAAAACAGTTAATCCTTTTATTGAAATTTGGGGCAGTTGTTTAATGTAGTTTCTAAGCATTTCGACAAATTTAAAGATGTTCAAAGCCTATTCAAAAATACGTGAAGGTAAAAATATTAAAGAAATTTCCATAACTATGTTTTCATTAAGGTCTAGTTAAAATATATTAAAAAGCTGAACATTAACTGCTATTATGTATATTGTTGAGATACATACTTTCAATAATAAGACATATTAAATTTTATGAATAATATGTTGTAATTAATCTGTTAGAAACTAATTTTCAGAGATTGAAGAATTTTTTCAGGTTACGGTTCTATGGCTTTAACTGTATTACATTTTAAGTATTTTCGATTCAAATAAAGATTTTCTAATATGCTCTACTTAATATGAATAATCAAATCACGTAATGACATAAGTTTATTTTTTTTTAAAAATCTCTAATTTTTATTGCAGAGGAAATATTTTTTTTTCATTTATACTTGTTTGTAGAAAAATTCACTTTTAAATTTATGGAAAAAATACACATATATGTATATTTTTACCCACCACTTCTTTGCATCTCAAGATGTTTCTTAGATTTTGATTCATTTCATTCACCCTTATACTGTATAACTTGTGTACAAAAAAATAGGATATCTGTATCACAATTTTGTGTAGAGTGTTAGCCATTTTGGTTAAAGTTAATTAAAATTTACTACACATTTCCCTATTTCTCAAAAGATATTATATTTTCAAATATTTTTGCTGTATTTATATTGCTTTGTATTATAATTGACAATACATCTAAAAAATCTAGTTTTAAATAGCTTTTAAAAAATCCAAATTTTCAAAATTTTTCCTTCGAACGTAATCGGATGCCTTAACTTATTACTCCGTATAAACAGTGCTTTATGTGGTTGCTTATAGATTTTGTATAATTCAAAATTAAATTTGGTTCGCTAATATTCTATCTCTAGTACTAGGCTAAAGATACTTCTAAGTATTTTTCTCCAAAATATATTTAGAGAATGATGAGTGTTCCAATTAAGAGCTTAAATTTCCCTTTGAAGCAGAACAAGCATAATAAGAGTTTGGTAAATTCTTATTTTAGTTTTTCAACTGATTGAGTAAGAATTATAAATACACTTTAGAATTTAAAAAAAATCTGGACAATTTCGAATACATTATTTTTTTCGGATATCCCCAGAAAGTTATATGAACTGGCTTGGAGTTCAGAACTCTAATTTTTCTCACTCTAATGCACTACACTCACTATATACTCTAAGTTTTCACTCTAATACACTCTAATTTTTCTCTGAAGATTCAATAATAAAGTACTTTTAAAGAAACGACTAGAAATAATTAAAGAACAGAAATAGTGGAAAAATGAAATTATTTTCTGTTTATAAGTATAATGAAAATCTATGAATGTTCGGATTTCAATATTTCAAAATGCATGTTGCAGAACGATAAAAATTAATACTCCTTAATTAGCAAAATGCTTTGTCACAAAACTGCCAGTTACTGAGAGATTTTCGACTTGCTATGCAGCTAATAAATGAGCTGCCTATTTATCTATTCATTTACATGTGGAAATAATAATTAAAATCAATGTGATCTAAAAAGACAAAATTCCTTAAATTGTCTTCATATATCAAATTTTTGTCATCGATTTGGCCGATAAATGAAATAAAAAAATATTTATCGTCTGCTGAAAATTTCTGACTTATTCAAGAAATCTAGACAACATATATTCTTGCAATAACAATTATATTTTGTACAGAATTTTCTAAAGAAGCAATAGCAAATACAAAAAAGGGGTCATTTAAGACTTCAAAGGAATACATCTTACTGAAAGTTACTTAGCTTATTTGGAAAGGGGATTTCTCGTTTTCACTATCTTTTCAGTTATAGTTTTCTTAAATTATTATGATTAATATTAAAATATTCTTTTGTAAATTTAAGTTATATAAATGAATTTGTTAGGTAAAGAAAAAAAGAATGTCTAAGAAGATAGTCATCTTAAAGCTTTCAAATTATGCTCTGGAAGAACTAAGCAGAAAAATGAATTAAATAATGGAAATCGTAATGAAAAGATGCAAACACAATTACATTGAGAAACTAAAGAAAAATATTTATGAATATGAATAATACATGAATAAAAATTAGTAAAGTTTCGTATTTAATTAAAATATGTTTATGTATATTTAAAATATGTAAGTCAGAAATTTAAAACGGAGCTAGAATTTAAGGGAAATTAAGTAAATTTAAATCCACCGTAATGCCTGAAAAATATAAGCAAGTTAAGATTAAAAATATTGTAGAAGACATTTTAAAATCTTCATATTTATTTAGTTATTAGTTAGAAAATAAACGGATCTATTTCGCCATTATAATTGTTTTTATTTGAATAATTTATCTTTTACTTCAGCAAACTTCTATATAAATCACTACTCAATACTTATCCAGTATTACTATGAAAAACACTATTTACATGTAAAGAATGAAGAATAAATTATCTTACTGGATTCAATATTTTATTTATATTCACCGAAATCTAAAATTTAACTTGAATTTTATAATTACTATATTACTAAGAAATTTATTTACCTTGTCTGCAAATCATTATTATGTCTGAAATAATTTCTAACACTTGAATCATTTTTTTAAGTTGCTTCAGAAATAACTACACAAATGTTATGAAAATAGGCTTAAATAAATCTCTATGAATCCTTTGAAATGTGAAACATTAAATATTCTTTCATCTCATTCTCGTTAATTAGAAGATAGCGTGAAATTATATACAAAGCGTTTCCTGTTTGTAACCGTAAAAGATTCTTCAAAACATTTCCAAAAGGAAACATTTCTTTTGTCAAAATAAACAGCTTAGATCGTAATTAATTATGCTCTGCCGTGACATTAAAACATGGAACAGAAAGATAACAAACTGGTATGAATGCAAATAACAGAATGGCAGCAAAGCGTACGTTTCAGCTCAACGCATTGTTCAAAGAAGGTGCAACGTATTATCAAAGCGAAAAATAAACCGGAATGTATTGCATTTTCGAGGAAAAAAAGAATAAGTTACTAAAAAATAAAAATTTGCATTATCATTTATATGCCCAAATAATTAATGATATTGTTAACTGAAAAAAAATATGTATATTTTTCAAAACTAAATCTTTTAATGTTAACCTCTGACATGATTCTTTTAATTTATTGGCCAATGAAACAAAAGTGTACTTTTCGAATGCTCTATATTGTATAATATTGCGCGATATTATATGATACTAAACAATACTCTGCAGTATTAAACAAAACTGCGAATATTGATCAATGTCATGCAGCATTGTACAATATATGTGTCCTACTAGGGTACAGTACATTTCCGCATTGGAAAGAAACATTGCCGCGTTTGCATAGCTGAATGGTTATGACGGTCCATTCATAATCAGGAGATCATGTGTTCGAATCCCAGCAGACTTGAAATTTGTTTTTCCTTTATTTCGTGTTCCAGAAGATTCTGGACCTTTCTCTAATTCACCAGAGAAGTGCTCTGGACTTTTCTTCTGGTCTCCAGAAGAGCATTCTTGAACTTTCCCGACTTGAAGATCTCTCAGTCACAGTGCTCTGAGTTCAGAGTGGAGCTAATCAATGGATTTAACTCTACTTCCCGTGTCTTCTTCAGTTATATCTACGCGACAATATAGATTTTAATAAGGGTAAATTATTCTCTTCTTCTCATTGACTTTTTTGCATCAGATAATTTTGATTAAAGAAAATTTAAAGCAAAATAAGCAATTCAAGGCATTTTCCTTCCATAGCGCTTCCTATACGCAAGATCGCCGTCAAACTGACTCGTCTCCGTACAGGTCACACTAGATACACTCATAAGCAACTCTATTTAAAACTACGGTTTTTACACGTATTGTCAATTATGATACAAAATGTTATAGATACAACAAAATTATTTAAAAATATAATAGATTTCGTAAGATAGGGACATTTATAGTAAATTTTAATGAAATGCAACCAAAACGGTTAACATTCTACACAAAACTGTAATGTTTAAAACAAATAAGCAATTAAAGGCACAGTGTTTTACCTCTTTCCATTCTACAGAGCTTCCTATACGCGAGATCGATGCCAAACTGACTCGTCTCCGTACAGGTCACTCTAGATACACTCATAGGCATCGCATTTTTGGTGAGAGGACACGAGTATGTTTTACCTGCCACGTTTATTTTAGCACCAAACACATTTTGATTGATTTCCCTTTATTTAACATTGATTGTATAAATTATTTTCAAACATCATTTAACAACTTTGCCGGATTTGGTGAGTAAAAAAAAGAGTCAAGAACTAGAAAACAGTTCTCGAGAAAAAAAAGTGTAAGTAACTAAATAATAAAAAGTTGCATTATCATTTATGCGTCCAAATAATTGATGATATTTTTAACTATAATAATCTGTTTTTCAAATCTATATCTTTTAATGTTAATCTCCGACAGGATTCTTTTACTTGAAAGGCGAATTAAACAAAAGTTTACTTTTCGAATGATATGGATTTTAATAAGGGAGAATTAGTTCGTTCTTCTCATTGAATGTTTTTGCATCAGATAATTTTAATTAAAGAAAGTTTAAAGTAAAATAAGCAATGAAAGGCGCAGTGTTTTACCGCGTTTCATTCTGCAGTGCTTCTTCACGAGATCGATGTCAAACTGACTTGTCTCCGTATAGGTAACAACAGATACACTCATAGGTCACACTAGATACACTCATAGGCACCTCATTTTTGATGAGAGGACACCATGCACTATGTCTTAGCTGCCATGTTGATTTTAGTGCTAAACACATTTTGATTGAATGCCCTGTATTTAACCCTAATCGTTGAATGTCCTGTATTTAACCCTAATC
>JAPMOQ010036155.1:0-15887 GCA_026543055.1 Argiope trifasciata
ACAACATAATACCAGAATAACGATAGATAACATTTGCAGGTATATTTCTCATTGGACCATGACGTCACACGAATGAGTTTTATTTCTTACAGAATGCACATTAAATTCAAGTGAGTAAAATAACACAAACAATATTCTGTATACAAAAAAAAATAATTAAAAATTGTATTTTCTATATTATGTTTTAAATTTAGTTTGTATTTCATAACTAATATGGAATCTTATTATTAGTTGTTCAGTGAAAAATAAATATGACTTTATATAATTAATTCTATTATTTCCCATTTTTTTTCTAAATTTATAAAAATAAATATAATTAAGGGACTCCACCAGTAATCCCCGTTGATCTCCTAGAGAAAAATTGCACAATCTCTCTAATTACTATAATTATTGGCGCAGACATTTATCAGTAAGATTAATCGAGTTAATTCTTATATTTTAATTTAAATCAACGCAGAATAAAATTAGTTTGTCTTTTTATTAATTTTCATATCAAGTCAAATGCACTAACTAAAGAAATGCTAAAAAGAAAAAAAGATAAATAAGCATTTCAAGAAATATATAAACAGAATCCTACAGGTAAATTGTTTAAATTTACAATAAAACCTCCCTTAACAAACATAATTCGTTCTCGAATCTTACCCTTAATACGAAACCCTCATTAAGCGAAATAATTTTTTTTCATAGGAATCCATTTAAAATAAGACAATGTGTTCCATTCCGAAAAGAAAAGCTCGGAAACAATTTTATAATAAAGTATTTATTATTCATAATGCATGCTTTTTACAAGAATATTGTATCGAAACATTTGTCTTTAACTACGCTTCAAAATTAGCGAAAGTGAGACACGGGATTTTAGTTAAATAAATTTGTAGCATGCACAGATACTACTTTATTAGGGTGACGCTTCTCAACAATAAGATATAATTATTTCCCATGGTATCTGCATCTTCTTTATAAGATTGTTGCTCTGTTGCATATATTATTCCTTCCACTCCCGATTACATCTCCTCCCCAGCCTTTTTTTCTGCCACAGAATGCAGATTCATAAATTCATCGATATTTCTAACTATATTCTTCCACCAGTTCATCGATGTCGTTGCTCTAAAACCAGTAGCCTCATAGTAATGCCGCATAAAGGGACCTTATCACGAACCCAGTGGCCGAATGTTCAAAGCATGCGATCCAAACCCAGCGTTTGCGGGTTCGATACTCGCCATGGCTGTTGTATCCAAAACATGGATTTTTAGTTTGTTTTCTAATGTTCTCTAACATTCTAGAGTTTTCTTTGTTAAGCAAATTAATTGTTTCTCGAATCTTCTGTTCTTATATAAAGGTGGGTTCACACGAGGCTTTTTATTGTCCGAGAACATTGTCTTTCTGTTGTTGTTCCGGCATTGTCTCCGCGTGAACACTTGAGACAACGCGGACAACGTTTGTCCCGACGGGACAATCATTTGCCATTGTCCCATTGTGGTCACGTGATTTTCCGGAAGTAGGCGTAATCTTCTATTGCGGACAATAATAAGCCTCGTCTGAACCCACCTTAAAAGCTGATACCCACTAGTCGTGGTCAATTTCTCGTTCTTGTAAAGTTACAAGTCGCTACTTTCCTTCAATAAACTTGTTTGTTAGTTTAAAGCTGATGGTGTGTCCATTTAAATCTTCGTGACAATATTGATCAGATACACAGTCTCTTTGTTTAAAGGCCTTATCACACGGCAAAATGTTGTCGGCACTTTCCGTCAGCAGAAAATGACGTCGCCGTGACGTGACTTCAAAGTTTCACATGATTGGTTGAATTTCGCTTGCGGACATTATTTTCATCACTATGGTCGGCATTTTCTATCTCGTTAGAAAAAGTTGTCAGTTATGAAAGACTTATTTGACCGGTTCTGAGGGTAGAAATGGAAAATGCAGACTGTATTTCACCGTGTGATAAGGCCTTTAGGAGACACAGGCATTCGTTCAAACTGCTCGAAGTCGCGATTCCACAATGCTATCTAGGAAAACCTTCTTCCATTTTTTCCAGCTTCTCTCTTAACAAATGCTCAACACTAATAAAAGACAATTTAGCTTGTTGCGTCACAGTGCCTTCTCGCTACTCCTTCAGCGAAACATTACTCGTTAAGCGAATGAGTTTTTTACATTTTATTTTTTCGTGCGTGTATCACTTGTTAAACGAGTTTGACTGTATTAATAAACACTTTTGTGTTGTGGCATCTTTACACAATTTTCATTTTTAAAAAAGGACAATTTTATGGGCTAAAATAAATTTGAGTCTATTTCCTTATGATGATTTCATCTTCAGTAATACAAAATATAATTTGTCGATCTGAAAAATTCAAAATTTAAATCCTTGTATTCGAAATATATAAAGGAAAAAATAATCAAAATAATGTAATAATCAAAAAATTTGATTTTGATTGAATCGCTGCATTTTAGACTTCCCTGAGTTCAAAAAACACATTTTTGGTACTATGCCAATCTGTTTGCAAATAGGATGATTCAAAAACGGTTTGAAAGTTTCGGGAAATCACTCATTTTGGTTTTATGTAATCAAGGTGTCATGACGACAAATTCAACTTGCAGGTGAAAATAACTAAATAAACTTAAAAAATGTAAAAAAAGAACAATAAATGCAGATGATTTAAAATGAATATGTTTTTTTCATTTTATAAACTGTCCATATGTTGATATTGTAATGATTCAGCTTCTCCCCGGCATGACCATAGTGGTTTCTTTTCCACACGCTCCATAATTGCCATTTCCAGACTGGTCTCCTCAATGGCGACGTTTTATGGCAGTTTAATTGCTTACAGATGAACAGGTGAAGAACCCTCCTTCTAACATCTGGCCCTTTAGAGTGAGTCCAGGTAAAGGACCATCCGTGCACTAATCGTGTCTGCGACACAGATGTGTAGCCTGCATTGTTTTCCATTGTGGACCATGAACATTCCTGCGGTCAACTGTAGACCAGTGAAGTTTTTGTTGAACGACGATTGGAGAATCGGCATCTCAAATGCTTCAATGTGGATGAGAGGTGGAGTTGAAAGAAGAGAGAAAAGACGAGGTTTTTAGAGAGAGAAGAAAAGAAACGAGGAGTTTTTGGTGAAGGAGGTCCAGAGGAGAGATCGGTGAAAGCAGAACGTTCGAGAGACAATTCCGCCGGAGAAATTCGGTGGATTCCTGGAGCTAACCCCGGTACCAGCGTGAGACTGTGAAGGCCCCGTTAGCTTTTCTCGTGAGTTTCTCCGAAATATTTCGAGGAACTATTCTTGCGGTGTTCCACATGGAACTTTTCATTTAATCTAGATGATAAAGAGTATTTTTCTCTGTAAATTAAAGCTGTAAATAAAATAATTTGATTAAAACGCTACCCTTTATTTGATCGGACCAGTTACAATATCTATAAGCATTCACAAAGCTATTTGACACATGATACTAGGATAAATGTAGGTGGGGAAGAAAACTGTGTTTTGAGCTGTCTTATTAGGGTTATATTCATGTGCACAATGCTCTGTCCTCAAATCCATTCATGAAAAAATTTCAAAGTATCTTGATAACTAGTTATTTCTCCTTCTTTCTGAATGTCTTTCAAAAGTTTCTCAGTTGATTTATATTCATGCAGAGTATGTTTTCTTCATCATTTTGATGATTTTTAAAAACAAAGTTAAAATTTTAAAATTTGAGCAAAAATATAGAACTCAATGAAAAAAAAAAAAGATTAAAATCAAATCGAACTCGTTTCTTTAAGTGAGACATCAGTTGCATTAAATGTTGCCAAATCCTGTAGCTAAATAATGCGATTTTTGAAGGTCGCATTAGGGTAATATTTATATCAATAATTATTTCCTTCTATTCAACATATTTTTAAATTTCTTATCTTAAATGTGTGATCCGGTCAACTGTAAGTGAATTATGCAATCACCATTGAATCTTCTTATCTGTCGGAACCATAGATCTGAAATCTATACTCATATTATAAATGTGAAAGTTTGGATGAATGGATGTTTGGCGTAGGTGTTGGCGGAATTCAACCTACGTATTGGCACAATGAATTGAATTAATTCCGCCAAGGATCGAACCTGCGATGTTCGGGTTTGAAATCCAGTAACTTATCCACTATACAAAAATGGCCACCAATGTTTAGTGGTAGTTCCTGGCTTATTAAGATGTCACTACAGATGTTACTCATCACGCCAGAACGGCTGCACGGAATTGGATGAAATTTAGCACAAAGATAGATTGTAGTCAGGAATAGAACATAGGCCACTTTTTATTCCGATAAATCGACTGGTTAATTTTTTATTCATTAAAAACTAACTTTCGCGCCAAAAAGCTGAGGCGAAATCCCGCCAAAGATAAATAAAGCTCCAGTTTTTTTCCCCAATCGAGCTGAGATTAGATTGAAAAGAATTTCGATCGATAATTTCAAACGATTCTATTTATTTTCTTTGTATTTGACATATTTAAAATCAAATGTTAATGAATCGATCTTTCGAATTCATTCTGAAGTACTTTTAAATTTACAGAAAACAGAATTAAGGAAATAAAAAATTTCTAATCTGCATTGCATTACTGCAACTGGCGTAGGGAAAGTCAGGCATGTGCGTTACGCCAATTGGCGTTGAAAGTTCGCTCGTGATTGTCACATCAACTGTGTTTGCGCGTGATGACAACTGTGTTTTCATTTAAATGAAAAGTTAAAAAATTATGTTGTAGCTATCTCAATCTCGATCAATAAGTAAAATGGATTTGACCGGACTTGATTTGCTGCTGTTTTGTTTTATTTTGGGTTTACAATGTAAATAAATTGTTTTTACGTTAGTGGTATGTGTTTGTTATTAAATTGTATTTATGTTGTATATGTTTCGCATATGCTTATACTTTTAAAGGTTTCTTTTTTAGGTTAGGCTTAATTTTTTTATATTTGTCATCATTTGATGGTTTTTCGTACATATACATCAAAATTTCCACGCGAACAGAAGCACGGATACTGATATATATATATATATATATATATATATATATATATATATATATAAGCTCTATGGTCAACACAGCTGTTAAGAAGTTCTAAAAAAATAAGTGCGCCATACACTCAATATTATTTTTTTCTTCTCTGTCAGCTTCAACTTCCGTCTTCCTCTTCTGGAGATCTGCTTGTTGTCGTTCGTGGTCATTCACTTCGACTCTCAAGTCAACAATCCACCCTCCTCAGCTTTTTTTTTTTTTTTTTTTTTTTTGCTAGAATTATATATTGAGGGCCGGGAAAAACATCATTGCATGATGTGACAGGGTATGTAAATGTTTTAAGCCAATTATTTCCTGAATTTTTTTTCTTTCCATGAGCCCCGAATTGTTTTGCGTACTTCTACATAGTCAAACTCTCAAGCATACTTAAAGCAGCTATATTTCCTCACGAAGCAGATTAATGGTAAATGGTAGAATAGTAAGATAGTGTTGAAATGTATATTATTATGATCTGTGCAGGAAGCAACAGAACTTAAGTTTTCAGGAACATTTCATTAACCCCTTAACGGTCACATAATTTTGAAGAAAATGGTCATAAAAGTGATTATTTTTTATTCAAGAAAATTATATAAAACTGAATGCATAGTTTAAAATAAATTAGCTAGCTTTAAAAACATTGCAAATAGTCTAGGGCAGCATCTGGGGTATATATTGAGTAATAAACATGAATCTGGGCATGAGAAATAGATTGTTTTAATATTTTTGGCGCATTACTTTTGAATACGCCAGCCCTGAAATATCACGGACGCGAGAAATAGAGGTAGAAATTTCTCCCCGTCATTTTCACGAGAGCGAGATGGAAGGGGTTAATAACCACATTCACACACTGAACAAAGACGAGACAAGACAAAGCCATACATTTACGGGCGCAGCTGATCAGTACACTCTCACATCTCATTTTCATTAAACTCGCAATGGGCAATGCATTATGGGATATCATATGGGATAGCCTATCAGGCATCGCCATCCAGTATCCAAAAGAGAAGACCAGAGTGATGTAACTGCTACAAGATGGTAAAAACGTGTTCAGAGTAGAATGGTAAAACCTTAGGATAAGTTAAAAATTAAAAGCCTAGATTTAATTTGACATTTGTAGGTTTTACAACTGGTGTTAAATTTTATTTCGCTCTTACATACACATGTAAATAAAGAGAGAGTATTTGTAATCATCAATTTGGTCAATCGAAATGGTGATGAATCTCCATGTTTTTTATGAGGTCGTGGTGGCCTGTTGGTAAAATTTTGGCTTCGGAACTGGAGATTCGAGGCCCGATACCACCGAAAAACCAGCGTGTAAGTGGGTCTGGTGCATGTTAAATCCATCGATCCCAAACGTCCTCCCACTGGTGTAGTGTGGAAGTTTGGAGAGGGGGGGGGTGTCAGCTCAAATGTCGTCCTCGTCATCTGATCGCGGTTCCAAATTACGAGGCCCGTCCCAAAATAGTCCTCGTGGTGCTTCAAAACGGAACGTTAATATAACTAAAACTAAAACCATGTATTCATACCTCCATGAAATGGAAAAACACATACTTGAAATTATAATTGTCTATCTCTCTTGAACAAGATAGCTAAAAAATGTTGTGATCTAGATCAATGAAAATTGGTATATGTCTCCACACCGAATTTGTTAATTTCTTTTAAATTTTGAATGGAATTCATTTGAGATTACCTTTCCGTTCATATAAATGAATTTAATAGTTACGGAAAATAAGATCTAGATAGATGAAATTTGAACGTCAGTTTGTTGTTTAAAAGATAAAGATCAAACTGATAAGATCAAATTTTGAACAAAATCCATCAAAAGATTCACCATCTGTAAGTGCACGTACGTTTGGAGGTAAATGCAATGATGTAAATAAACGAAATTGGGTATGTGATCTTGTGAGTAAAGTTATAATTCTGTGTCAAATTTTGGTTTCAACCTGTTCAGAAGAAAGGTATCCAAAATATATATTTTATTTTTGAATATTTATGCTTTAACTGCGTGACCAGGATTAATTTTAAAAAAATCAACCCACACCCACACACACACACACACATATACACACACAGGGCGTTGCAAATTCGACCGACAAACTCAGAGATGTGATTGTAGACATCAGGAGGATAAAAAAAAAATCAATTTACAACATGGGGTCCCAAACGACATTCAGTAGGGGAAAATCACAAAAATGTGGAGTCGGAGAATTATGGGAAACTGTAAAAAATTAATTAAAAAATAACAATAAATGTTTCAAATATGAATTTTTTAATGTGAAACTATATTCTTAAAAGTTTATTTTCATGCATGTAGCTTGCACATTTGATAATCCGAAAGGGGGGGGGGGTCGTAAATCACTGAAAACGAAAAAGGAGTGTAATTAATATTTTAAAAGTTTGATTCTACATTTCATTGAATATCTTTTTCTTTTCGAGTAAAGGGATGGGAAAGGTTGTTCAAGTCTGCAACGGAAAAAAAAAATACTGGCAATTCAGCTCTAAGATATAGATTTTGAGGCCCCCTCGGATCCCTAATCATAAGGCGACCACCAATGCGGAAATCCGCCACTGCATAACCCAATAAATTCACTCTAAAACTTTTTATTTCGTTACTAAATTTCACCAATGACATGAAAGGCATTTGCGATTTCATTTAAAGTCTACAGTTTTATGTTTGTATGGGGATGCAAAACTTTTATTAGATCGTATGCGAGAAAATTTTAGGATACTTGCTGGTTTAATATAGTATTAATTCAACAGTAAACAAATAAAAACAGCATTGAAATGATTACTTTCTAATATACGTTGTATAGAGCTATTATTGTGATCGTCAAGAAATTCGTATTTGAGATTTGGACGAATCTCCACGTTTTAGACACTCATTTCGAGAAACACATTTTCGAAAATGTCCATATGTCTGTTTGCGAAGACTCAAAGATGCTTTGATCTAGAGGGTGGAAATTTGGTATACGATGTTTACACAAACCAGTTTCTGTCAAATTTTCAACAAAATCTGTATTGCAGAAGTCTGTCTACCTGCTCGGCTGTTCGAATACAAGTTAATAAAATAAATACGAAACAAACAGAGTTAGATAAATAGGATTTGATGCACAGATTTAATATCTATAATGTAGACCAGTGATGGGGAAACTACGGCCCGCGGGTCAAATAGTATTCTGGACAAATCCATCCGACCCAAACAGCTGACTCCTCTTAGCTCGAAACTTCCAGATACTCTCGCATTTTTGATTCACTGTTCTGTTTTTCCGAAAGAACCGCAAAACTCCAATTCCCGAACAATCCTTGCAGGTAGGTATAAATACAAGCGAGGCCACCCGAAGATCAGTTAGTTAGCGACTTAGTCATCTGCAACGACCCGCTGTGACTCGAGTAATTGTTTGTGTAATCCCCGAAACTCCCACTGCCTCAACAAACACCCGCGCAAGAGCATTAGTTAGCAATGAAGATAATTCGGCTCCTCTTATATATGCGAACAAATCTTTTCAACAATGAATCTTAGGAAAACTTCTTTAAGAAACAGAATTACAGATGAGCACCTTTAATCAGTTTTAAGAATTTCTGCTTCGCAAATGGAACCGGACTATGATGAAATTTTGATAAAACAGTCTCAATTTCATTTTTCTCATGCACCATCAACCAGTAATGACACCAGAAAATAAAGTGATAATATTTCACATCAAGAACTACACTAAATTCATTTTATATTTTGTGCTTATAATTTTCTTACCTTTTGCTTTTTTACTATTAAAATAATAAGTGTATGTAATAATATATGTATATGTTTATAGGACACATAAACTTTTTAACGATTAAGCATTATTCTTTGGCCCGCTATGATCGTCTAGTTATTACAAATGGCCCGTCTTAAAAAAAGTTTCCCCACCACTGATGTAGACACTTGTGAATGTTTGAGATTTTGTAATTATTATACAAGTGCAGTTTTGTGTCAAAAGCTGTCCGTGAGCCTACCTGCGTCGAAAATATTTCGAAGAAACTCTGATCTCTGACTATGATACACGCAATAGTAAAATCAACATTACATGATGGTCATCTAGGTGCTTTTATCGAATAATAGATATTTTTGAATAAAAACCAATATAACCGATGCGAAGACGAGTCAGTTTCACATCGGCACTTCTTATGGAAACAAGAAGCTATTTATAGGCTATTAATGAATATGCGGTGTAATGAAATGTAACTTATTAGGAGTCTCCAGATCCCAAGATTCCTGCCAAAGGGAATCGATATGAGTAATTCTTAAGTTTTCAATCCCGATATGGAATTCATGTCTGCCATACACTAGAAGCATTGACCAGATAGCGTTGTCGGACGCAACTTTAAGATGTGAAATTATATGTTTGTGACGTTTTAATTGACTAGAATTTTCCCCTGATGAAAATTATGGGACAAGGATATGTCTGAGATGAAGAAAGAACAAACGAGAAATACCAAAGAACTTAAGAAGTGCATTTTGCGTCACAACAAAAGGCTGTAGAGGAGATTTGGTCAGGAGAGGAAATGTAATGGAAGCAGAGCAACAATTTTCCAGTGAAATTAGGGAGATGCTAAACGTATAGAAAGTTAATGCTATCAGGTAGTAGCTGTGAGCCATAAATTCATTTAATGATAATATTGTTTTCTCATTTTTCACAAATTTTCATCATTAGCTTAAGACAAATGTCTTTAGATAACTTTCGGGTAAAAAATATCATTATGTTATAAATTACAATATTATAAAATTGAGTGAGTAATTTTTTTCTTTTAGCTAGTAAGATTGAAGAACAAATTATACTTATTAATCGAAACTCCACTGCATTTGCTTAAGCGAGTACATTCTCTCCCCCAAACCAAACTTTTGTATTTTCATTCCAGTAATATTGAGATTCTCCCTTGATTACTGTTTAAAAGTCAAGGATATTTCATTTTTTAAAATATAAGATTATAAAGAAGATTCTTTCAAAAATCATTACTTTTCAGAATCGGCTTTTGACTTTGACTTTTAGAAAAATCAGTTCTTTGAATGAATTTAAAATCCATTTATCTTCATCGTTTCGTTTAAAGAAATCGTCTGACGATTTTTATCCTTTAAATTACCCAGCAATTTTTTTTTTCTTTTGAGATTTCAATTCCTTATGTTTTGTGTTTCTCAAAGTGTTTTTCATATACCTCTTGGGGTACATTGGTAACTTCTGTTCTATATATTTATTTTTTAAATTCAATAGCTCTTACAATGAATCCATGACACCATTAATCCATATCTTTGTTGTATTTTAATAATTTTAGAAAATTATATAGATTATTCGCCTTCTGCGACGTGTTGTTGTTCGCTCACCATATTAAAATACTAGTTTAGTTATTTCAATATATTTCGATGAATTACTTTTTATCTTATAGAAGGAAAAAAAGATTGATTATATTTGCTGAATAAATACGCAGCATTCTGATTGGATAGCTATGCTTTTATCGCAAAATGGCAAAATTGTGATAAAACTTGAAAAAGTTGGAGATTCTCTCAAATTTTTATTTTTTGTTATATATGAAAAATCGATGACTATGTAAAGCAGATGATAATTTATAATGTATCTAGAAGCCATGGTCTTGCATGTAATATAAAAAAATAGTGAAATTCGGACAAATGGTTAAAGCTGGGAAATCCTAATTTTTTCCTTCGAGAAGAAATTATAATAGAGTTGTGTTTTTGAGATTTTTCTGTGGCACAGGAAGGTGGTTGCTTATAACTTATCTAAAGGTCATGAACTACCTATCATATAAAATAAAAATTGGCCAAGTATTAATAGTTGGCGCTCAAATGAATTATTGTTTGGTTTTGCGATTTATTTTAAATAAATAGATAGTTTTTGGCTCTCTCTATCATCTGGTTTTCTTTGTAAAACATCCTAGTTAGAAATGAAAAATTAACAATGGAAAACTATAAAAAAGATTTTTATACAATTTTTGTAAATTAATTTTATTAATAGCAATTCATTACCCCTGTAAGTACATGAAAAGGTGGGGGCCTGGCTCCTCTGATTGATAACGGGGCGTACTTCCTTAGGGAAAGATTATACCGTGGCTGGTGATGACCTTAGAATTCAACCACAGTTCCGCCAGTGTTGCTATTGCGGAGAACCGATCATTCGAGTTTTCCGCTTGCCATTCATGCGGGTCGGAGAGGTTAATTTGTGATTGTAATTTTTGATATCAATTGACCGGATGTGGTTGCCTATAACATAAGCAATAGCAGTATTGAACAAAAAATTATAAACGTATCTTTATTAGAATTATGAGATAAAATTGAAATTTCTAATTTTTATTTAGTCCTAGCTGGTATCCGGCGCGTTGCTGTCGCAAAAGAAATAATCTTGGAATTATTTGGAATTTGTAATAGTCATTTTGTTTAATTAAGAATGATATTTATTTTCTTGTCGGCAATAAATACATTCATTGAAATTGATGGATATAAAAAGGAAAAGCATAAATAGTATTTTCTCATAATTTACTATTTTTTTATTCCATTCTACGAACAAATATTCATTTTTATGTATTAGATTTTTGTATTCTTTTAGAATTGTAAACCTTGGTGTTCTTTCAGAATGGTTATGAAAGAAACTATTTATAGCGTCTCGTGATTCGTTTAAAATTCGTTTCGAATTCTCAAGTTTGATGCTAAAAAAAGTGATTAAAATATTTTCTTTTAAAATTGATTAAATATAGAAAATATATTTATACCATAATATCTTTCATATATTTGAAAAAATAATTTTTTGAAAACTAAGATGGTGCAAACTTATTTGTACTATAATATTTTCGGAAGTTACAACAAAAAACGTTAGAATTTTATTATATTTTAATTAAAATTTAAAAGTTATAGGATTGGTTCTCCTAAAACTTTCTCGCGCACTCTTTAATAAAAATAATACCTCAGAGAACGACTTACATTGGATTTACATACAAAAGCTACGAAATATTTACGTCTAGCTAGAATTAGGCATCTTTACTGAATCTGTTGTGTCTCCTTGGCGAGTTATTTGGCGATTAATCTCTTGTTGTAAATAGATCTGAGGATATTTTTTTATTAAATGATTGTATTATGCCAATAACCTTCGCGTAAGTGCAAGTAATAAGTAGTCGAAGTTATATCGGAATCGGATGAGCGATATGGCAGCGCTTAAGAGACATACAGACAAACATTCATTTTTATTTACACAGATTAAAATTATTCGAATTGAATTATTTGATGTTAATAGATATTATTGATGTGATCTTGGAATTTTGTAGAAAAAGTAATTTTTAGCAATAGATTTCGAAGAAATGCCAGCGATCTAAAGAAACTCAGTAGTTTATGTTAAGTTTGATGCCAGATTTTGAACACTTGTTGTTGTAGTTGTAAGTTATTAAACAGAAGATGACCGATTTATGGTTGACATGTCCTGATTCTTTTTACAAGCCACTGTTCACTTCTCAAAGTACACAATAGAACAATTAACAATCTATTTTTATAAAGTACCTATTTGACAGGAATAGTGATGAACTTGCTGGCCGAATGTCAAAAATTGCGAATTAAAATCGCCGAAAAAAGATTCGTAGCATTTTGTTCAATGCTTGAGAGTAGTGAAGGTAAATACCATTTGAAAAGTCCAAATTAATTAATTGCTAACTTACTACGATTCCGACCTTAAAAAATTGTTGTCGGTACTTCCAAAGCAATTTAATTTTGTTCAAATGATACACTAGTATCAGAAGAATGACGTAGAACAAAAATTGGTCATCTTGTTCGGATTGATATTTTAGAAATAAATAAATAAATAACATTGCATATTATTTTGAAACTTCTGGACTAGGTACAAAAAGCTTCGGTTCAATTACCTTTACATATTTGCGTGATATGTCAAATTATTGATCTGTTTTGGAATTCATTAAAATATTCAGAAGGCAACTGTTCCTTTTTATAGTTAGGGGTTTTTGTCTCTAAATAACGAACCTTAAAAAATAAAATAATTCAGAAATGGCCCTCCCCCTTCTTTTTAAACCAAAATATACTTTAAAACACTTTTACATGTGCATTAATGCTTTCAACTGGAACTGTAGAATTCTAGAATTCTTGCGTAGCATTAAAATACCTAATTTAAATTTTTTGAAAAAATTTCCATACAAATTTGTTATCATAATTCTTTATATTTATACAATATATAATATAGTATATATAGTACAGTATATAATATATATATAATATAGTATATAATATATATATAATATAGTATATAATATATATAATATAGTATATAATATTTAGTATAGATTTCATTTTAAAAAAATTGTCAAACTAAAAAAAGAAAAATTTAAAAATGGATTCGAACTTGTAGCCGAAACTTTATAGCATCACCATTATTCATCTGTCATTTTCTTGCATGATTCGATTAATTTAGCCATTTTATTCTGTTCGAGAAAAATTGTATAGCATCATGTTTTCAAAAAAAGAGGAGGATCTGGGGAAACCGCCTGCCAAAGAATATCATTAAATTTAAGAATTTATTTTATATATTCTTAATATTTAATTATATTAGAATATTTTAATTATATTTAAGTACTGTTTATTTATTTATTTTTGATCTTGTAAATTTTAAACAAATTTTTGTTCAGTAATGCCTGTTTGATTTTCGAAATATTTTTTGCGGTGTTTACATTATTTTTAAAAATTACTCATAATTTAGCAATAATTGCTGGCACGCAAAATATATTTTATTAAACTTCGCATCACCGTGGATGTGCATAAATGCCTTACCTAAATAAAATGAAAAATATTACTGTAAAATGAAAACACCTTTCTAAAATATATTTTTAAATTTTTTTGGTTAAAATTAAGCAAAAAATATGCATAGTTAAAAGTCGTAATCTTAAAAAGCTTAGTTTTTGAATTTCAAATTGATAAAAAAATAGCTTTCATGCAATTATATGATTCAAAGTAATTGAAGAAAATATTATACACTGATGGAAAAAAAAAATCCCAACACTAGGAAGGAGCTGTGCTAGATAAACGAAATTTGGTAGGCGTGTTTATACATCTGAAAGATGACGTCGATTCAAATTTCGAGCTACGCACGTAAGTGTGGCGCTTGTAGCGACACTATGAACATGCAAATGAGGTTTGCTTTAAATAAGCGCTGTAAGGTTCGTGGTTGTTATTTACAGTTGAGATTTGACGTAGTGGGTTAATGTTAGTCAAGGATGCCTCTGAGAAGACGAAGAAGCCATTATCAACAGCTCACTGAGTTTGAGCGAGGTCGTGTTGTAGGGCTACGAAAAGGTGGGTTTTCTTTCCGTGATATTGCTGAAAGACTTGGCAGGAATGTATCCACTGTGCATGAGTATTGGCGGCAGTGGTCAAGGGAAGGTACTGCCTCAAGAAGACCAGGTTCCGGGCGGCCAGGTGGTACTACTGAGAGGGAAGACCGTCGTATTCGGTGTATGGCTGTGGCTAATCGTACTGCGTCTGCAGCTGAAATTCGAGCTGCAGTTGGCACCACAGTGACACAACGAACTGATACAAATCGGTTACTTCAAGGACAGCTCCGAGCCAGACGCCCTGTACAGTGCATTCCACTGACTCCAAACCACTGCCGTTTGCGAAGTGAGTGGTGTCAAGCTAGAGCTCATTGGAGGACGGAGTGGAAATCTGTTGTGTTTTCTGATGAAAGCCGGTTCTACCTTGGTTGCAGTGATAGCCGTTTGTTGGCTAGAAGGAGGCCGGGTGAACGCCTGCTAGTGACCTGTCTGCGGCCTAGACACACAGGGCCTACTCCTGGAGTTATGGTTTGGGGAGCAATTTCGTAGGACTGCAGGAGCTCTCTCGTGGTTATCCCACGCACAATGACTGCAAATTTGTACGTCAGTCTAGTGATACAACCTGTTCTGCTGCCATTCATGAACAGCATTCAAGGGGGTGTTTTCCAACAGGATAACGCTCGCCCTCATACCGCTGTTGTAACCCAACATGCTCTACAGAGTGTTGACATGTTGCCTTGGCCTGCTAGATCACCAGATCTTTCTCCAATCGAGCACGTATGGGACATCATTGGACGACAACTCCAGCGTCATCCACAACCAGCATTAACCGTCCCTGCATTGACCGCCCAAGTGCAACAGGCATGGAATTCCATCCCACAAACTGATATCCGACACCTGTACGACACAATGCATACACGTTTGCATGCTTGCATTCAAAATTCTGGCGGTTACACCGGTTACTAATGTACCAACATTTCACGTTTGAAATGGCTTTTCTCGCCAATGGCTCTACCTGTGATCTTGAAACTTTAATCAATTAAATATGTTACCTAGACAAATGTATTCCTAAAATTTCATTACTGTACAATAGTTTTTTCTTGGTGTTGGGTTTTTTTTTTCCATCAGTGTATTTTGAGTAAGTTTTGATTAAAAATCAAATTAAACTTTTGAAAAATCATTTTTAAAGAGAACCTAAGAAGCCTCTACATCTCAATTTGGATAATTTCAGGTCCAATGTTTTCTCTTGTAGTGTTTTGAATTATTTTTTTTTTCATTAAGGCTATTTACCATTATTAGGAATTAAAGAAAAAAAAATTTTGGACCAACTCATAAGATTGCAAACGATTAAATTATAATAAATAAAATCTTTAAGAATTATCACGCTCATTTAAGGAGTTTTTAGAAAAAAATTAATGGCAACAGAATAAATTTTCGTAAATGAATAAAATAATTCCTAGTTCTAATATTCATTATCATGCTAAGTTCAGGCTTTAACAAATTAAGGTTATATTGTATTAAAATAAATATATGGAAATTAATAATAAAGTTTGAAACAGCTTATATTA
>JAPMOQ010036156.1:0-33281 GCA_026543055.1 Argiope trifasciata
TATATATATATATATATATTACATGACAGTAATATCAAGCAAAAACTACATCACTTTACATTTCAATCCTTTTATAACTGAAAAAAAGTTTATAAACTTAAGTAAACAAATATTTGATATAAAAATCATGATAATCTCAAAGCATGTGAATTATTACTAGCAAGAGGGCAATTACCCCTCTGTTAGTAATTGCTTTTGTGTTCTATTTTTCTACTTTAGCAATTTTTGTTTTCATTTGAAAGCAAATATTTCATATCTATATTTTCTTAAAATTCTAAAATTTCAGAAATATTATTGAAAAATTAGTATATTCAATTAAAACAGTTATGGAATTAAATATAACACTTATAGAATTAAATAAAATAAACTTAATAAAAAATTAAATAAACTTAGAGAATATATATTTATAGAATTGAATATAAATATGAATATAAGACCAGTACTAAATTCTGAGCATTTATTGAAGTCATACATGATATAATTTCAAAAAATAAGCAAACTATTTAAAAATATTATAAGCAATAAATAACAATAATTTAAAAATTGATAAGTGAAATACTCACAGTTCTTGGGAATTATATATTTGAAACATTTTTTCTAAAATTGTGGTACTGAATCAGTTTCTTTTCAAGCAATATTTAAAATTTTCATTAAACTGGAATTTATGATCTATGACTGGATGTCATGGCTCTGTAATAAGAGAAAAGATCATTTTTGAGTAAAAGCTTATTAATGATATGTCTTCCAACCTAGTATAAGACTGTATAGGTTGATCAGAAGAAAAAAAAAGGTTACAATACCAATGAAAAAGAATAAAATAGCTACTAACATAAAATGCAAATGGGATACCAGCACATCTAAGTAATTGTCAAACTGATTAAAATATTATCAAACTGAAGATTAGCAGAGATCATATTCTTACTCATTTGATCACTTCTTAGACTTCATAACATTAAAACAATTTTGTTCCTGACATTCTTCAAACAAAACAAAAGACAAAAACATTCTTCATTTGTAAGAAAAATCTATACTAATATATAAATGTGAAATTTGGATGGATGGTTGTTTGTTACTCCATCATACCAGAACAGAATGGGATGAAATTTAGCACAGAGATAGATCAAAGGCTACTTTTAATTCCTGTTAAATGAGTGGTTTGTATTTTATTCATTAAAAACTAACTCTCATAACAAAAAGCTGAGGCCAAATCCCGCCAAAGACGAGTAAGGTCACAGGTTTTTCCCCCCAACAGTAAAAGGCTAAGCAGAATTTCAACCATTATTATTATTATTTTTTTTTTTTTTTTTGAGGACATATGCATTATGCCAACTGGCGCTAAAAGTTCGAGCACAATTGCTGACAACTGTGTTTTTATTTAAATTAAAAGTTAAAAAATGATGCGTACAATACTGCTGTAGCTATCTCAATCTTGATCAATAAATAAAATGGATTTGACTGGACTTGATTTGCTATTTTATTTTATTTTGAGTATACAATGTAAATGTTTTTACATTATTGTGTGTTTTTGTTATTAAATTGCATTTATGTAATATTTATATAATATTTTTCATACATAATTATACTTTTAAATGTATCGTATTTAGGTAAGATTTTTATTTATTTGTCACATTAATTTTTCGTACATATACATCAGAATTTTCAGGTAATAGCCAGGTAATTTTTCGGGTAATAGCCAGTAAGTAATAAGATTAATAGCCAAATCAGAGCTATATGAGAATTGCCACACCTAGAACATGAAGTGTTGCTTTAAATCCTAAATTTGACACAGAGGAATTTATACCAGATTCAAATTAGTGCTAACATTTGGCAACATGTGTTGTTAGCTTTCATATTTTGACAGTGAATTGTACATCCAGAAATATTTTTATTTTAAAATATTATGTTTCGACCTTTGAAGGGAAAATGACTTTCAAATAAGTCTCAGTGTTTCTATGTTGTAACCCTTCTAAAAATGAATGAACAAAAGTACTGAAACAATTAAAGCCCCTCTGAAGAGAAACATCTTGCCAGAATTTTTACAGCCATCTTTATTAACTAATTATTTAACAAAATTGTCAATTTAAAATTTTCTTAGTACAGCCATTTTGCAGAAACTTACTTTCTATATTGAAAGTAATATTAATTCAGCAATGTCATTCTAATCATCACCAAAATATAAAATATGTGCCACTAATAAAACATATTTTTATGCATTTAGAGATTGGATTACAGATACTAGTAAAGAAATTTTTATACTTAGTAATCAATTAAAAAATATTATAACAACTTAAAAAAAACTGAATACCAATTATTTTAAAAGAGGGAGAAATTACAATAAGATTTATTTAAGATTTATTAGGTAAAAGTTGAATAGCTTAAAGAAAGTAAAAACAATACGAAAAGATTTATTAGCAAATTATTAAAAATAAACTGCTTTTTAAATCTAGATATCCTTAATCCCTACAAAAATTTAGTTATATTCATTCAATTTTCTAATTTCAACTAATTTCTGTGTTGATTTTTTTTTTTTTTTACATTTTGTTAGATTATGTTAATTTTTACCAAAACATAAATTTATATTATTAAATTTAATTTAAATTACATGTTATAAAATAAAAACTTATGACATATAATGAGTCAAAGTTAAGGAAGGAAAGTACATCTGCAAAATTTTAAAAGTGATATTAGTTTATCTCTAGAAGAACAGTGTCCTATTGTTACAAACATACAGATACATTTCAGTTTTCAAGATCATGCAATAAGACACTTACGGTATCTGAATACATTAAAAACACTGTTTATAGACCACATTGGCGAATTTATTATTTTTATTATTATTTCTTGTAGTTCAGACTTTCCTCTTTCCAAAACAGTTCATCTTTTCTGAGAAAAGGAAGGCCTGACCTATCGCACATAATTTTAAATAAATCCTATTTTCTCAGCTAAAATTTGTTGTTAACTTCAATTTTCTCAAAATTTTGATGTTCATAAAAATTATGCACCCTTAGCATGATATCTCAAAAATTAATAGAGGTATTTACATAAAAATTCAAGCATGTGATTTAAATTATCAGGACAATGAAATGAACCAAAAGTTTTACTATTGGTGAAATACATTTTCAATTAAATGTGTTTTTAGAAAAATTAAATTGTGAATTTATAGAAAAATGCATCTATTCGAATATTTTTTCCCATAATTTCTTTGCATCTCAAACTTTTTCTTAGTTTTTGGTTCATTTCATTCTTCATTACATTCTATAAATTGTGTACAAAGAAAAATAGGATTGCTGCATTACAATTCTGTATAGAGTGATAACCATTTTGTTTAAATTTCATTAAAATTTACTACACATTTTCCTATTTCTCAAAATGCTTTATACTTTCAAATATTTTTTTGTATTTATAGTGTCTATAATTGATATTGCAACTAAAAACCAAAAATAATTTTCAAAAAGATTTCCTTCAAATGCAGTTGGATACCTTAATATTATATTCAATTCTCACACTTTTCTGGTCTTCTCACATGCAATTAATACATACCCTTAGTAATCAATTAATAGTTACAAGAAAATGAAAATTTCTACTCCCAATATTTCCAATGAAAAATGTATATTTTGCTGAGAGCTATTCAGCTAAAGAGCTCCATTTATAAAATCAATCAAGATTTATATTATTTTTACAATATATTTCAGTGTAATTAAAATCTAATCAAAATTACATATCGTGTTAACATATGTATAATGCTTTGCCCATGAAATTCATGTAATATTTGAATGGGGGATTGTTTGGTTCATGATCAGAAAAGTTCAGCACAAATTTCTTCCAAGCCAACCCAAGAAAATGAAGGCAAAAGGTAATCTTAATGCTTTTATATCAATTATACGCTGATATCTAATGTTTTTAAACATTTTATTTAAAAAGGGGAAAGACACAGTAAAATATACATTTTTCATTGGAAGAAAGCTTATGATGAATTTCTTCTCTTACAAATTTTAATTTTTAAGTATTAGGTATGCACTTTGTAACTACGGTTTTTTAATAACTGTATCAATAATTGTAGGTCAAAGCATGATGTTCAATGTAAATGATAAAAAAAATGTCAAACAGAAAGCTTGAACATCTGCTATTACATGACATTAGCAAATTTGTATAGGCATCATTAATTTATTCTAAATTAGAAATTCCAATTTTCAAACCCAAATTCTCATCATTTGCTGAAAACTTTGATTTCTTTTTTGAAAACCGATCTCAAATGTTTATAATAAGACTGCTCTACAAGAAAGAAAATATAATAAAAAGTTTTAATGCTTCAAACTTCATGTTTACGTTACTAAGGAATTTAGTGGGACCAGCTAAATGTTGTATGAGTTTTTAAAACAAGAGTGTAATAAAATGGACTGATATTGAATGCACTTGAGTCAAACATTGAAGATGAAAATCTTTCTTTGCAGACAACATTCTTTGCATCAACAGAGACTTTTGCAACTTAAGTTATCTTCTATGAAGACAATACTTAGCCAAGTCACTGCTCAAGACAAACTTGGGAAAGCTAAATGGAATGTCTTCATCTATCCATCATACCCTTACACTGTCAGCTTACCATTTATTTTGATAAATGGCACACAATCTGGCTGAACAAAAATGGGTTGCCTAAAAAAAGATGCATCATTTGTTTTTTTCATGATAGTATCAAACAATTGGCAAAAAAAAGGGGGGGGGAGTAATAGTTATTGATAGACAGTAACTATAGACTTTAATTCATATTTAGTACTTAATAGCTCTTAATAATTTTAAAAATAAAACCTCAAATTTCAGGAGAAAAAAAAGCATACTTGATATTCTTAAATGGAATTTTCTACAAACCTTTGTTTTATCATAGGAAAAGTATGATCATTTTAAGTACTTGCTTGACTGCATATAAATGAAAAATATTTTTCTAATAGATTATTAAAAACAAAATAAAATATTCAGAAATAAAAAAAATATTTTAGTAGACAATTATATAGCAAATTCATAGCTTCTTTCACACACACACAAAAAAAATTACAATATATGTTGTGTTTTTTTTTTCATTCATTTATAAATAATTTTCAATCAATATATAATATGATTTTATCAATTGCATGTCTTTTTAGCTTAATTGTATACCATCAACTAAATTAGGCTTAACTGCATACCTTAGACAAACATCAAATTCTAGCTATGAATAATATGACATCTTCAATAACATTTTTTAGTTATTAATATACAAGCACTGATTTTAAAATAAATATAAACAAATCACTAATAAATAAGAATTAAAATTCTCAACAAATCAATGTGAAATTGCTATATTATAAGAAAATGGAAAGAAACATAAGAAATTAAATGTTCTATACACTGCAATATGTTATGTGATATATAAAATATAATAAATATTTTTGGCATTTTACATAATTAATGTTTAAAGAGATTTTTTACAAGCTACAATTAGCGAATATGGTTTCATTTAATGAAGAAACACTTTAAACAGTTTACTGTTTACCTTAAAATTATGTACATATAGCAAGATAAAAAAAGAAAAAAAAAATTCAAATTCACTATAAAAAAATATCAGACATTTAAACTGCACAGAAAGTTAACATTTTAAAAATTACCATAAGCAATTACAGTTTCAAGTTTTACAACATGATTTATTTTGAATACAAGGAAAAATTGAGAGTGTATCAACCACATGCCAAGAAGTCACAGTCTTAGAGTTAAGGTTACAATAAGTGATTAATCATAAATGCCATGAGTCTGGAAATGACAAGCAATTAGTTCATATAAACCAAAAAAAAAAATGTTTTTTTATCAACAAAACATATATCTATGTATGAGAACTAATGCAATTACTACTGCACACAGAAAAAAAATTAATATGAAAACAAAGAGATATTTATAAACATTTCATAAATTTTAATAACTGCTTAAACCATATGACAAAACTGATGGACTCTATAGCAAAAAAGAGCAATCAAATAAATAGTCACAAATAAAGAATTCTTACAGATTCTTCTAAGTAATGGGTTGATTCAAGATTAGATTAGATTAATCCTGAGATTTATATAAGCTAAAGATTTATACAAATCAGTTTTAAAAAAAGGTAAATACATTAACAGAAATTTTCTATCAAAAGTCATTAAAACCAGAATTCTGTAATTTACTTTTGAATACAATAGTATTTCAAAATATTCTATGTTACAATATTTATTTTTTATTTGAATATAACTAATGTTAGGAGAAATATTTTACTATTTCCTTAAAGAATTGTGAAATACCTAACATTATAAATAGATATGTAATTCTTGCAAAAAAAAAAAAAAAATCATATTACTTTCAATTTCCCTTATGTGAAGAAGTAATCTAGGCTAAACAACAAACTGATTTAGAAATTAAAACTTTTAGTCACCACACTCGATTTTAGAAAGTAGAATAATTCTTAACTAGTTAATTTTTATCCATATATTCACAGGTTTCTAACAAGCGGGTTTTACTTATCATTTTAATGAAAATGCAAAGAAAAAGATTCAGTTGATCAACATGGCTAGATAGTAATAATTATTTATTATTGTTTTGTCGATATGCGTGCATGACAAAAATAGGCTGTAATAATTTGATAAATACGTACTTAGTTTCTAAAAGAACTGGATATAATATTATTTGATCTTTAACTTTCCATTTAAAAAAATCTAAAACAAAAAGCCGAATAGAATAATGACCAGACAAAAAAGAAAAATCAAGAGATTCAACAGAAAGAGGAGGAAGGGGGAGGGAGATAGGTAACCGGTTCTTTTTTGAAGTACCTGTTTGAAGTGTTTGCTCCAACAGGCAAGCCAAAATATAAGTCATGTAATCAAAGAAAACATCTAACTTTACAGATATTATTTTTTATACAATTTTTATACGAAAATATAAGCATAAAAAATATAATTTATTTACGTTTAATTCCGGAGCAATTTTGGCATAATTCCTATTACGATGAAGTGGCATATAAAACGAAAACAATCGGCTCCTGAAATCGAGTTGAAGTAAAGCTTTACTGACTGAGGATGCTTCAATCTTAGTCACACACACAAAAAAAAAAAAAAAAAAAAAAGATAGGGAAAGATGACAAATATTTTAGGATTTGTTATTATTAACTAATATGAAAAAGTTTCCTTTGATTACAAATGTTTATAAAAAAAATCTATAATAAATTTCTTAACAATGATTCATATTTTTTTTTTTTTTTGGTCATTGGCACAGCAAAATGAGCCATTTGTGAATTTCAAAATTATATAGTTTTAGGAGTATAAAGGAGTTATAATTATATTGGAGTTAAAAAAAACTTGATACTAAAGGATAATATGTTATTGTGATGATATAAATGCTAGTTATATGTAATAACATTAATAACTTTATATTTAGAGAAAGAAACTATAATTTCAATACATTGTTCAATAAAATCATCAAAGATCAAAATTCTCCTCTCCTGTAATCTCCCTTTTTGTATTTTTCAAGGTAATCCAATGAGTCCTCATGAATTTCATAATATTTATATAATTTTCTTTCAAAAAGCTGTCTTGTTTGTTTACAGGCTCAAATATATATTTTATAAATTAAAACACTTTGTAGAATTACTAATAAAAATGATATTACCTGTGACTTGTTTACACATTAGCGTGTATCACACAGCCTTATCACACGGTGAAATATCGTCAGTACTTTTGTCAGTAAACGACCAGGAAAGTGACGTCACTATCAAAGTTTCACATTATTGGTTAAATTTCGTTTGCAAACAATATTTCCGTCACTATATTCAGTATTTTCAAGCTGGTTAAAAACGGCTGAACGAAATACAGTCTAGAAAACTACTTTTTGTATGTCAACTTTTTTTAGTCTAATCTTAGGTCCTTTCCATCTAGGGATGACGAATATTTTCAGAACGGTTATTACGTCACCAATATCAGAAAGTCACAGATACCAGTGATCAATACTTTTCATTGAGAGGTGTGATTCAAATCACACCATGGTAAGGGTGTGATTCAAATCGCACCCTTACCATGATCATATCGTATTGTTGATATTTCAACTACAGCTCTTGCAATCACAATAGAAAGTTACAATAGATACGATCTATCCAATAGAAGCTCTCAAACAGAATTCAGTTATTCATAGGGATAGGGAAAGTCCCTTACACAATGATGCATTTCTTGGAACAGACCTCCCACTAATAGTTCTGGTGGGGCGGGCAACGGAGCCTATTGTTCACATGTAGACACGTTTCTCCTTTTACAAACAGTCGTAGTTCTGAGCTGTTCAGGTCTTATCGCAAGATAATGACTATTGTTGGAAGCAGTTGCGTGGCTGATCTTATTGTACGGAAACAAGATTTCTTTCGCACTCAAGTCTCCGCAGGAAGATTTTTAAAAAAAATTTACTGGTATTTAATACTTTTATCGATTTAATGATATCGAAATTTCATATTTGATATCATTAAATCGATATAAACACCATAATTACTATATTTTCATGATTGTAATCATTTGATATTCGTATAATTAAATTTTCTGTGCTTAATTAGCATGAGAATACCGTTTCTCGGAATGATAGCTAGTGTTTTTTAAAGCTCTTTTAAAACTAAATGGGATATTTTAAATAAATTGCTAATGATAAATTTTTCCTCGTGAATTTTTTGAAACATCTTTGACAATACAGAAATTCATCCAAATGTGTATAGAAACAGGAAATCTAAATGTTGGCGTCATGTATATATCAATACTTTTGTTTACATAACATCAATTTTATCAATAAATTGAATTGAATTTTTGATTAATTTTGTTACGAACGTTAAGAGACTGGTAACATCGCAAAAGTCTTTAACACCGTAAACTCTTTTTTTTAAAAGTTTATCATTGAACATATATTTCTTAGATAAAGCAACAGATTTATAAAATCTTTTTTTCTAAAAAAAGTAATTTCAAAGATTCTGTATTTATTTTACAATATTTTGAAGCATTTTTTTGTTGATTTGCAAATGAGAATATTCATTAAAGGATAAAACTGTGTGAATTAGTGAGATAGATGTATCTTGTGTAAAGTGCAGCAGGAGTTATAATTCCATGTCTCTATGTATATTCTAATGCAAAATAATCCAGATAAATGCTTCAAAGATGCGTGGGCAATAATTTACTTTTGAATATTCAAAAGTATAGCATTCATAATTATGCCTTGAAATAACAATCTGTTGTTTACTCGTATCAAATAAAGAATTATATATTACTTCACTCATATTTTATTACTGATAGGGGTGTTACTTATGAAACGAAACTACAACTGCACATATAAGTAGTAACAGGGGCAGTAACAACCTTAAAATTTGCAGGTTCCAAACTGGAAAGCAATTTTTATCAGTACTTTATTATAATAATTAAAAGTAATCTAACAGTCTAATACTACCATTTATCTTTGCAATTAAGGTAAAGATCAATGATAGTGTTTACCTCTCTACTTTCTCTTATGGTTATGTTTATGCAGTGCAGCGTATCCGTATTTCTTTATATTGTTAAATAGAATCAAGTATGCATGAAGCACATCTTCCTATCCAATTAGATTGGAGCGAAAATTGGATACATGTTTGTAATAATGATGTCAAAGCAAAGCAATTTCATTTATCCATTTTTTTAAATGATTAATAAAACTCTCATGAATAGACAGACTGTTGGATAATCATTCCTTTTACAAATTATATTAAAAAATTTAATACAATTATATATTTTGATAAAATTACAGGATATATTTAACTTATCTAGTTGCTTTTGTTTTTAGGTATCATGTTCACTTATAACCGATTCTGCAAATTTTTAGTTTATATTTAAAATTTTGACCAATAAATATGTCATCAATGATCACCTGCTCTCCGTACTTTTTAAAAGAAAATTTTAGACATTATAAACTTACCTAAATTTATGTGGAATAAAATACTCTTGCATAATATTTTAAAAGTGGTGGAAATAAACGAGAGAAAAAATTGCGGTAAAATGTCGATTGTTTTAAGTTGTATTAAGATTTTAAAATCACTAGAAAAGTATGCAACAAAAATAAATTCTAGATAAATATATTTGATATGCATTTACATTGGTACAATTCATAAGGTTTTGAGTTGTATATTTCATTACTTCATTTAAAAACGAAAATGTAATTATTTTTTAATAGAGAATAATGATTATAAACAATATTGAATTCTGATAAAACAGCTACGAGATGTTTTAGGGCCTGGATAATTAATATCTAAATGGCCAATTATGAGACTCTAATACATTTTTTTACCTGTCCAACCAATTTTCTGACTAATTTTTGCTAAAAACACCCAGCAAAAGTTAAGAAAACAATTCTCCGTGCAACGATTCGCAAAATGATGTTATCAACTGACGGGGTTTGACTAAACAGAACAGTCTCATTCACTATTCTTAGAATCCCTTAGACTTTGAAGTAGAGCACAATAAACGAAAGTGATAACATTTGACTTGAATGAGCCTGTCCTACCCTTAGGGACTCTTGACCTCTTGTAAATTTGAGGGAACACAAAAACTCGTTTGCAGTGCTTCTCGTTTGAAAAACCGATCCGTTTTTGACACAGATTTCGTATTCCTAGCTTTTCAGAAGTTTCACATGTAGAATGAAACCTTCCAGATCGAAGATGGTAATCTAATTAAAAGAAATCTCCATGAATCTCATGGCATCTACATAATTTTCAATAAAAAAAGGATCTCTTTTACAGAATTTTTTAAATAATAAATCGGACAATAATTTAATTTAATTTAACTTAACAAAAAAAAAAGAGTATCATTTAAGATATACCTGCCCTTCAAATATCCGGTTTAGTCAGTGTCAATAAATGATTAATAAAAAAATTTGAAAAAAAAATAGATTAAAGCAAAATATAATAAATAGAAAAAAAGTTTTTTTTGTTCATTTTTTTACTACAAAAAGCTAAAAATCTTTTTTATATTTTAAGCACAAAATTAATTAAATCATTCCTGATGACTGTCATAAAAAGCACAAAATATCGAATTATTTATTGATTTTTTTTACTGGAAAATGTCTCATTGATCGGCTGAACGTTTTTCAACGAGCGCAATCCTCCTGAATTCTGATACAATTAGTTGACGAAACTGCATATCAATGATTGATAACCGATTGCTGCCCAAAGAAAGTAATTGGTCTTTAAATCCTACAGAGAATATCTGCTGGAAACCTGAAATTGTTTCAGACCAATGATATATGTAAAGACGCTGTTATTACCATAAAATTTACTTGTTCTGTCATTTTCGGTTTCGCTTATAAGTTTAAATAGAGATGTGAATTTTCAAGCTTATTATTTCTATTACTTAGTACTGTTTATTCAAAAAATTAAAAAAAAAAAAAAAAAAATTTAAAAGAAAAAAAATGAAATTTTTTTTACACAACAATGCACGGAAAAAAAGTATTGGGATTTTGCATAATAATTAATAAAAAATTTGGGAGATTAAAAACAAAACAATGACTGTGAAATTCTTTTATAAGTTAGATTCGTAAGACATTTGGAATTATTTTTTGTTTATGGAATACTATGAAGTGTTAGAAATGATGCCTTCTTAAAAGAATAACTTTTTTAAATCAATTTTTCATATAGAATTAAAAAATCAATTTTTCTATAAGAATTAAGATTTAAAATGTGAAAGCAGTAGAAAAGTATTATTTAAAGTAAAATTTCGTCCGGCCACTTCCCCCCCCCCCCCCCTTTTTTTTAAGTGTGTTAAATATGAAACAAAGCAACGTTTCAAAATGCTTGCTGATTGAAAGCGGCGTGTGGATAAAAGGTTTACGGAAAATCAGCAGATGATTTGAACTTGGGAGGTCCGTCCCTTATTCGCCCTTCCCCTGAGTTACTGGGCCCCTTACCACCTTTTATGACTCGACTTCCGGGAAAAAACACTATCTGAAAAGAAGGATCAGTATCTTACGCTTAAATAGGCAATTACTAAACACACGTGAAGACCAATATGTTTTTCCCTCACCAATTTTTCTGATATTTGCAGTTTTATTTTGTTTTCGCCTTTTCAAGTCTTTGTTTGAAATAAAAAAAAAATTTTACCGGAATAATCTTATTTTATTGTTAACCACATCTTAAATTGATAATTTTTTAAGAATGTCTTAAAAACTGCTGCAGATATATTCGATTCACAAATCTTGATTATGATTATTGTAGATTTAAATTTAAAATATAACTTAGATGACTTAGTGTAAAAAACATTAATCAAGCTAAAATGCAAGATTTATGGAGACTATACGATTTTATGCAAAAAAGAGAGTTAATAAAGCAGTCTTAAAAAATGTATTTAAATGATAGATAGATACTTATTAATAATAGTATTTGTTGCTTGTAATATGATGCCATTGCATATATTCTAGAAGTTCCGATTGAATGTTGCCTCAAATGTTTTCAAATGCTTTAAATCACACTAGAAAGATTACTTAAAGCAAATGTCTACACATTAAAATTGGGAATTTAACCTATGAAAAAATTGTGAAAAAAGCTAAACTCCTAAGCGCTTCTACAATAAACTTGTAGAATAAAGCTGTAGAATAAGGTTATTAATGAAAAAAAATTTAAATATTTAATAAGGTCTTATTTTAATGAAGAAGCAAACATACAATTCGCAGCATTTTAGTAAATATTATAAAACAATGTGGTTAGTAAAAATTAATAAAAACGCAGAGCAAATAATTAAGATTTTTATTCATTAACGGTTATAAAATATTCTAATAATGCTGTTTTTTCGGTACTATGAATTTAAATCAGCTCTATTTATTCTTAAAAATGCACACACAGACACATAAGACAACTGATAGAAGTTTTTAATAGTAGAGCAAAACATAATATCACCCCATATAAAAATTATACAAATACATACACATACATTTTGTTTGTTTATTTGTTTCAAGAATTAAATATTTACCCCTAATTTCGGGGAATAATTTTTAGAATCCAATATCATAACAATGCTTTAATTCGCTTAAATATATATATTTTTTAAATTCCCGAGATGGGCCGCACTTATTAACAACCCGAACCGTATCAAGAAAAAATTATGTATACCTCTGGGTGGTTAAATAATCTGAGTATGGCTTTTCTAAAATTTATCTCTATTCCACAAAAGATTACTTAAAGAAATAGTACTTTAAAAAAATAAATGGGCTTTTTTAACTCTAATTTCTTCCCAGCCGTGGGGGGTTAATCACTTAGGGGGGGGGAATGGGTTTCTAAACAATTTCGTTATCTTATCTTCCTCACTTACAACGTCATCCCCCCCCCCGTTCTTTTCTCCACAACTTTCTTATGATAGTAATATGTTGTTTTAAGCTAAACTCTAATCCGAAAAAAGAATAATAAAAGAAAGAAAGACTTTAATTCGAAAAAAAGAGAATATTCAAACGAAAGGTCCATTTTTCGCACAAATCGAAAATTCGACGCGAGAAGCAACACTGACACTGCTTTCGAGTGGCTGGGAATTAATAAGTGTTCCTACCGGGAGGGAAATCTGCAGAAGAGAAAGGAATATCTTGTCCAATATGTGACTCTTCAAAGAAGTAAACAATACAGCAAATGTTAAACAATGTAGGAAATGGAGAAATTCAATTGTAAAAGAAATTTCATTTCAGAACAATGCATAGTTATATTATGTCATCCATCCCAAGAAATTAGATTTAAAACAAGCATTTTCGATTTTTTTTTTTTTTCAAAATAATTCACAAAGAATTTAAAAAAGCCCTTAAAAGGAATATGAAATTAGTTATTCTTGGGATAATCCATTCATCTAATGATTCTTTCTAATTGTATTAAAGAAATAAAATTCTTTTACTAAGATTACATCCATAAAAGTATTATTTTGTATGAGAAATATTTACACGGTAATTTTTTTTTCAAAATATATTTAACGGAAAAGAATATAAGACCTCTTGGTGATGCAACGAGTGGGAAATAATCACTTCAAGAAAATTGTCCTTTTACTTTATGAACATAAAATTAATCACTTTCAGGTTAATATACCATGAAATCTCATAACAAAAGCTGATAATTCTTCGTAATAAAAAAGCAGAAATGAGATAGAATTATCAAAACTGCATAAATTCAAATAAATTGAATTTCAAGTTTCATTAAAATACTGAAAAATGTATCAAAAAAAATATTTTACTCATCAAGTCGGCTATAGGAAAATATGCTGTAAGTGAAAGGGAATAAAAAGAATCTCTGATTACTGTCAACGAAAACCGCAAATGTTTAACTCCTTGAAAATGACATTGCACTATTGCACTATCTGAAAACCGCAAGAGGGGTCAGGGGGGGGGTACGCGTAACTACCCTGAAGATTCTTCGATCGTTGGAATTCGGCTAAAGAAAAGGAGTATCGACTGATCCTGACCCTCCAGGAGGTGGATAGAAAATCCCAGGACCACAAAACAGTTTTCTTTTGTGTCTTTGAACCATCGGGGGGTATAATCTTTGAGGGCTCCTTCCCTTAACGCTTAAAGGGAAAAAGAGAAATCTGAGAGTGGACTTACAAGTGAACGGACCCGATAATCTTGGAATTATCGGATCGTTGAATTGCATATCACTGAAATTTATCGGAAAGGTAATTTCACCCTTTCCTGTGATTCACAGGAAAGGGCGTAGTAACAATATTGACCTTGACTCATTTTGCAATGCACTATAGATAATTTTTAACTGCTTGTGACGTAATGTTGTGATTGCGTTTATTGTGGTCACTGCTCGAGCCATCTATTGGTGAAATATTGAACTATAGTAAACATTTTAAAGAAATGACATATATTTTGAATTCAACCTTTTTAGAAAATGGTTTACTTCAATAAACAAATTAAGTATAAAGTTATGAAAAAACCGAATTAAAATAGTAAGCTGAAATAGATAAATTAATTCAATCACACATTACTTAAATTAGTTAATTAAGTTTTAATTAAAATTAATAAATTTAATATTCAATATTAATTAATAATTTTTAATTAATAATATGATTGAAATAACAGATATTTGGAACAGATATTTAAAAATAACAATAGCAAAATTATTTGTTATTGAAAAAACCGTGGATTATGCATCTCTATTTCCATCTGTGTGGTTTGAATTCTTTCCGGGATTCTGATTGGCTAAAGGATTACGTGTTTATCTGCATTATAGATGGAAAATATAGTAGCGAATTTGTGTTATTAAAATGCTGTTTACCTATATAAGTTTGAGATTAGACATGAAAATGTATTTTTACCTCATTCTTTCAAACCCTTAATGCCTAACAGGAATTTTTTTAAAATTATTTTTATATTGTTTATGACAATTTTAGAAATCTTTCAGTGCAACAGTAAGTTCAGAATAAGTTCTGACCGCTACTATATTCCTAGCTTTCAAAAAGGTTTTAAGAAAACAATTGCAATTTTTTATTAAGTAATAATTAATACTGCGTGGTAATTTGAAAAAAAAATTCTGTTAATTTTACGCCTGGTATAAAAATTTCTTTAATTCATGGATTCTTTTTACGAAAAATTCACTCTAATTAATTATCTTGTTTCAATTTTGTATATATATTCAATTAATATTCGTCTACTTTTAGTGTTTAATTACTAATAGTTTAATTTACAATCGATAAAAATTTTAATTAATTCTAACAAAAAGAAACATTGAATTTTTGTTTTAAATAATTTTTAAAGGATTTTAAACTTTATAGTTATTATAATAGATAAATATTTGCCTGAAACATAACAATGAAAGACATCTTTTCATACCCATCCATAATCTCGAATGTATAGGCGCTTGTTCAGAAAGCATATCTAGGATCATTATAAACTCAGCCTAAAATAGAATTAAAAAGACACAGAATCTGTTAGAAGATGTGTAACAGAATGTGTTGTGCTAAAAACTATACTTAACATAGTGTTACGGATTTCCTATCCTGCTAATCCACCGGGTTCGTTTACCTGTATAGTGGTTATGTATGGTGGCGGGGTAGTCGGCTGTATGCAACAAGAAGAAGAATTGACAGTTTTTAGGGAGTTTTTATTTCCGTCAAAAGACGGGTCACGCCGTTTTGAAGAGAGAACAAGACTCCGTCTTTTTCCGGGCTTGGCCATTTAGAGGGTTAATGAACTAAAATATTAACTATTTACTCTGTCTTTTTATTAATTTTTAATATGTCTCGTTTCTTCATAATATTTTTTAAAATGCTGCGAATACCATATTTGCTTCTCGTAACCTCCAGAAAAATAAGAGTTTTACTGTATCAAAGTTTTTTTTTTTTCATTAATAATCTTACTCTATTACGCTATTCTGTAAGTTTACCGCAGAATGACTTAGGAATTGACTTTTTCTCACAATTTTTCTATGGTTAAATTTACTGATGTGTTGCCATTAAAAGTATGTTTTTTTTGTAGTTGTAAAAACAAGGCAAAGACTAATTTGATTTTACAGTAAAATAATAACCAAGAAAGAATCTTATGTGATGAACAACTGCATTAAAATTCAAATTATAACAAATGCTATTGTGCAAAAAGGAACAAATTTGTCAGGCAAATGAAAAAATTCCCTACTGTCTATCCAAATGTCATTTAAAAGAACTTTTTCAGAATGCTTCACCTTTTGCATGATCTCCAATGATCTTACACTTCAACTTTATTATTTTTTTGCATTAAATCGGTGAAATTACATTCTGATCACATTTTGAATTGAAATCTCCAATAATCACAACTGAGTTTACTGAATCAGATGTATTCGCCAACGGTTTTCAAAAGGGATTCTTAAAAAATTGTCAATTTAAAATTTGGTGAACAAGGAAATAAAATAATTTTGCTTACAATTTAATTTTCATTTAAAACTAAAACCGTTAAAGATGCAAGAAGTCGCAAACAAAATAAAATTTCAAATTGAGTGGTGTAGGAACAACATATTCAAATCTTCACGTGTAATTAATTGCACGTGTAAGTAATTGCATATTTAATTGTAAGATTTTCTGATATTTTGCCCAGAAATCGTGGCAAAGAGCTAAGTAAACTCAGGAGTTTTTTTTTTTTTTTTTTTTTTTTTGTATTGCAAGTATTCGAATTTTCTTTCTGTATTGAAATCAGTTTTGAATTAATTTAAAATGAAGTATAAGAGTATATCTTTGTGAAACATAACATTTTCTCTAAGCATATTTTTGTCTATTAATCTTTTGTTATAAATATCTATTATTAAATGATCATTTGCTTATGTATCCACACTTTAACTGTGGTATGTTTAATTCTTTAATTTAAATTAACATTTATATTTTAATAATGGCATTTGGTAATTTATCATCACCTTATCAACAGTTATTTTTGCATCATTTTAATTGAGATGGTTTTTATTAGAAGTCTTGAACAGAGGATTTTATTCTTTAATTTAAACTAACATTTATATTTTAATAATGGCATTTGGTAATTTATCATCCCCTTATCAACGATTATTTTAGCATCCTTTCAATTGAAATGGTTTTTGTTCAGAAATTTTGAACTGGAAACAAGTTTTCTTGTTAGAGTGTAACCTACATACTGGTTGGTTCTTGTGCTATAAAACAAGAAACCAAACTAAACCAAATTTTTGAAACATATGCTATTAATACGACAAAACAGATGGAAAATATTCCTGCTAAGAATGTGTTTTAAGAATAAATCAATTCGTAAAAAAACTTGTACTGACAAACCTGCTTTTCTATTCAGAAAATTTAAGTAGATTAAAAATTAGTTGTTGATTAGATCATCAAATAGTATATGCCACATAAACCATCTAAATCCATACTTATAATAAGGCACAATGTGTGTGCATGTTGGCGCTCTACAGGTTAGATCGTTGGATCTACAGCTACCAAATTTGGTACATGTATACCTTGGAGGTCGGGAATGTGTACCTCGGAGCTCTTTTTTCGAATTTTTAGTTAGAATTTGATTAATTAAAAATCAAGCGAATTTTCGACGTTTTTCCGCTATTCCGAAAATATAATCACACAAAGATGGCTTATGCATCAAATTAAAGTTTAAAAAATTAGCTTTCTATTGATATCAGAGTTCAACAGATAGCTTAAGCTGCTATTTTTTACGAGTTTTTAAAGAAATATTTTAACCATATTTTTCAAAAATTTATTTCGTACGAAACAATGAACTTCACACGCGCGTTTTCGAGTGAAAGGGAAAAAATTATCTTTTATCAATATGTTGCCATCAGATAGAAAGAAAAAAAAAACTGAAATGAAAAAATAAATAATTATTGCAAATTAAACATATAAAAATGCAATTTTCAGTCTGTGCTTGCATGAAATGAAATATGCTTTTTTCTAAAAAGAAAATGTCGATAAACATTTTTGTGACGACTTTTACGATACTCTTAATTAAATAAATCAGCTTTATTTAAGACAAACATGGTTATATATATATATATATTCAATTCAAGGTCCAACTGCTGATTTCTAAAACTTTAATAATAGAAATGTATCTATAAAAAGGGTCTAAACGAAGGAAATAACATGTAACATGAGTCTATAAATACTTCAAAAAATGAAGAATGTTTAGCTTTTAAATAAAAAGAGATAAACTTTAATCAACTCAGTCCCTAAAACTGACTAATTTATGAATATTTGAAGATCACTATTCAATTAAAATGGATAATTTTAAACCAGTTCATCGACCATTCCAAAGATGAAACCTCAATCAACGTCCAGGATTTCTCAAGACTGACTGGCCTAAGAATGAAAATGTTGAATTTTCCAAACATTTCTATGGAATAGAAGTTGCATAAAGTATTTAATTGACAACGCATAAAGTTTTTAAATTTTAAACAGCTGTAAGACAGGCAGACCAACTGGTCGCCAAAGGCGGCTAGTATAGAATAAAACAATTATACAAGAGTGACAGTAAACTTTCGTTAGTTCTTAAGATGTGTATTTACACTGGAAAAGAAGTTGGATCAAAACCTGGAAAAATCAATGCACTAGAGCTGCAAATAATTTAAAAAGAAATTTAGAAGAAACAAACTTTCCTAAACTTAACTTCCTACATATAGGTTATCTAAAATGAAGTTTAATATTTTTGGCGTTACAATATCCTCATTTTATTAAATATTTTTTAAGGTCAGCTTAAAATATAACTTTGAACTGACACAACACCGATATATATTTGAACTATGAACATACTTGAGTTTAATTCTTTGAGTATTATTTAAGGTATCCGAACACGTTCGGAGCACTTTTTTAGAAAAACATGGTGCAGACACACTTTAATCCTATTTCTGGGTTTAACACCATTGAAAACTAGAAACTGGATGTCGATATTAAAATTTTATCAAAATTGGCATTTAATAGCATAAATTTAAGCAATTTTTTCAAAAACTTCAAATTGGACAGACCAAAAACTATTACTCTCATCTGAACAAAACTTTAACCAAAATAAATTACATACTTTTCTCTAGGGAATGAATTACAATAACATGTTTATAATAATAAATAAAAATTTTAGAGCCGGTCAAAGATTTATCCTGAAATTTTAGCAAATTTATGACCCTTTTATTCAAACAATAGGCTCTAAATTAAAAATTATTCGCTCAATCTGAATTTTTTTAGTTCTCTCCGTAGTGAATAGCATAAAGACAAAGTCTAACGAATTTCTTAATAATATGTCAATTATATTTTGACTTATTTGGTTTGAAGTGGGCAAAAAATAAGTAAAAATCAGTTTTGAGAAAAATGCATTTAAAGTATACAGTAACCTGTTTTAATAATAAATTATGAGTGTACATACTTAAAATTCACCACATTTATAGATTAAACCTTTTTTCATCTCAGTATTTAATAATTTTCCTTTTTTAATCATTTTATTTTCTTTCTGGCAATTTTTGCCTTTGGCAGTGAATGCTGCTTAGATTCATTTATTCTGTTTTTGTCGAGCTCATCAAATGTTCTAACTGAATTTGCACTAGCATACATTCCAACAACCTTAAGGATATTCAGTAATCCTATAAAATTTTGGTTAAAATGTTACAGACATAAATATCCCAAATCCGAAGATTCAGAGCTGAACAAAGACATCTTTAAGTACAAATTTTCACAAAAACTGTGCTAAAGCTCTCATTGTCATTCTGTTTTTTTCTGCGCCAAGCATTTTCATTTTCCTTATTTAAAACCAAATCTGTGCTTATAAAAATTGTTAACATATTTTTGGGCCCCTAAATTGGTGCTTCTGGTTATTTGAATGTCTACTTCTGGTTTATCGATCATTACGAAAATATTAATATCTTAAATTCCAATGAATGTAGAGACAAGAGTAACCTTTTTTGGATTGCTCAAAGACTGGTCCTTCCAATATAATAATAATTGGAAAATGTCATTTTTTTCGAAAATCGACCTTTTCAATGTGTTCGGATGCCTTAAAAACAGAACAATTTATGGCAAGTTCTGAATATTGTTTCCACTGTAATACTAAAAGTGTAATCATGGTGGGCCCTGATATGCAAAATTACAACTAAGATTTGCATAGCAATCGAGATTAATACTATTGGTATGTTTGAGCAAAATAAGATTGAAAAAACATCAAAATGCATTGAACAATTTATTTGCATATCTGTATTTATAGAAAACAGGCAAATGTTACAAAATAAATCTACTTAGACGGCTGCCTCAAAACACTTAACGGTAAACAGCAACACAATGAAATAAATAACACTCACAAATATACATTATTTGGTAAAAGTACAACACTCCACTCCTTTGGCATGATTTGCATCCAGCGGCTCGGTGCTGGCGAGAAAACCCCTATCAACTATGTTGTACGAAGGTACTAAATCTATTTGTTCGAACAGTAAGAGGTTCTTTCGAATGAACATTCTACACGCTCTAAAATTTGAGAAGAGATGAAGGCAACAAGATGCAAATGAATATAGCTTAAAACTAATTATATACAAATAAGTAAGAGATAAATAAATGCTATAATGAATCTAACATTCAATAGTTTAACGTATAAATAAACAATTTTGCAACTCTAGTCGCATACATAAAACAACAGAGCACAACAAAACGTGCTTTCTACAATTCCAAACTCATTCAACAATTCTAACATACAAATTATGTTATAAAAAATAATTTTCTTTTATAAAGGCACTAATGTAAAATTTCGAATTTTGGTGCAAAATGAGAAAGACAACTGATTTTTAAGGATAAAAAGACAAAAATATCAAGGCATCGTTGCAATACACAAGAAACTCAATACAGAAACACTGTATTTATTCCTAGGGCAAACTGTTATATACAAAAGTTCCGCTTGCCATTTTGAGAACAAGTAAACAATTTAACACCATTTTATCTTAAAAATTGTGCATTAAATATTCATCAAATAACAAACCTGTATTCAATATTTTTTTGCATAAATATAAAATGAGTGAAAGGAATAATGAGAAAAGTAAATTTAAATTCAAAACTTTTATTTAAAAGTTAAGAGTTAGCAATAATTTTCTTTTGGAGAAAACTTTCTTTCAAATATGAAGAAAAAAGTTAATTATCTTATTAATTAATTTCTAAAATATTGAAATAAAGCAAAATTAGCAAAATCTAAATCCATTATGTAGTATTGAGCTAAATAATATACTGACATTTATACATGATATTGAATTTATATGTTCACAAAATCATTTCCCAATTCACATTGTATTCAAAGTTCAGTAATAACTACGACAAAAATGTCTTGCATCATTTCTTCCATCTAAATATATAAATTTCTTTCACTAAAAATTAAATAGCTAATCAAAATGTAAACACCAAAAACAGTTAACTTTAAGACTGAAGAAGGAAAAGTAAATTAAAAAAAGATATAGAATAAAAACAAATAATAATAATAAAAAGAGTAAAATAGACTGTTTTAGCTGCAAGTACAATAAGACATGTGAAAAAAGCTCACAAATTAACAAAAAGTATAACACTTCAAAATATAACACAGTACAAAAATATGCATTGCAAAATCATGCAAAAATCCAATGTCTTTTATGTTTTCTTAAAGAGTAAAAAGAAAAATATGTGTAAAGCAATTCTGATTCAAAATATTTAAACAATTTTCTAAATTGGCCTTTTAAATTAATTTTCTCATTCATCATAAATTAATACATAGTTTTAATTATGTTTTCCAATTTTTTGAGTGGCACTAATAAAAGCATAGAAATAATGCTATATAATATAATATATACACCGAAGAGCCATTACATTATGACCACCCTGCTAATAACATGTAGGACCACCTTTAGCCCTCAAAACTGCTAGTACCCGCCGTGACATTGATTCCACAAGGTGCTGATAGGTAGTCTGAGGTATCTGGTACCAAGCGCTCACCAACTGGTCCTGCAGTTCCCTCACATTGCGAAAGGGTAGCGTGGCAGCACGAATTTGGTTTTCCAAGTAGGACCACAAATTCTCTATTGGATTAATTTCAGGTGAGTTTGGGGGCCAAGACATGACTTGAAAGTCACTGGAATGTTCCTCGAACCAATCCATGACGATTCGACTTTTATGACATGGTGCTTTATCCTGTTAGTACACGCCATCCCCCGCAGGAAACACTGTTCCCATGAATGGGTGAACCTGGTCTGCAACCATGTTCACGTACCTTCCAGACGCCAAGGATTGTTCGGTGGAGATTATGGGTCCTAATGTGCTCCATGAAAACATTGCCTACACCATAATACCCCCACCACCGGCTTTCTCCGTCCAACTGTGCATCCGGGAGCAAGGGATTCATTTGGAAATCGGCGTATTCTCACACGCCCGTCGAGGTGATGGACCAGAAAACGTGATTCGCCGGACCATGCAACCTTCTTCCATTCCTCTGGTGTCCAATCCCGATGTTTCTTGGCCCATAGCAGACGCATTTGGCGATGACGTTCCGTTAGTGCAGGAACATGCTTCGGCCTCCGGCAGCGTAGGCCCATACGCAGCAATGTACGCTGCACAGTGTGTTGAGAAACACTGTATGGGTCACCACTGTTATAGCTGGTGGTGATTTCGGCTGTTGTAGCCCTTCAGTCACGGCGAACAATGCATAGCAATCTCCGCTCTCCTCTGGAATCAATGCGCCGTGGACGACGCACTTTTGGCCGGCGACTTGCCGTTTCACCATCCCTACACCACCTTTGATATGTGCTCACAACAACTGCACGTGAACAGCCCACTAAACGCGCCGTTTCTGATATTGATGTTCCAAGTCTCCGAGCTATAACGATTTGACCTTTATCAAAGTCTGATAAATCCGCTGCTTTTATCATTATGTGGCTAATCGCACTATGTTTAGAAAGACACCGCATACCCATTTTATATACTCCAATATCAACCATGCACGTGCAGTGGTTCTGCTCCTGGGCTAGCCCATTCTCATAGATGGAGGGTGGTCATAATGTAATGGCTCTTTGGTGTATATGAAATAATACACATAACACATTTTTCTCATAGTATAAAGAGAAAAAAGGGACAAAAAATTAAAAAGCTCGACATATACATCACATACATTTAATATTAATGGAATAAAAAAAAAAGGAATGCAAAACAACAACAAAGATAGTTTTATAAATGCATCCAAAGATGAAATCTCAGAAATGAGGCACTTTTGTTCCTATTGTGGTCAACTCCTTCTGGAATTTTCTACATAGTATTAAACATTCATCCAAATTTTTTCTTTACTAATTACGATTACCCGCCCTTAAAAGATCCAGACAAACAATATTATTATCATTTTTAAAAAACAACAACAACCTAAAATAAGTAAAAAAAAAAAAAAACTTATACAAGACTTTTTTTCCTAATTTAAATTAATATAAATAATTTTTAGAACAATACAATCAAACATGTACCTTTTTAATTCACATTACGAAGCTTCCATCTTTTCAAGACAAGTTACATAAGTTGATATAAATAACTGAGGGAAACATATTTAAACTAAACTTTTAGATCAAATGATTAGGGAATTTTAATGATTTAATTAAAATCTCTTCATCTAATTCCCAACAAACCAATTGCAGAAAGTAAACAATTACAAGAACAATAATCAAATTCATAAGATAGATTAATCCAAATATCACTCAAGGTTAAAGGCTAGTTAAAAAAAAATCATCTGATCAAGGAAAGAAGAAGTGTGTGTATATGGGGGGGGGGGAGAAGGCTAGATATTTGAAGAAAAATTAATTTTTTTTCACAATTTTTTAGCAATAAATCACAAAGAATAAAACAGAAACAGTACTACCAAATGAAGAATAACATACTTAAAAATTTGGTTCATTGTAAAACTATGTAGAAAATTCTTAATAACTGAGCTAGCTTATTAAAAACTTGCACTTCATTGTATCATAATAATGTCTTAATGGAATGTAGAGTGCCCAGAATACCAGACTCTTTATCTAGTTTTAATGCACAGAAACACCTAATAGTGTGCAAGGAAATTATTATGTGATTAGTAATCCACTTTCGGAATAAACTGATAAAAATATGGAATTATACCAGGCTTATAAATTAAAAAACTAAGTGCAAATAAATGTATTTTTAAAAAAAAAACAACCAGAAAGATGATAAACAGTTTCAAATAAGCATAGAAGAGAGAAGAGGTTTATTTTTTGTCTCCATAAACAGGTTTCAGATTCTCAATTTTTCTCTTTTTCTTTCTGCAGAAGATGAAGCTTTTCTTCTAATTCCTTGATTTTTTCATCTTTGGCTTGTAACTTCGTTTTAAGTTCCTTAACATGAGATGAAAGCTTTTTGCAGGTTTCCAATAACTGTAAAAAAAAGTCATTTTAAAATTAATATATTAATCTTTTATTTGTCAATTAAGTAGATAAAAAAGATTTTAAATTTCTATCTTTAGCGAATATCAACAGTTTGTTGACATAACTACACTTAACATTTCCTTTAAAGTGGGGGGAAGGAAAATTAAAAAAATATTTAGTATATTTAATGTTGCATTGTGATATGAAGATCAGCAAATAAACACAAGTATATAAGCTAATAAATGAAAAAAATAGTTATAGGAATAACACACAGAGAGAGAGAGAGAGAGGAGAGAGAGATTTAAAGTAAACTTTTAATTAATTAATTGGTTGGTTGGTTGGTTGATTAGGGTTTTTTGGTGCAAGAACCACACTTGATCATGCTGCGCCAAAATTAATTAATTGGAACTAGGATCATAATTAAAGTCTTAACACTAGATATATTTTATTCACTACATGCAAAGAGCAAAAAAAAAAAAAAAAAAAAAAAAAAAAAAAAATAGAAACATTTATTTATATAAGATATTTCTTTCAAATTGCATGCAAGAAATAGAGTCAGATTAGAAAACAACAAGGGAACAAATATTTGTAGAATAATTTCTTTTCTGATTATTTTCTAGCAACAAATCAAAAAGAGTAAAACAGAAAGAGTACTGCCAAATGAAGAATAAAACATAAAATTTGGTCCATTCTAAAAAATTATGCACTTTAAAACCTTTCTACCACCCAGATGAATCCTTGTTGTAAATTTGAAATTTCACAAGACTTATTTATATTTTTTATAGTTTCCTCCAATGCTAGCTTTTTCCTTGAATTTATTTGTTTATCAAACTTTATTTATTTTTTTTATTTTTGTATAAGATCTTTTGCGCTGTGGATTCTTGCTGCTGTCTTCATATTTCTGCCCACCCCACATTTAAAATAATCCTTTTTACAATTGAACAACAGTTATTTTTAGAGATATCTGTTCATACTTTAAAGTCTGAATAGCATTAAATGAATTGATGACCAAGTTCATGATACTTAAATTCAGACTCAAGAAAATAGCCCTTTTTTGACACTTATGGAATGAAGACTATGTGGCACTGGTGTTGGTGCCAATGTGTAGGTTAAGTTCCGCCTAGGATCGAATTTGCGATATTCAGGTTTGAAGAGCAGTAACTTATCCATTCGTCAAAAGCGATCACTTGTGGCTGTTACTGGCTTATTAAGGTGTCCAAATATGTTAAAAATGCTGGTTATCGACCACATCGGCCAATTTTTTAATTGGTAATTTTTGCAGTTCCGACTTCTCTTTTCCCAAAACAATTTACTTTTTCTAGGAAGAAAGCCCTGGCCTATCCTCCAGGGCAATTTTAAGCAAAATATATTTTTTAGCTAAAATGTGTCTTTAATTTTCTCACAAAAATTCTCCACCGTTAGCATGATATCTCAAAAACTAACAGAGGTATTGACATAAACATTTCAGCTCGTGTTTTAAACAATATGAGCAATAGAATGAAGCAAAACTTTTATTGTTGGCGAAATACTTTTTCATTTATAGCAGTTTTTAGAAGAATTAGGCTGTAAATTTATGGAAAAAACGCATCGATACGTATATTTTAACCCATCACATCTTTGTATCTCAATATTTTTTTCTTAGATGTTGGTTCATTTCATCATTATTCTATTCCATAACTTGTGCGCACAGAAAAATAGGATTACTGCATTGCAATTTTGTGTAGAGTGTGAACCGTTTAGCTTCAATTTCATTGAAATGTACAACACATTTTCCTATTTCTCAAAACATATTATATTTTCAAATAGTTTTGTTATATTTATAGTATTGTGTATTATAATTAACAGTACATCTAAAAACCCCAGTCTTAAATAGTTTTTTTTTAATCTTTCCTTCGAACGTAGAAGTAGAACTATGAAGGGATCCACTCACCTCCTCACTGCTGCTCAGCTCTAGACTGGAGTCCTCGTGATCACTAGAACTGTCATGGTCCTGAATGGTGACGAAGGTGGCTACCGGCATTACGCAGTGGGAGATGACCCCCACCTCGGGGGCACGGGGGGATGACACTTCTTCTGACCAAGGGAATTTCTTCGTCTGGGATGCAACCATGTTGTGATTGACCCTGGAAGAGAAACACATTTTATAATTGTCGCAGGCATGCCAAATACAGAACACGATTGATCAGTTTAGTTTAGTTATATTAACGTTCCATTTAAAGCAGCACGAGGGCTATTTTGGGACTGACCTCGTTATTTTGAACCATGGTCAGATGATACCTGAACTAGCACCCACCCCCTCTCCACACCACACTGGCTGGAAGATGTTTGGCCTGATAGAGACCCCCTCACACGATGGTTCTTTGGTGGAATCAAGTCTCGAACCTGAAACCCTCCGGTTTCAAAGCCGAGACCTTGCCACCAGGCCACCGTGGCCCACGATTGATCAGAGCTAGGCCTCTCTATGAAAGGGCCTGGGTGCAAGAAACCATTTGGGGCCCTACATTTTATAGCAAAGTAAAAAAATAAAATAAAAAACGAACATTTGTATATGTATTTAACCCTTAATTTGGCTCAGTCCGCTACAACGAACAATCAAATAAATAAAATCTGGAGGGTTTATGAATACTTTATATATTTTTTAAATATATTTATGTGTATATTTTTATTTATTTTTTGATATATTTTTTATATATTATTATATAGATTTATATATATATTTTTTAATATATTTTTAATATTTTTTTGATATATATATTTATACACTTTTTTGGTACATATTTTTTTGTTTATTTTACAGAGATCCTAATGTCTATACAGATCTGGGAAAATAACAGAAATTAAAAAATATAAAAAAAACATGTTGTCAAATTGAAGATTAATGGGCGTGATTTTGTTTCTACTATTCTTTATTCCAGGAAAATGGCAGTTTTTCTCATTCCATTTTCGATACGTAGAACATAACTGACGTTAGATAACATGAGTCCTCTAGAGGAGAAGCCAAGCAAGTGCTGAACTGAGCTGTGTGCCTTGTAGTCTGTTGAGGAAGCAGCGTTAGCGTTACTACTTGTGAGCTACTGTTGTTATTGTGTGCTCATCTCGTCATTAAATAAACGACTGTGTTGTGTCTTCTACTAAAGGACAGATCATTGTGTGCCTCTCATCATCATCTCACACCATACACACCCACTATGTGTGGTAAAACGAACCCGACGGATTTTGGATAGGAAATCCGTAACAATATATTGCATAAAAATATATCTTAACCAATTTTAAAGTACACAACTCCCCAAAAAACTATCTATTTTCAGTGTGCACCTGATATAAAAACGAAACAGCAAATCGAGCCCGTATTTCTTTAAAATGAAATCAGGTCCATTTTATTTATATATTTACTAACCATACATGGTATGTATATGAAAATGTATGGTAAACCGCAGGTTCCATCTCGCAACGTACACACCCACTATGCGAGGTAAAAAGAGCCCGATGGATTTAAGGATAGGAAATCCGTAACAGTACATTATATGAACAAACAATCTGATCATTTTTATGATACCCTTTAAATCACATTCAATAACAAAAATATCTGCATTGCAGTGCCATCATGAACCTACTTGTCAAGAGTCTGATTGTTGTTGCCGTTGATGTGAAGAAGTTCCCGATAATCCACTTTGTTGCCCTCAGCGATGAAAATGAACTTCCTCTCATTGTTCCTGTCTGCTGTCAGCAGGTACTGTCGGTCAGGATTGTACAGGACAGGTTTATTGGTGCACGCACCAGCCCCTGTCTGAAACAGAATGGATTGCGTGCAAATTTTAAATGACAGTGGTACGATAAGAACAAAAGTTACTCAGTTTTAAACTATTTCACTTCGCTTCAAATAATCAATAAAACACAATTTTCTTTTAAACTTGCACGCAACAATAATACAGTAAAAGCTCCGTATTCACGCTTCCTTCATTCGCGGATTTATAAAATGCGACCCAATTCCTATTTTCGCGGCAACAATTTTTTTAATTCGCGGATCTAATAAGTACACAAGCCACACACATTGGAGTCATGCTGAAAAAAAATGTGGTCTGCTCTGACTGCGGAAAATGACGAAGAATCTGTTCAAACATTGATTGCAAAGATAGCCGAAATCGCGAATGGAATAGAGCGAAATGGGTTCGAACAGATAGAATCAAGTGGCATTCAGGAATCGCAAGATGAAGATCTGACTGAAACCGACTTGGAGGAAATTCACAGCCCACTGAAGAAGAGGCTTCAACAAGCACTGGAAACGTGACATTTCATTTGAAAAATCTGAGTGAAGGTTTAAAATTGTTAATAAGCTTTGCGATTTATTTATGAAACGTCTATGGAATTATTTTTAAGAGGCAAATGGCTAATGTGACTGCAGCGTATCAGTCTGAATGGAAGGAGCTTTTAAAAAACTGCCAAGCAAGGGAAAATGACAAAATTCTTCAAACCATTGCCTAAGGCTTAAGATAATGAATCAAAATGTTCAAAAACTTCAATTAAATTGATTTTTTTATGTTTTTTTTTAACTTTGTCACCTAGGAACGTATCCTCTATAATCCCATATAAATGACCCTTCCGTATTCACGGTTTCTGTATTCGCGGCATATTTATGGAACATATACACCGCGAATAAAGAGCTTTTACTGTACATAAAAGTGACGGGGTGTGTCAGATAAAGTGGAACAACAACATAAAGCCTTTGCGGCTTTTAAAAAAAACAAGACTTTAAAAATCCGGTATCATCCATTTCAGCACCCACCTTGAGAGAAATCAGTATCGGATTTCTGTTCTTGCCGCTCAGCCACTCCTTGGCCGTGAGAGATGGAGTCGGAGCAGCCGTGTCAGGAAAGATGTCTTCCTGGAACTGTTCAGACTGAAAAATATGCCACATTTTCCATAAGCGATAGGCATGAAATATTAAAATTATAGAATACAAGCCGCCTTTGGCAACCATCTGGCTAGCTTTGACTAATGCATTCTAAAATTTTCAATTAAATACTTACGTACCTTGCTCTTTTTATAAGTTATCAGCCAAATATATTACAGGATTTAAGAAATAGTTTAAGTTAAAAGATTCAGTTAGTAGTAGTTAAAGAGTCGGCAACTTTAATCGGAAAAACTTTTTGAGTTTAATGCTCTAATAATTTATCGGTTATGTTTCCAAAATATTAAAAAAAAATTTCGGTGATGTTGCCAAAATATTAATGTTTTTTTAAAAGAAAGCGAAAAAGGGGAAAAAAATGATTGAATTAATTATTTAGATATTGCAAACGATTATAGAAACCTTTGCTTTGCATTTATTTTTTTAGAAAATATCACATTTTATAATTCTTTTATTGTATCCAGTCACATGCTAAAAGTTGCATTTCTTTAGATTTAATTTGCAACGATACTTTTTTTTTTTCAATTTGAACTTCCGTCAATGGGATGACAACTCGCTGATAAAACCTAATTCTTCCCCCCTCGATGTGCTCGTAGAGATTAAATTTTATTGTTTTGTCCGAAATATATTGTTGAAAAACATGGTTAAAATATTTCTTTAAAAATTCGTTAAAAATAGAAGCTTAAAAATAGAAAACACTGATACCATTAGAAAGCTAATTTTTTAATCTTTAAATGGATACAAAAATTGTTTGTGCGATAATATTTTCGGAAGTTATAGCAAAAAAAACGTCGAAATTTCGCTTAAATTTTAATGAATTCAAATTCTAATTAAAAATTCGCAAAAAGGGCTCCGAGGTGCACATTCCCGACCTCCAAGGTATACAAGTACCAAATTTGGTAGCCGTAGGTTCAACGGTCTCGCCTGTAGAGTGCCAACACACACTCATTGAGCTTTATTATAAGTATAGATATGTAGGAATGGATGGGCTAAAATGCCCATTTAACCTCATTTAGATCAGAATCTAGGGTCACTGATTAAACAGAAAAAGCTTTTAAATTAAAAAAAAAGTTAAATTTATTTACAGCAAAGAAAATTTAAAAGACATTCACAATGAGGGCAGGACAGGCTATTTACAATAGAGTTAAAAGTATAACATTTAGATGACACTAAGGGTGAGGCCTAATCAAATGTCCCATGGCAAAACTATGTGCCACAGTAACGTATTAAGGCCTGTTGTGACAAGTTAATAAGCCAGTAACTGCCACTAATCATCAATGGCCACTTTTGTGCCGTGGATAAGTTACTCGGCTGCAAATCGGAAGATCGCGGGTTCGATTCTTGGCGGAATTCAACATACGCATTGGCACCATTCTGCCAACACACCAAATTGGTGACCTGGACGTGTTGGCGAAATAATGTCAATGTGGAGGTTGAATTCCGTCAAGGAGTATATGCAAAAATATTTCTGATACAACACTGAAAGGCTTAAAGGATGAAGGAGCTTTAAAGGCTCATAAGAGTTTAAATTGTTATTCTTAAATTATAAAGTTCAAAATAGGTCTTTTTCAAATATCAAATGTCTTCTATTTATTTTAGATATAAAGTCCAATATCAATTATGACTTTTTTAAACTGGAATATAATTTTTTAGGTCTTCCTCTTTTGCATGATTAATACATCCCTGTTTCTCCATATTACTTAAGTTTATTACAAAGCTTCTTAAAAAGCAAGCAGTAAGCAAATTTTACAGAAAATTTCCAATATATTCCGCAAAGCAAATTAGTATATATTTTTATCTGTGCAATCTGTATTAAATATGGATTTCAAGTAGTTCATGGCTATAAAAAATTCTGAACTATTCTGAATTAGTTCGCAGCTTCTCAAATAATAAACAAATCATTCAAACACTCAAGTGTAAATGACTTTTACAAACACGATGCTTTCATAGATTGAATGCTGTTATTTCCAATAGAACAATTTTCTCACACAATATAAACAGTCACGTGCACTGGGTGCATAATGACAAAATGGTGCAAAAATTAAGTACTTTAAAGCACTTAAGCAAAAAAAAAAAAAAAAAAAAAAAAAAAAAAAACTTTTGTAAATATACACATATGTAAACCTCATATTTTTTAATCCTAGGTTATTTTCTGTTTAATAATAATAAATAATTTTTATTGAAATTTTTTTTAAATTTTAAATAAGCAATTTTGATAATTATTTCCATATTTTCATAATACTTGCTCAATGTCTTCTATTGCAAAAAAAAAAAAAGTAATAATTAAAAAAACAAAACAAAAAACACTATTTTTACAAAAATTTGCCAATTTTTATACGATTAGCAATCAAGATCTTTGATATTTTTCAATATTTCTCAAACAAAGTACCAATTATTTATATGGATACATCATTTCTGAAACTGCCGTCATTGACATAAAAGCACATTCTGAGCAAAAGTTTGTATTAAAATGTTTAAAAATGGAATAAAATAATGGCAACTATAAAAAAATGGTCAAAAATTTTTTTAAAAAAATCACGTTGAATAGGTAAGTTTTGAAATAAAGCACTTTATTTTTGCACAAAATTAAAAAGTGAGCTTAACAATTTTGTAAACTAGATAATGGCAACGACTTACTTTTCTTGGAACAATCATGGAAATAGGCTCACAAAGAGGTTTAACAGCGTGAAGTTTGTAGAAACGGAACACTTCACAACGAGAAACATCCAATCCTCTCTTTGGCATAAATCCAAGCCCGCGTTGAGGGAAGCCAGTTAAAAACTGACTCAGGTAATGGCAATAAGGGGGTTCATTTACTATCTCATAGTATCTAATGTTCCCATCTCCCTAAGAAAAAAAAAAAAACAAATAGATTTTAATTTTAAAAAGGAAAGAAGACCCACCTTATTTCAAATGAAGTTTCATTAAATAAAGAAACACAATTATTTTTATCAATTAACATTAAGGAATCAAAATAGGCTTAAAATGCAACTGAATCCAATAAAATAATATATAGAGAATACAAACAAGCAGAGAATGACCAATTAGCAATAAAAAATAGAGGAAGATTACTATTTTTTCAAAAAATAATGTTGAAGATTACATTACAAAATGTGATTTTAATAATATATGAGAATACCTCAAATAATTAGATTTAAATATCATTCCTGTAGTGCTCACTTATAATTCCAATAGGTTGAAATGTTTTTATTATTTGTTTGAATACTCCAATACTTAAATTTTTTTGATTTAAAGCCTTATATTTTGGGAATCAAACTTAGAAAAATTTCTCTAAATGGACTCTCTACAAGAGGACAAAGATTCATGCTCTAAATGCGGACTCTCAACGAGAGGACTCAAAGATTCTTTCTCTAAATGGACTCTCTATGAGAGGATGAAGATTCATGCTCTAAATGCAGACTCAAAGATTCATGCTCTAAATGCAGACTCAAAGATTCTTTCTCTAAATGCAGACTCAAAGATTCTTTTTCTAAATGCAGACTCAAAGATTCTTTTTCTAAATGCAGACTC
>JAPMOQ010036156.1:33291-43464 GCA_026543055.1 Argiope trifasciata
CTTTTTCTAAATGCAGACTCAAAGATTCTTTTTCTAAATGCAGACTCTTTTTGAGAGGACTCAAATATTCTTTCTCTAAATGCAGACTCAAAGATTCCTTCTCTAAATGCAGACTCAAAGATTCTTTCTCTAGATGCAGACTTTCTACGAGAGGACTCAAAGATTCTTTCTCTAGATGCAGACTTTCTACGAGAGGACTCAAAGATTCTTTCCCCTTCTTTTAATCAGTTAATAGAAAACAGCCCCTTCAGTTTCAATCATTTGCAGCATTAATGGATTGCCTGTCTAGCTGTATTAAATGAGCAGCCCTTTTGTGGTTTTAACCTTATCTGAACTCTGTAAGAGTTTTGTATCATAGTTGCAATTCATTTCTCCTCCCCACGAAATGGGAGTTCATTCATTTTTTTAGGAGCAACTATTAAATTAAAATAATGAATAAATTATACAAAATTTTCTGTTATGATAATTATTTAGTAAATTTAAAAAAAATACTTCACTAATTTGATAACTACTTATATAGATAATATGAACAAAAGCCTGCACAGTGATTGTTTTGGAATGTGGAAAGTAATAAAATTTTAATATAAATAAATAATAATTATTATTAATTTAACTAATTAATAATACATTCAATAAATTTTAAAAGAATCGTTGAAATATGAAGTTATTTCTTTTAAAGGTTGAACATTGCAAAGTGAACTCTTAATTTTATATTTCAAGAAAAATCAATTTTTTTATAAGCCAAGTAGCATTTTATGTATAATATTTTAAGATTCTAGTTATTTGTATTTTCGAATTTGAAAATGTTCCTTTTTCTTGTTCTTAGGTTAAACTATTCTTTAGACTGAAAGGATACTTAAATGTTTTAATAATGATATATTGCTTAAAAATCTATCATTTGGAGTTTTTGCAATATAAATAAATAGAAGTAAAGTATTGCTTAGAAAGTATGATTCATTTTTTAATGAGAATTTCAATTATTCATTACATATATCTCATTTTTGAAGAATATGCTTATTTTGTATATCATTAGTAACTGCAGTATAATAAAGATATTTTTTAATCCAAAAATTTACTAAAATGCAAATAATTGTCATATTTAGAAAATATAATTCAACCAAATAAAACCAGGTAAAACATAATATGAATTTGGTATAGAGGTACTATTTATCATTTATATGCCAATTCATGCTTATAAGTCAGTACAGTCTAGAGATGGGTCGTTCGCGAACGAACGGGTCATCTAAGTGAACGAACTGAATCGGATCGCTATCTTCTGAATAAGTCGTTCGTTCGAAAATGGCTGTGTGGACCCGGCTATTCCCGTTTTTAGCTGTGTGGACCTGGCTATTACCGTTCGCGAACGACTGTGTGGACCCGGCTATTCCAGTTCAATTACTGTGCGGACCTGGCTATTCTCGTTCGCGACCGACTGTGTGGACCCGGCTATTCCAGTTCATTAACTGTGTGGACCTGGCTATTTTCGTTCGCGACCGACAATATGGAACTTGCTAATTTCATGCTTGAACCGCATAGAGATAATTGAAAAATAAACTCATCCCATACCAATTTGGATTTAAAGATAAACATTCAACCACTGCACAATTACTTAGAATGACAGAAATCATCAGGCAAGGGTGGTCTGAGGGTATGGACACTGGTGCAGTTTTCCTCGATGTGGCGAAAGCCTTCGATAAAGTGTGGCCAATAGGACTAATTTACAAATTCTTAAAAATTGGGGTCCCTGACCCACTCACCAAACTTCTAGCAACCTACGTCACCAATAGAACTTTCAGAGTCAAAGTGGGAAAGCAAATGTCAAATATAATACCAATTCCAGCAGGTGTAGCCCAGGGTTCAATTCTGGCGCCTCTATGTTTTAACATATACATTAATGACATAGCAAGATCCTCAAGAACCCAACTATATCTATTCGCTGACGACACCGCAATCTTAAGTACTAACAAGAACCAACAAACAATAGCAAACGACCTAAATAACCACCTCCAAGAACTCGAACCATGGCTCATAAAATGGAAGATAAAAGTAAACGCTGACAAAAGTCAAGCAATTATGTTCACGAGAAAAAGAAATAATACCACTACGCCCCCAATCCTCAACAAAACTGCAATAGCCTGGAATTCAGAAACCAAATACCTGGAAGTGCACCTAGACCAAAAATTAACTTACTCAAAGCATATCAATAGCATTGCAAAAAAGTTCAAACAAATCAAAGCAAGACTTAACCCTCTCCTAAACAATAGATCAAAACTCTCTGTTAAAAATAAACTTCTCATTTACAAAGCAATCCTAAGACCTCAAATTACCTATGCGGCACCAATCTGGGGAGCAGCAGCTAAATCCCAAATAAAAAGACTAGAAATTCTCCAAAATTCATCACTCAGACAAATTTCTGGAATGCCATGGTTCGTACGCAACAACAATATTCGCAAAGACCTCCAAATAACTACAATAGAAGAATTCATCAAAAAACTTTCAACAACCTTCTTCCAGCGAATAGATAATATGGACAATAGCACAATAATCTCCATCCCCCGGTACGACCCTAACAACCCTAAAAATAAAAGACCTCGGCGCCTTATCCAAAATCAAAGTTAACTAAGGAAAAAAAAAATAAATAACAAAACTATGAAAAGGAAAAAAAAGCAGCAAGGGAAGAGAACTTCTTCAAGACCTTGAACGTAAGGGGTGGCACTGAAGAAAGGAAATAGTGATTGATGTAGCTGTCAAAGGCCCCCCTCGACTTGTCTTTCCCACTCCTGGCCAGGAGGCAGAAGATGTGCCAGCCATATAATGGGATGGGGAATCCCCCACTGCCCTCCAAGGACAAACTAAATTAAATCTATAACACTGAACTAACCCTTTTTCTTTTATCTTTTCTTTTATTTTATTAAATCTTCTGTTTGTTTCTATTCTTCATAATTGAAAGCAACAAATTTATTTTTTCTTTATGTATTTTCCATCTTAAGTTTTTTTTTTTTCCCACATTAACACAGCACAATAGCATTAAGTTAGTTTATATGTTAAGGAACTTTTTTCCAGCAATTCTAGGATGGAGTTTATAGGCCTAGAGCCTGGGTACTCCTGCCAAAATAATATCGGTTGGCACAGAGATAAGAAGACAGATGTTTGTGGTTATGTCCGCAAAAGAATGTGAAAGCTAGGGGGGGGGACATTATCACTTAGGAAGACTGGTAGTTGACCTTGAGCTGATTACATGGTGTTTGGATCTTTTATCACTACAAATTTTGGATACTCGTCTAGCAAAAAGGAAAGCTTCAGGGGAGGTAAAAGTGTTCAACTCGTAGAATCAGAAAGTGTGAGATTTTTTTTCGAGGGGGGGGGGGCGGCGGCATGCAATTTTTTTTATACTAGAGATTTCAGGGAGTTTTAATAGTAAAAGATTTAGGAATCATTTACGACTTTGCTGATATGATACTAAATTTTACTTTTTGTTTTAATAATAATACTTTTTAAAAAATATATCATAAATTATTTATGCTAACAATTATTGTCATAAGATGAATTACGTCGAATATTTTATTTTACTTTTCTTTTTTCGTATGCTCTTTTATTCTTATCTTTAAAAATAAGAAATAAATTTTGCTTAAATGACGAGCATTGCTATCATAATAAATTATTTAATTAAAAAAAATACTAATTATATCTTGTCTATTACTACACAAAGGAGAAGACGAACGAATTAGCATCTAAGGACAAATAATAAGGGGTAATAATATTTAATATTTATCTTATTAAGCTACTACTTCTTTCAAATGAATCTCCTTATTTCAATGTTGTTTTATCTTCATTTCTGAAAAGAAAATCTCTCGATTAGAGATTTTTTTTTTTATATAGAACTCAGACATTAATTACACTGCTCTCGTAAATTGCAAAATGTCTTGTTTAATTTTTGATGCTGACCAAGAAAGAAAACGTTCATTAATTGTAATATAGGCTACAGATATAAAATAAATGTTTAAATAAAAAAGGAAAAAAATGATTTTTCTCTTATACTGTACTATTTTAACTACATCATGATTATGGGCTGAATATGCAGACACGGAATAAGCTTTGTCTGGCTCATTAAATAATGCAACATCACTATCTTCCTATCCAAACATCTAAAACCTATGTTTTTTTTTAAACTTAGCCTTTATACAAGCAATTTGTTTTAATATTAAATGTTATAAAAATTTACATACAAAACTTTTAAATACGGTTCATCTTCAAAAAACTTGATTTCAGTGTCTCGGATACAAAAAAAATTAAATTAAAAATAAATTAAAATTAAATAATTAATTTTTGAAAAATGTTAATTAAATTTTTTAAGCATAAATTCAAAGTTTGTCAGAGCTTTTGGTGTATCAGTGATAGTCAGTGACCGATAACAACAACAACAACAGTAAAAACACACAAATTTATAGTTCAAATTTGAAAGCATGAAAAAAAAAAAACACTTGGAAATAATATTTTTAAATCTAAAAAATTCTTCATTTTAATTTGAATAAGCCCTAATGCACAGCTTTCAAAAATGGAATGAAAGTAAAAACTTAATTTCCCCTGAATAAAAAAAAAATCAAATTTTTTTCTTTTCTTTAGACGTCTATTTGATTATCTGGACCGGCCTGTGCCTACGGTATCAAATCCCTGTATGCAATATTCAAAATTCTCTAGATGATTGACTGACATTGAAACTATAACTAACAGTTTTGGCTCGTGGTTATTTCTTGAGTTGAAGGGTGCTAATTTAAGAATTTGCTGCATTAAATTGCACAAAACCCCTTTTTGCATCTTTTTTAAAATTAAATATATGTGCGTTTACTTCCCAGTCTTTTGAATTGTATTGAAGTACAACTTTTTCCGCTAATTAAATAAATTTTCAAAAAGTTTGAAGTACATTTTTCGGTAGTATTTTTAAAATTAATTCAGATATTGCATCTATACATACGCGCATTACGACAATATAGAAAAAAACTTTTGTTTATTTATTGTTTACTAGCCGCCTTTGGCGACCAGCTGGTTCGCCATGAGTAATGGGTTCTAACATTTTCAATTAAATCACATATTCATTAGCCTTGAAGTAACTCCGGGCATTGATTGACCTGAAATTAATATTTTCTTTGAAATGATGGACGGAAAGTTCTAAAAGAAAGCGTTTTCCTAATAATATTCTTTAATTTTGTAAACCAGTGAGTTTTAATGATTGATTTAGTAGACTGATTGATGTAGTGACTTTTATTTAAAATATTAATAAAAATATTTTGTAAAATATGGGTGACAGAGCAAAGTATGAAGAAATCTAAAAATCATTATTCATAAATGCATTGTTTAACTCAAACTTCATAAAATGTAATTATTTACTTCATTTAGATCAAATTAATAGTATTAAACAATATGTAACCTATTAATAATATTTTACAAATTGGCCATTGGAAAGGAATTTGAATGCATATCCTGTATAAATTCAATCCTGTATAAATAAAGATAATTTATTCAATTAATGATTTAAATATTGCAAACGATCATAGAATCCTTTGCCTTGCATTTTTTAAAGAAAATATCACATTTTATATTTATTTTATTTTATCTAGTCACGTGCTAAAAGTTGCATTTCTTCCGATTAAATTTGCGATGATAGTTTTTTTTAATTTTTTTAATTTTAACTTCCGTCAAAATGATGGCAACACGGTGAAAAAAACTAATTTTTTCAATTTGACGTGCTCTTGCAGATTTTAAAGAAACCTTAGCTTTGCATTTATTTTTTTAGAAACTATCACATTTTATAATGAAAAAAAAAATATTGAATTAATGATACAGATATTGCAAACGATAATAAAAATATCCCATTAAGTCGGATTCCAATGCCTATCCTGTCTAAATTCGATCAGGTTTACCGTAAAGAAGATTTATTGAAGTAATTATTTAGATATTGCAAACGATCATAAAATCCTTTGCTTTGCATTTATTTTTTTAGAAAATATCACATTTTATATTTATTTTATTTTATCCAGTCACGTGTTAAAAGTTGCATTTCTTAGATTTATTTTGCGATGTTAGTTTTTTTATTCGAACTTCCGGCATTCTTTTATTTTATCCCGTCACGTGATAAAAACATGGTTAAAATATTTCTTTAAAAATTCGTTAAAAATAGAAGCTTACGTTATAAATTAAAAAAACTGATACCGTTAGAAAGCTAATTTTTTAATCTTTAAATTGATATAAAAATCATGTTTGTGCAATAATATTTTCGGAAGTTATAACGGAAAAACGTCGAAATTTTGCTTAAATTTTAATTTTCAAATTCTAATTAAAAATTCGAAAAAAGGGCTCCGAGGTGCACATTCCCGACCTCCAAGGTATACATGTACCAAATTTGGTAGCTGTAGGTCCAACGGTCTAGCCTGTAGAGCGCCAACACACACACACACACATTGAGCTTTATTATAAGTATAGATTATTATTATTATTATAGGAATAAATGCAATAGTATAGCTCTTAAACAATAAAAATCCAATCAAATTTGTGCAAGTATAAAACAATAGGAATATCAATATTCCAAAAACTCATGGTCTAAGTGAATCCTGCTCTTTATTAAGTAGACAAGACTATTGGCATATATTCCAGGAAATAAAAGTAAATAAAATTTAAAAATAAAAGCTGAATAATTAAAATTATGGCAAAATGCTAATTTATAATGTTACTTTAAAATTTATTGAAAAATGTTATAATGATGTAAAATCTCGAAACACGAAATACTTTTATACTTAGTAAACAGTGGTGAGCTTAGATTTTTAAGGAATTATTTAAACGTAATTGAAAACTCCATACTGTCAAAATAACCAATCTTATATTTCATAATAAAATATAAAATAAAAACTGACCTAAGAAACGCTTCTAAAAAAGCATTAAAAATCATTAAATAACTGTGTCATCTCAAGCAGTACAATAACTGTGAAATGATCAAAAGTATAAAGCCTGTGTCTTCATTCTGTGAGAGGGGAAGAGAATCATTAGTTATCATTCCCCCATTCTCTGTTTTGTGCATACCATCTTCTCGGAACGAACTACATATGGCTAAGTAACAGCGCATGCGTCAAAAAGTACAGGTAGAAGTTGCCTTCCTTTGACACTCAATACAACCGGAAATTTCCGGTTTGTCCCATGATGACGTAGTGAGTCGAAAGCAATGTATCAGTTCGTTCACGAACGAAAGAGTCTAGATCATTCGTTCGCGAACGAAAGAGCCTAACTCATTCGTTCGCGAACGAAAGAGCCTAACTCATTCGTTCGCGAACGAAAGAGCCTAACTCTTTCGTTCAAAAAGTCCTAATCGGTCGTTCGCGAACGACCTTGAACGAACGGGTCAAGTTGGTGAACGAACGACTTTGAACCGAATCTTTCAAATGAACGAGATTTCCCATCACTAGTACAGTCAATAAATTGGTAATAACTATTACTTTTCAACAATATTATAGTTGCGTTAACATTATGGTAAAAAATAATTTCCTTTATTCCTGAAAAATTCTTAGGTCATTTTTTTTTTCTTTTCCTGAAAGTCCTTTTTTTCTTACAGTTTTTTCTCATATTTAATTCTTTATATATGAGAAAATTAATGTCACAAAATTAAGGGAAGAATAAAAAGAAATTCATTTCATAAGACTACCTTTTATGAAAAAATAAAACAAAAAATATCGTTGAATAATAAAATAATTGAATTGCTGCACAAGCAAAGGTTAAAAAATTTTTAAACAGCAGTTGTAGAGCCCAGTAATAACAGAAACTACTTGGAGAATTTTTATTTTATTTAATACAGTACCTATTTTATATACTATGTGGTTGAAATCTTATGAAATTAAAAAGTTATTTTTTTCTTTTAAATTTAATTTTTATTAATAGTATTGTTTTTTATACTTAAGATATTTTAATGATCCATGTTTGTGTTATATTATATTAGTTATAAGAGGTTATAACATGGTTTGTGTTATATTAGTTGTAAGAACCTAAACTACTAAACTAAAACTACTGCAATATTAATATTTTAATAAAAAAAAAAAAAAAAAGATGAAATATTAATTTATAACTTAAAAATAAATAGATGGCAGTCAGAAACTCCATTTATCTTTTCCCCCCTCTGCCTGACACTGTATTCAAATTGGAATGGCAGTTGGGGTGATATGGTAAGATTTCTTTTCCTGTTGTTAGTATGTTCTTTCCCTTTTTGTTTTCTTAATTATTGAGTGGATTGTTTTAATTTTTGGTAGAATATTCTTATGTAGTTTTATCTTATATACTTTTGTATATATTTTTGCTTTATTCATTGATTTTTTAAATGTTGCTTTGTTTTTGTGTTTTTGCTGTTAAAACTGGTGTGTCTCCTTTGCCTTAATATTTGGGGGAGTTTCAGGTCATGAAGGGTCAATATTGCTGGACACTGCCTGATTTCCTCACAGTAAAAAGCTTCAACCCAGATTCTTTTTCTCTTTGTTGTAATTTTGATTGTTGTATTCCCTCTTACTTAGCTTATATTGTTTATTTATAAGAACCTAATTTATAGTTCTTCATAATACCTAAGAAAACAGAAAACAATGTGATATTTAAATGAGTTCAGGCTAAATCTTCAAACTTCACCTTATTTGATGAATAGTATCATTTTTAGAACTAAATAACATTCCAAATGTTTCTAGTTACAGAGTTATAATAATTAAAAGTCAGTGAAATTATATTTTCTGATATAGTACAACAAATGTTTAAATAATCATGATTTTAAGATTTAAGCCAAAGATATCACTTTTTTGTATCTTAATGCATAACTGGAAGAAAAAAAATAATAATTAAAACAGATTATTGCACCATCTTTGAAATTGAAAATATTTTAATTAGAGACAAAAATAAACAGACAGTTTCTAGTAATATAGATATATATTTTAAAAGAAAAGGTAAAATTCTTAACAATTTTTCATTCTTAAAAAGTCACAAAAATATAAAACCAAAATTTTTAAAAAATTACCAAGCCATTAAATAAAATATGTGATCACAACTTAGGACTACTAAAAAGATCTAAATTAAATGAGTTTCTTTGAAAAAATTAGCATCTAATGCAATTCTTAATAAAATATATTCAATCAACAACATGAATTACTTGATGTAATGATGAGAGGTAACAGACAGGATTATAATAACTAATTTTGGTCAAAATTAGTTATTATAATTTGTCATCATTAAAAATTGGGAAAAATATGTTTTAATTCATTTAGTTTGCTCTCCAAAAGAGTTAATTCTTTAAAAAACATATTAAGTTAGAATTCAAATTTACAACAATGACATTTAAAGGACTTTATAAAATCCCAATCCATAGATACATAAACTTGATAGGAATGAATTATTTCAGATGTTTGGACTCCTAGAGAGTATGATGGAGTTGAGGTGCTATCGAAATTCAAACAACAGTCAGATATGGACTTAAAAAGCTTTAGAGAATTATAATCCATATACATTCACAGATGTTAAGAATGAATTATTCCAGATGTAGCAATTGTTTGTATAGATACTTATTTTTCCCTTGAAAATTTTATCACTTATTTCTCAAAGATTTCCATTTTCATCATTAACACGAGTTTAATGGGAATATAAAAAATATTAAATTGGAAAACATAATTATGCCGATGGTAAGTTTTTAAATTTTTTTCTTAATGTTTATTTAAAAAATAAATAGATAATCTTTCAATAGAAATCTATCTAAAATGGCTGTGTAGAACTCATGACATCGAAACAAAAAAATTAGGATCTGAAATGGTAATGCATCTTAAATAACAATGAATTATTCTGATAATATTTAAAAACTTAAAAGTGCAACTGCATCAAAGTGGTGGCTAATAAAATTCACATTCAAACATAGCTTCATAGTACTTATAACAATATGGATATTTACCTTTCCCGCAACATATACCATTTTGGTATCGTGATCGTAAAATGGAAATAAAACTCCAGACGATGAATCAATATTTTCTATTCGTAAAGGAGCTTGCAAATCGTGCTGTAATCAAAAAATAAAAGTGAAAGATAGTTCTGAAAAATAAAAATCAAATAATTATTTTTAAATAAATATATTATTGCAATAGATGAAGTTAGGAAGTAAATTGTATACATTTA
>JAPMOQ010036156.1:45226-87635 GCA_026543055.1 Argiope trifasciata
TTTAATACTAATATTATTCCAATGATTTGTGAGCGCAGCACTGATTTCAATGCTAATATTATTCCAATGATTTGTGAGCTCAGTACTTATTTTAATGCTAATATTATTCCAATGATTTGTGAGCTTAGCACTGATTTTAATACTAATATTACTCCAATGATTTGTGAGCTTAGCACTGATTTTAATACTAATATTATTCCAATGATTTGTGAGCACAGCACTGATTTTAATACTAATATTATTCCAATGATTTGTGAGTTCAGTACTGATTTTAATACTAATATTATTCCAATGATTTGTGAGTTCAGTACTGATTTTAATGCTAATATTACTCTAATGGTTTGTGAGCGCAGCACTGATTTTAATGCTAATATTATTTCAATGATTTGTGATACTGATTTAGAACAAGATACTGTTTTTTAAAGATTAGCTCTAGTTCTCAAAATAAAGCAAAAATTGAACTATCTTCATTGTAAATCAATCATAAAATTGCATTAATGCAATAAAGCACTTTAATTCTAAGCATAATATATAAACTGTCAGACATATCAATAGAGAAATATCAGTGTTATTTATAACTTTAGGGTACAAAACAAATAAATTTAAATCCTTAATTTCCTTTTCAGTAATTAATTCAAGAAACATTTAATAATTATATAAGAAAACAATTACAATCTTTACCACATGATCTAATAAATTATTTTATTAAGTCAAGTTTTAAACCACGTAGCGGGGAAATTATTCAGTTCTTTAAACAATATTTGTAGTATTTACAAACAGCATTTCTTGAAAAAAGTATCTGATTTTTTTTTATTCCTGCGATATCTGTGCACTTCAATACCCCATACGCAAATACTGATATTGCATAGATAAACTTTGTTTCATCAGTAAAATAACTACTTTAAAAACAATATAAAAAAACTGATGTTCTTGGTAGCAGAACCTCTTTCAACATTTTGTAATTCTTCCTTAACTTTTATAGCGATGGTAAAAAAAGATTGTTAGTATGAAATAATATGCATTTTAAACTTTTAAAACTATATGCATAAAGTTTACAACATTCTTGTTCATATTTCATTTCTATCTGAAAATGAGGATTATCGTATAAATTGGTTACATTACAAAATAATTTTTGTTTTCTTAAGGGCAGTTTTAACAATTTCTTTAACAAAGATTTATGAAAAAGTATGTGGTTAATTAAAGTTAATGCCATTTATCAAAAATATCAAGTGTTTTCATTATGGGAGAGCAATATAAGTTGGTTATGGCTTTCACATACTAAATGTAAATTCATTATAAATTTCAGCAGCAAATCTGTCTGTTTGCGCATTAATATGATAAATGACAAACATATGAGTTAGAAGGATGATATTTTCATTAGTTTATTGCATTTATTTCATATACAAATGAGAATGAATTAAAGAATGATTTAACATTCTGAATAGCTAGATAAAGAATTTGATGCAGATAATAGTTGTTGCGCAATCAATCGAGTCAAAGTGCAAAAAAGAACTACAGTGAACTGAGCATTGAATGCCGTACATAGTTCAAGAAAGTTTGAATTTAGAGATAATTTTAAAATAGCTGTAACGGTTACAGTGTCTTTTATGCTTATTTTCATGTTTTATGTCTGCGTCCAATAAAGAAAATATTTTAATGGCAGTATCTGCTTCAACTGATTCAAAGTGCTAGAGCAGCTAATAGCTGCTAAGAATCTTTGCATAACAATGGTAATAAGATAAAAATTTTAATTTTTGAAGTTTGTAATGATGTTAAGATACAGAAAGTACATGGACTGACTGACACACATTTCCTACAAATTTGATTAAAATTCTTAAAATAGAAAGCCTACACACTATATTTTACCTTTTCAGTTTGCGTTTATGAGTTATCTTGTTCAACAATCAATAGTTTTTTTTATTGGCAAAAGGCAGAATGTCTCAAGTGCTTGTGAAAGTTCCTTCCTTTATAAGAAAATAAGCAATGATTCATTTTATAAAATTATTATTTGATTCAAATTTTTTGGGGCTAAAGTTCAAATTACCCAATAGGAGCATTTTATGGGTGGATGATCAAAGAATGAATATCACACAGTGTTGAAAAGGCAGATTTAATTCTTTAACCATCAGACCTATGTGTCAAATTATTATGTTTTAAACTAATAAGCTAAATAAAATATTGAATTAGAAATGGAGGCTAGTTCTATACTCCAAAAGACATCTTCCCCAAATCAGCAGGAACAGCTTGCCACAATTTCATTGTATAGGTTCATGGGCCTTACTGTTTTGAAGAATTAATTAATATTGAAATTGATATTTCAAAACACATCTTCGTAATTCCATTCCATTAGTTTTTATTTTTAAATATTGCTAACTCCAGTATCTACGGCTACCACAGCAATGTCAGAATAAATCTCGCACCACCGTGCAATTTGCAACAAATCAAGTTATTGCAATTAACAGTTAATATTATTATTATGGGGAATGAACAGAAAATATTAAAAATAATTTATCATTCAGCTTTACAGTTGTTTAGCTTGTGCAGTCGTCTCGTGGCAGGAAGAATAATGTGCCGTTCTTCCTATCAACTAAACTTTACAATACCTTAAGCAACTATTTAAGGTATCCGACTACATTCAAAGGAATTTTTTTTTGAAAAATTGGATTAAAAAAAGATTTATGGTTTTTAGATGTATTGCCAATTATAAACACTATAAATACATCAAAATTATTTGAAAATATAATATAACTTGAGAAATAGGAAAATGTGTAGTACATTTAAATGTAATTTAACCAAAATGGTTAACACACAACACAAAATGGTAATATAGCAATCCTCTATTTCTTTATACACAAGATATAGAATATAATGATGGTTGAAATGAACCAAGATCTAAAAAGAAGTTTGAGATGCAAAGAAGTGATGGGTAAAAATGTATGTATATATGCATTTTTTCCCATAAATTCACAACATATTAATTCTATAAACCCCTATAAATGACAAAGCATTTCGCCAACAATAAAACTTTTGGTTCCTTTCATCGCTCCTATTATTCAAAACATGGGCAAAATTTTTATAAAAATTAAAGTTTTGAGAAAATTGAAGCGAAAGACAAATTACAGCTGAAAAATATGCTTAAAAAAATCCCCCAAGGTGAAAGGTCTGGCTTTTCTTTTCCCAGAAAAGATAAACTGTTTCAGAAAGAGAAAAGTCTGAACTAAAAGAAATAATAATTTGCCACTGTGGTTAACCACCACTTGGTTAGCCATCACCACTTTTAACGTAGTCGGATACCTTGAAGTGTTATTTATGAAGATGAAAGTAATTAGAATAAAACAATACGATAAAAGCTCTTTGGGGTATATGTTCCATAAATATGTCATGAATACAGAAACCGTGAATACGGAAGGGTCATTTATAGGAGATACGTTCCTAAGTGACAATATATATATATAAAAATTTAATTGAAGTTTTTGAACATTTTGATTCATTATCTTAAGACTTAGGCAATGGTTTGAAGAATTTTGTGATTTTCTCTTGCTTGGCAGTTTTTAAAAGCTCCTTCCATTCAGACTGATACGCAGTAGTTGCATTAGCAATTTGCCTCTGTAAAATAAGACTTTGTTCCACAGACGGATCAATGTTCATAAAGAAATCATAAAGCTCATTTGCCATTCTTAAACATTCACTAAGATTTTTCAAATGAAATGTCACGTTTCCAGTTCTTGTTGAAGCCTTCTCTTCAATGGGCTGTGAATTTAACATTTCCTCCAAATCGGTTTCAGTCAGATCTTCAACTTGCGATTCAAGCCATTCCTGAAAGTCACTTGATTCTATCTGTTCGAACCCATCTCATCCTATTCCATTTGCGATTTCAGCTATGTTTGCAGTCAAAGACTTTAGTTTCTCATTATTATTATTTCCTGTCTATTCATTTTTCTTACTCGAGTTTCCAGTGGATTATTTACTGCATTCAATTGAGTCATACTTTCTGTATTCGTATAATTTGCTCCAGTCTTGAATCGTTACATTAAAATGGTTAAAATAGTCTTTGATATCTGCCTTCTTTGCAAGATTCAAATGAATCTTCGGAATTAGGAGAGCCAATTTTCATTTCTTAATCGTTAGTTCTACCTTATTTCTTAGTCATTCCTTCAACAAGTATACTTTATTCATTGAGTCATAAGGTTGCTTTCATTCTATTTGTTTACATTCTCCTAAACACCGATTGCTGCGAAGGCAGCTTATGTCAAAGTCCTCGGCGATGTCATTGAACAACATACTTTAGACAAAGTTGTCCTAAGATCTATTTTACTTTTTTTTATTAGTCCATTTGATGGATAAGATTTTTTAATAATAAGATTTTTTTACCTGTGACCAAACAGCCCACTGTCGATCACTGAACCGAGAGAATCCGGTTGTAAAAAGTCTTCCAGAATCACCAAGGAACACCACTTTAGCAGCCTTGGACCCTTGATGGCAGATGCCTTCCTATGAAGTAAGATTATTTTGAAGATGAATGAGATACTTCTGTATCTTAAGGCCTCATCACACGGTGAAATTTCATCAGCACTTTTCCGTTTCTACCCGCAAGAACCAGTCAAGCAAGTTTTTCGCCATCGACAACTTTTTCTAACAGTTTGAAAATGCCGACAAAATATTGTCAGCAAAAGAAATTTAACCAATCATGTAAAACTTTGAAATGCCACATAAATAACGTCACTTTCGTTGTCGTTTGCTGACGGAAAGTGCCGACGATATCTTGCCGTGTGATAAATTCATGCAAGTTGCATAAAGGCCTTAAGAGAATGGTTATTTTATAAATATTACTACCAATTGAAAACATGGATGCAAACTTCTACAAAATGAATTGACCAAAAAATTTAAAATGCATAATTATGAAGCATTCCACATTAATATTTAATTAATTCATGAGACAATAAAAGAATTCTAAATCTATAATAATATTATAAATGTGAATGTTTGGATGGACGTGACTCAATCACGACAGAACGGAATGGGATGAAATTCAACACAGAGATAGATTATAGTCAGGAATAGAGCAGAGGATACATTTTATGCCAGTTCATGGAGTGTTTCATTTTTTATTCGTTGAAAACTCACTTTCGCGCCAAAAGGATGAGGCCAAATCCAGAAAAAGACGTGTAAGGCGACGGGTTTTTTTCCTCGACAGAGGTGAGATTAGGCTTAGGAGAATTTCGGCCGATTATATAAAACGATTCTATTTATTTCTTATTTTCTTTGTGTTTGATGTATTTAACATCAAATGTTGTCAATGAATCGATCTTTCGGATTCGTTCTGAAGTACTTTCAAATCAAGAGAGAACAGAATAAAGGAAATAAAAAATTTCTAATCTGCATTGCTGGCGTAGGAAAGTCAGACATGTGCATTACGTCAACTGGCGTTGAAAGTTCACGTGTGATTGTTGACAACTGTGTTATCATTTAAATGAGAGGTTTAAAAATGATGTGTATAACACTGTTGTAGCTATCTCCATCTTGACCCATAAATCAAATAGATTTGACGGGACTTGATTTGCTGTTTTGTTTCATTTTGGGTATACAATGAAGATAAATTGTTATGTTAGTTGTGCGTTTTTGTTATTAAATTATATTTAATCATATATTTTTCGTATATGCTTATACTTTTTAATGTATCGTTTTCAGATTAGGTTTAATTGTTTTGATTTGCCCTTATTTAATAGTTTTTCGTACATATACATCAAAATTTCCACGCAAATAGAGTCGCGGGTAATAGTTAGTCATTCCTATATAAGCAATATTAACTTCAGAAACAATAAATATTGCCTAAGTAAATAATCAAAGTATAAAATTTAATCTTTGATTTCAGTGAAATACTTAATTTTAAAACATTTCTTCATTTTAAATACATAAAATAATCAGCATTCATATCATATAAATATGTTCTTACACAATGTGTATATTTTCAAATTTACTTTCAACCTTAAAGATTTAACATAATTAGTAAAAATATTTCCAACTCAAAAATTCATAATCTTTTTATTATATTTAAGCATATATAATTTATCGATATATATCGATTCAAAAGTTAGAAAGTTATAATTTCTACAAGATGTATAGTGAGAGGGTCCTGGAAAAGTTACTTTCAAGCCCCTTACTCCAAAAAATTAAACATCTTTGTACATGTACACCTATGTAAACCTGTATATTTTCTAAAACTAGATTATTTCCTTTTTATAATAATGCATAATTAGTATTGACATTTTTTTGAAAAAAATTTTAATTTAAATGTTTATTTTTAAAATTTTGATATTTATTTCTGTATTTTCATAAAATACTCAATTCTGTATTATCATAATTTGCTCAAACAATATTTTTGCCTTTTCAGAATTTGCTCAATGCCTTCTATTGTAAAACAAATGCCATTTTGGTTTTGACAAAAACAAAAAAAAAAAGGATTAAAAAGTTAAACAAACCATTATTACCACAAAATTTAATTAAATTTAAAAAAAATTAAATTTTAAAAAAGCATTAAAAATTTTTTAATAATTATTTCTGTATTTTCATAATATTTGCTCAATGTCTTCTATTCAAAACAAAAACAAAATAAAAGGATAATAATAATTTAAAAAAAAACAAACTATTGTCACAAAAATTTAAGTCAATTTTTATAAGATTAGCAATCAAGATCTTTGATATTTTTCAATATTTCTTAAACAAAGTCCCAGCTTATTCAAATTGATATATCATTTCTAAAATTGTCATCATTGATGCAACAGCACATCCTGACATAAAGTTTGTATTAGATTTTTATAAGTGCAACAGCAAATAAGATTCGATATAGATGGGATAGAAAGTGTAATTTTTCTCCTGCACTTGCTTCTTTTAGAAGTTTTAGCTGTTAATCCTATTAAACAAAGAATTCTGGAATAGTTACCATTATAAGACTGGCAAAACTACAAACAAACAGGAATGTTCAGACAATACAAAAAATTCTTATTACTTTTTTAAAGTTTAGGAAATTATTGCTATCTTTTAATGTTTAAGGTATATAACTACATTCGGAATTATTTTATTTCATTATTTTGAAAAAAAACGGTTAAATATAGTTATATTTTGAATATCTGCATTAAAAAAAATAGGAAAAAAAAAATTTGAAACCAATTACAAAATTTGTTTAAACATTGTCCCCTCACTCAAAGAGACATTTGAAGCAAGAATTTCATAGTTTATCAAATGATTTGTTTATATTTGCAGATGGCAAGAAATATATTATTTAGTTTATGAGTTGAAAAAGAAAACAGCAATAACTTATATTTTTAATTTATTGTTTAAATATTGACGTTCAACTGATGAGTAAGATGAAATTTTCAACTTTTTTCACAATAAAAAAAAAAAAAAAAAAAAAACTACAAATTATGATGCATTAAAACAATTATAAAATATTTTTAATGAATAGATTACTCATTCTCTATTTCAAGAGCTGCAGAACATATTGAGAAGTTATAGTTCCAAATTTGTACAAAAATTATGAACTTATTTTTTTTATATGTGATGATCATTTTTTATAAGAAAATTTTATAAAAGATCAGAATCAAATGAAATAGCTTTTAAAGATAAAAAATAGCATGAAAATGCATGTCAATGCAAGTATAAAAATTAGTATAATTCACAGGAAAATGGACTTAGAAAACATCGTACAGTAAAATTGCTCTCCTATTTGTTCAAAAGATGGCGTGAAACAATATATTAAGAATAATGATTGAATGTGTTACCTTACGATAATAAGAATATAAATGGCTAGATAACGTTTATTTCATTTTCACATTATATTTCATGTGTGTTTTCAGAGCAACTTCTCTAGTATCTGAAGCATTTATTTCTTTTACATACTATAATGTATTCTTATTTTTCATTGTTTGGAGTTAATGTGCAGTCTTTAAGGTCACATAAAGAGTTAGACATTAAAATTACCAGGCATAATTAAAATAAATTATTCGTTATTTAGAACTCTATATGTAAAATAAATCCAAATGCTTTTCGATTTGGAATATATGCAACCAGTTTGGAATATTTCATTCTTACAGAATAACCATTCCAATACGAGCGAAAAAAAAAAGTTCATTATCCATTATCTTAACATGGGTTAAAACTTTTGCATCCCTTCACTGAACCACTTCCTTCCAAAAAATGTTTGATTTATTCAAAATTGATCACTAATACAGATTGCGTAATTTGGAATGGTACATTAAAAAATTTCATTGCTACCAGCCAAACTCCTAATTCAGAAGTTGCAACTCATTGTGGCTCTTGATTTATTGTTGGTGATTCAACTTTTAAGAAACACTAAATTTTTTCAAAAACATTGAATCTTTTTGATAAAGCAAAACTGCCTAACTTTGAACTATGCCAAATAGTATTCTTAAACCTCACAAATATCAATCTGGATGGCATGATGTGTTATTTTGTTACATGCATTAAATAATCATCACATTGAATCACTTTTTAAAATTCACCCTTTTCATGCAATGCCAAACTCTTAGAGTAGAAAAAAAAAGTCAATGTGATAAAAGAAAAAATTAATTAATTAGAGTATAAATAAAAGTAATCATCAAGTCAGTTAATTTGAAATAAAAGTAATGAATTGTAAAATATAAGTTCATTGTGAATTATTAATAATACAAAAAAATAATAAATGACATGATTTGGTTTTAAGTATTCTGTAAGTACATTCATAAAAGATTTTAAAAATAATTAATTTTATAATAAAAAAAAATTAAGATAGTTAAATATCATTTTGACACTTTTAGAAAAAAAAATGTATTTAATTAATTTTCAGTAAGGCTTGGCTTTTATTCTTAAATTAATTAAACTTTTGGACATATATATGTCTTAAAATTAATGATTGACATGAATTTTATACTTTGTAAAATGCACTTTTATCTAAGTGCAAACAGCATACCTAACTCATCGTTGAAACTGAGAAAGTATCAGCAACTTAAAAACCAATTACATAACATTACATTTTCAATATGTAATATTGCATTATTTTATGTTAATGTTTTGATTAATTATGTAATTGAAAATGTCAATTTTTTAAATCAGATTTTAAAGCAAGCAACAATTTAAAAGAATGCAATAGAGAAATAATTAAATCTCGCATTAGATAATACGATTCTTAAAGAACCAACTTACTTGTAAGACAGAGCCACTTCTAGCATCAATTACACGAAGCTTCTTATCTTTGCAGGTAGTTGCAATCAAACTTCCATCTCGATTGAATGACAGGGAATGTATAGTGTCAGAATGGCAAGTAATAGAATTGACAAGAGTGCCTTCTCCTATATTCCACACCATAATCTATATTTAAAAATGAGTGAAAAATTAGCAGAAATTTTATCGGTAAAACTCTAGAATACATGATTTTGCATATTATAGAAAAATGATCCCATCACTACCCGCTTTCCTGCAAGATAACTATTTAAAATTTTGTAACATTTTTTTAAAAATAATTTAATTTCTTATAAAATATTTATATAATAATTTATTTATATTTATTTATTAAAATTTGATTTAAAAATTAAAATTATTTTTTATTGATAATAAATTTTATTATCAATATAAATATTGATAATATCTATATTATTTATTTATAAATAATATAAAAATTTATAAATTAAAATTTAAAAATACTAAAGAAATATTAATGAGTTTTCAGATATTTAGATCTATACAACATTTTTACATATATTTAAAGAATTGAATTTGAATAAAATGCAATATGAAAAATATCTAGAGGAGCGGTCGCCTCGTATCTAGAGGAGTGTTGGGGCCTCAAAATCTACTTGGAACGTAAATCCTAGCTCTAAGCTGAAGGTAAATTTAATTTTTCAAGTCCATTCTATGATTTGATTCACAGAATGTTCAACTTTTATTTTTTCCTTTGAAGAAAAAGCGTTCATTCGCCTATAGAAGTGTTAAAGAAAAAATAAAGAGTTAAATTAAAATTCTTGAGGAATCAAGACGTCTGCAAACACTTTTCTAAAACTTTATGAGTTCAAAATACTTTCGTATCGCCTCTCTTTAATATTCGTACAACACCTGTAGCATGTTCACCAGGGTTTGGTAAAATAGTCTTGACACAAAAAACTGGACTATTTCCTCGAAATCATGAAGAATGAAAATCGCTGAAGATCTCCATGACTCTTGCTTTCAGCTATAATAAAATGCATGATTCATTTGTCTAGAAACAATAAAAAAGCAACTAAGTATATAGAATGGTTTGATAAAAGGCATAAAAACCATAAATGCATTAGGAATTCCTTTCAATACACGAAAATATCACAAAACAAATACTAAGTTAAAATTGAAATGTTTATTTTGTTACTTTTTTTTTTTTTTTCCAAAAATAGAGTTTACCATGAAAGGGCCACAATACATATCAGTGTCTGTGGTCTCATATTTCCAAAAAACACCACTGCAGACAACTTTACACAATTACAGCCTCAAAGTTTCATGCATTTATCTATCCAGCACTTTGCAAGAAGTTCACTTGATCTTTGGAACTGTCTTAGTTTTGAAAATAAGCATGGGGCACGGAAGCTGCAAGTCAATACAAATGTGTAATGGATCTTCGTATGTGTGCTATTCTAGTCCCTTCTGAATTACCATAAGGAAAGATGAAAGGAATTTCACGCATCTTTACCATGTGGCAAAATTTAAAATTATAATACTTTTGTAAATTGATTATTTAAGAAACTTTTAGTCAGAAGCATTTCAGCAGGCATTGTTCTAGCTTTTAGATTCAAACCATTCTTTTTCATAAAATAAAAGCTCCAGATAATAGATAGGTGTTTTAAAGCAGCTGTCTCTAGTTTTTCCATAAGCTCTTTTTCTGTAGTATAGTTTTAAAGCAGATGTCTCTAGCTTTTCCATAAGCTCTTCTAGTTTAGTTTTAAGTCAAGTAAGCCAAACATCAGAGGATTCTACTAACAGGATTCAAGAGTGTTGAAGCCATGAGAGTATTCTCTTCAGAGAAAGCATTAAAGCCAGAACATCTTAAATATCAAACATATTGGAAGTCATAGTCTACCTGACGACTTCCGATCACGTGATCAAAACACAACATCATGGATAATTACCTGACTATTTGCATAAATCGGGATCAGACAATTTAGCCTTTTTAGTTAGCAATACTTTTCATTGCCTCATTGTTTGTGTTCTTAAATAAAATACATAATTTTTAGAGATAACTGGAATCTTGTTTATTTGTTAAGTCAACCACTTAGTCAAAACTGTTGTTTATTCAACAAGGCAAGAAAATTTTACAGAATATACATACTAATTAAATGAAGCATTAGCAACATATTCAAGGTCTGATTCTTTAACACTAAAACAGGCTTAATAACAGCACACTGACAAATGTAAAGAATTTTGTGTACTACGATGTTTTATTCTTATTCCAAAGTATCACTATTATGCTTTTGCTGTCCCCTGTTTGAGAATTTAAACAATCAAATGAATCAGTTTTGCCCATAAGATGGATTTAATATTTCTTGAAAACTGAATTGTGCAATTTTAAGTTATGAATCAAGTGCACCATATAATTAAAATTATATAAATGAAAGGAAATAGTGATAAAAAGGAACAGAGTACTAATATGAAGGAACAAAATCCTCTGATAAAGTAAATGAAAAGCAAAATTTGGTCTTAAATGATCTAACAGAAAATGATTTTACCACTAACCAAAGCAATTTGTTAAAATTGGTGCATCTAACACAAAGAATGATTATATATATATATTTAAACATCTATTATGATCTAAAATGGGTATCAAAATTTTAATCACTAAGCAATGCCTAGCTGAAAGAGAAATCTTTCAAATTAATTTTAAAAAAAGTTTCTTATTTGTCAAATAGTTCTACAATTTGCAACAAATATTTTGTGTTAACCAAATATGAAATATCCCTACACACTCAAAAATACACCATTAAGAACAGATGGGATAAAACAATTCCTAAAATGAAATATATAAAATATTTAGAAAATACATTATTAAGACAATATTATTAATACATTAATAAATACACATATTAAGAACAGACGGGATAAAACTATTCCTAAAAGGAAAAATATAAAATATTTAGAAAATACATTATTAAATACACCATTAAGAACAGATGGGATAAAACTATTACTAGAATGAAATGTATACAATATTTAGAAAATAAATTATTAAGACATCATTATTAATACATTATTAAATATACCATTAAGAACGGATGGGATAAAACTATTCCTAAAATGGAAAGTATAAAATATTTAGAAAATACAGTATTAAGACATTCTTATCAATATATTATTAAATACACCATTAAGAACAGATGGGATAAAACTATTCCTAAAATGAAAAGTATAAAATACATTAATTACCATGTAATCAAAGCCAACACTAAATAAGATGTTTTCAGCCGTTGGATGCCACATGATGTAGCCCACTCTTCTCTTGTGGCCGCTCAGATCCATGATGGGCTGGTTCATGTTTGATTTCTTAAGCCCTTCGTCTGGAATGTACCAAATTTTGATCTGGAAGGAGATGCATTTTAAAATGCATGTGGAGAATTCAAAAGGAGTTAAATCATATTATAAAGTATTTGTGCACAGTGTTTTGCACTGTATACTGATTTTACCTCCTTTTTGAACAAGAAATTAATTCATATGCATTACATTAAAAATAATTGCATACATTGCCTTACACTGTATAATGACACAATATCTTAAAAAAAAAGATTTACATTGGATTCCTTTGTCAAGGCAGAGTGTTCTTTCCTTTAGTACAAATTTAGCAGCTTTAAATTTAATAATCTATTTATAGAGTATCAAAAGATAAACATGCACATAGAGGTAGATGTACATTCACTTTCACAATAAATATAGATAAAAAGTAAAGATTTTCAGGTAACTTAAAATAAAAGTTAAAGAAGTTTATTTTTAAAAATTTGACACAAAATTGCCACAGTTCAGGCAATTTGCAAATATAACGACACCCAAAATTACGCAGGTGGCATAGATGAAAGTTATCACATCCTTGAAGAAAAAATAAATTGGATGTTGAAGTCTTACTTTCTATATAAAATAAAAAATTAGAAGATTTTTTTCCTCCCTCACATGAAATTTCTTTTGACAAAACTATTAACTCTTTTTTTTTTCTCTAGCTTTGCAGAAAAAAATTCTTTTTCATAAGAGTTTATTGTCTCAAAAATTTATAACATTTATTCTGCTATTCAGAAAATGGTCTAAAATCTTAATCAGATCTAGAATACAAGATTACAAAAGTTTTCATAAGTATTAAAAAATAATATTACTAAAAATGAATGAAAAAAAAAAATGCATTCAATCAAATAAAATTGGCATAATAGAAAAAGATATTTAAAAATGATGTAAATTTTTTTTTTGTGCCATGGAGTTTTGATGATACTATGGTGCCAAAGCATTAAAATCCTGGCTTTATTTTTTAAAACTATTATTTAAAAAATCTATTCTTGGTGGATTTCTAATATCTAAGAAATAACTTTCCACATTTCATGTTACTAACTTCAACGGTTTATGTTGAACATGGCTCTCTCAATCACATAAAGCTTTATATATAAAGGGAGATTTCATTGAGAGAGAAATTCTATAAGTTATAAAAAGGGGAAAAATCTTTATTATATTAATTAAAAATTATAGTAACTAAGCCCCCCAAGAACTTTTTAAAAAAATTTTGTTAAAAATAAGTATTAGAACTAGCATTTTCTTTATTCTACCTCAGTAAAAACCAACTTTGGAGATATTGGTTTAACAAATGATAGTTTTCAAATGGATGGATCATTTTAAAAGTACACTGTCAAAGAAATGATGACTATTAAAAACTTATGGCATCAAGTTAAAATCTCATAATACTAGAATTTATTTGATCTTTTAGCATAATTAAATATTGCAATTAATTACATTTGAATATAGTACATAAAAATCAATCTAATAAATCAATCGAGGGTTTGCTCCAAAACAACATATTGAAGAGAAAAATGATACATTGTGCAATGTGCTAAAGAAACTTTATTTTTTTAAAGAAAAGCAGACTTTATTTTTTTCTCCACGAGAGTGTTTAAACAGCAGCTTCTACCATGTTCAATATATATCAATTTCATCCTGCTGTATCCTTATTTTTCATTGATCAGATAAATCTGCTTATTTTTCTTTAATCTATACTAATATATTAAATGTGAAAGTTTGGATGGATGGATGTTTGTTACTGAATCACTTCAGAATGGCAAAACAAAACTGGATAAAATTTGGCAGAGATAGATTATAGTCAGGAATAGAACACTGGCTGCTTTTTATTCCGGTTCATTTTTTATTCATTAAAAACTAGCTTTCATGCCAAATCCTGCAAAAGATAAGCAAAGCTCCAGTTTTTTCTCCCCCCCAACAAGAATGAGGTCAAGGCTAGCAGAATTTTGAATGATTAATCCAAACGATTTTGTTCCTTTTTTTAGAGTTTGATGTATCTAAAAACAAATGTTATTAATGAATCAATCTTTCAGATTCATTCTGAAGTATTTTTAAGAGAAAAGAAAACAGAATAAAGGAAATAAAAAATTTCTAATCTGCACTGCATTACCCTCACAGGCGTTGAAATTTTGGGCAGGATTGTTGACAACCATGCTTTCATTTAAACGAAAGATTTAAAAATGATGTGAATAATACTGTTGTAGCTATCTCCATGTCAATCCATTAATAAAATGAATTTGACCGAACTTGATTTGCTGTTTTGTTTCATTTTGGGTGTACAATGTAAATACATTGTTTCTACATTAGTTGTGTATTTTTGTTATTAAATTGTATTTATGTTATATATTTTTCATGTATGCTTATACTTCTAAATGTATCATTTTTAAGTTAGGTTCAATTTTTTTTTATTTGTCATTATTTGCTAGCTTTTCATACTGATACACACGAACAGAGTCACAGGTCATAGCTAGTACATAATAAATTTAAATGTATATTTATCAGGAATAACTTAAATTCTTCACCATCTTTGAATTCCAGTTAAGTTCAAATATTTTTTGAGTCACAAGAAGTATGACATAGTATACTTAGGGATAATCTTTCTAATCTTTCAATAAACAAAAATGTTCAATGTTAAAGAGGAAATGGGAAAAAGCCATTAAATGTTGTCTTAATATGTAAACATGGGCAACCCTCAAAAAGTTTGCATATCTGGAGAAAATTAATCCCTTTTTGAGGAGCTTTTTCCAAAATTAAGCACTTAAAAATGGCTTTCATGTTTAAGAATTTCTCATTCCAACAAACTTTGTATAACAGTTTAATTGGTGTATAACATTGTTTTTCAATTTTCATTCCATTTCAATAAATATTTTAAGTATATTTTAAATAGAATGTGTAAAATATGCTGAATGAAACATAAACACATTGAAACTCAAATAATTTTCATTGTTTTTATTAATATTTCATTTGGGCTTTTTCTTTTTCCTTGTTAACAAATCAATCAATTTTATGATTCTATTCTAATATTCATGATAAGAAACAGAACATGAAAATATATACTGTTGAGTATTTTTTCTGTTGCGTAAATTTCAGTATAAAGGATGCTTCATATAAAAAAAATTGTAAGTATAATTAAAATTTCATTTTCCAAATATGTAATCAAAATTATTTTAAAGGGCACCAACTTTTAAATACTGCTACATTTTAATGTAATTTATTTGTATGTATATAATATATATATTATCACTTTCAATGCTTAAAATTTACTTTATTGTACAATTTTTAAATATTTTTATTGAATTATAGAATGGAATAATCTCCTATTACACAAGCATTATAAAATATTCCGTACACATTAAACTTCAAAGATGAATGATTCTCATTTCTGTTAAAATTTAAATAAATCAGTTAAAACTTAAATAAAAATATTCATCAAAGAAGTTTTTGTATTGGTTGAATTTCTATTAATTCAATTTCATAATAAATTTTTGGTGAAATGATAGAAAAATTAGGTACATGCACAGCACATTGACCAAAACAGTATAAAGCTTTTAATATTGTATGCATTTATAATTTCAAATTTAAATATACTTTAATGAAGAAATGTTTAATAAATTACATATGTTTTTAATTGAAGATTTTAGTGCCCTCAATTAATCCTTATAGGTCAATTAGTTACCAAAAGTGACTAGTAAAAAAAAAACACAATTTAAAATACATTAAATATAATAGTGTTATTACAAAGATAAAGTTAAAAAATAACCATTAAGAGTATATATATGATATTTCACTTACATATTATATGTTTTTAAAAATTGAGACAAACTCCAAATCATAAAAGTAAAATATTAAATGTAACAATTAAAATATAGAGTGCTTAAAGATAGATTTTTACTATGTATGCATATTAAAAAGTATTTCCAGTATGGATTTAAAAAAATGACAATGCTCATTGAAAATAAAAATAAATTCTGACAAAGATTCACAACTGATAGATATGATTTATCCAAGTTATAGGAATACTATTTCTACAACAACAAAAAAATAAAATTGTTACAAATTTTTGTTCAGATTCAATTCAAATTTGTTAAAAGTTAAAAAAAAAAAAGAATGAAAATGGAATTAATGACACTGAATAGTTAATTTTTTTGCAAAACTTTTGAAAGGTACTAAATTAGTTTTTATGGGATATATTATAACAGAAATAGAAACATTGACTCTTTTTACCCTCATTTAACCTGCTTTAAGTAAACTTAAAAAACTTCAATTTAATCCATCCAGATGTTGCAAACAAATAGATTCAATTCATCTCAAATCACACATGGGGTGAGAAAATGCCAAAGATTTCAAGAAAGAAATGAACTTTTATTCCTATAGGTGAGAAATTGATCCTCATACCTAATTTGAGTATGAGGATTTTGAGCCCTCATACCTCATTTGATTGGATATTTTTTAGATGAAAATTCCTAAAGAGTACGCTTGGTAAATTAAAAAGGAATCAATACATCAGCTCATAAATGTAGATTTAAGATATAAAAGGAATGATACAAAAAAAAAAAAAAAAAAAAACAAAAGAAAAAAAATATATATAAAAAAAAAAAAAGGAATAAAAAAAAAAAAAAAAAAAAAAAACCCAATGGAATAATGAGATTTAGAAACTACATTGAATTTTTCCTTAGTGGAGTATAATAATTAATATTTCTTATGCCAGAGATGAATAATTTTTAATCTGATCTTATTTTGGTGTGAGTTTTAACAAATTAGTGAAGAATAAAAATTATTTTGAAATTAATTTAAACTTAAATTAAGAGTTTTAAATATTATTTACACTTTAAGGAGACTTCTACAGGTGTATGCTAATGCATGAAGATACTGTCTTTTAAATTGCATTCTAATATTGTATTCTATGTCTAAGGCATAAATTGCACAGTATAAAAGTTTATCCAAATCTAAATTCTATTGTAAAGAAGAAAAAAATTGAATTCTATTAAGGCGATTTAGTGTAAATTAAATAAGGATATATCAAACAGAATTTATATTTTAATGGCATAAAAAACTTTGATTGGTAAAATAATAAATGATGAAGTAAAGTTTTGAGTTTGATCATTGATTTAGTAAACAAATAAACTATGTTTAAAGGAAATTTAATGTTTTTGGGGATTTCTGTGATTTGTTGGAGCAAACGGCAGAGTTTAATACATGAGACTGAGTTAAAAATTAAGATTGAAACTGACCACTATTTGTTCAAATATTTGCTTTAAATGTTATTGTTTAAGATCTTAGTTTTCTTAAATATTTGCTGTGTTAAAGTTCAGGAAAGTAAGGAATAATTAAATTACATACAGAAAATAACTAGCAAAGTTCTCATAAGAAAAACTATGCTATAATCAGAACCGGCCTTCTCTGTGAAAGGGCCGGGTGCAGGAAGCCATTTGGGGCCCTAATTATTGGGGAAGTTAAAAAAAAAACACACACAAGAACATATTATTATTTCCTGTTTATTCAATGCATGATTTTGTTTTTGCTAATACATCCATTACTTCAGAATGATTACAATTTGTTTTTCAATACTTAATATAGAAAGCATATTTCAGCATTCTAAACACATGCTTGACCGAAAAAAATTCTTAATTTTAATTTGCAGACAGAGTGCTCAACACTTGCAGCAGTAACTGGCAACATAAAGAAAAGTTTTAATACATTTAGAAATAACTCATTATAATTATTATTAAGCATTTTCTTTTTTTACATCCTGAAGGATATTTCCTTGGCCTGGTTATATTTAACAGTATTAAGCAGTTTATAGAATGATTTATTAATTTAATCGTAAATTTACTTGCATTATATGAACAATATTTTACATGATCGCACAAAACTATAATATATGCTACAAACTTCGTGTATAAATCCATATATGCCAATCAAATTTCTTCCTTAATTCTTTTTGTTCCAGTCATGGCTGTTGAAGCAGTAATGCAATGTGAAATGCTAAGAATAGATTGTTTCATTTATCTTCATTTTGCTTTTTGTTTGAGCAACTTAATATAAACAAACATACATAAATGCATGCAGAAAAAATATCACATTAGATATAGACAAAAGAAGTTAGCTGATGATTTACGATTTCATTTGAACCCAGCCTCAGCATCCAGAAGTCGTGGTGTTCTCTCTTAACATGTCTAAAGGGCATTTCTTTATTCATAAATCCCCTCCCCCTTTCCTTTGTTGGTATCACCACGATTATTGCCGAATAATGTCGTCAGTCAAATCACAGTCAGTCACGTGGAATTAAGCTTCCATACTTTCAGTAAGTGCAAAAAGCTGTTATTATACAGAGCACTATTTTAATTCTTAATCACAGTGGGGTACACCACACGGCTATAATTTAAGAACATCTTGGCATACCAGGTAGAACTATTGACAAAAATCATCAAGACATCAATTAATTATTGACTTTAAAAAATCATCAATCAATTATTAAAATCATTAATTAATTATTGACAATTGATTGTAATTAAAATCATCAATTAAAATTATTGATGATTTTTAAAATTGATTCAATAATCTTTAATAAAAAATTTATAGTTAATTGTATCTTTAAATTGACAATTAATTATATCAATAATCTTTAATTGATTCAATAAAAGATTATTGAAATAATTTTTAAAATTGATTCAATAATTTTAATTCATCAATAAAAATTATCAATGAATCAATTTTAATTGATTTTAAAAATCATTAATTAAAATTATTGACGATTTTTGTCAATAATCAATTGAATAATTAAAATCATCAATCAGTTAATGACAAAAATCATCAAGTATTTAACTATCAATTACATGGGAGGTTAATAAGGCTAGGAGATAAAGTAAAGGAAAAACAAAAAATTAAATACTTACAGTGCAATCATCTGAACTTGATGCTATGATGTTATCATTGAAAGGATTCCACTGCAAATCGAGCACAGGTCCATGATGCCCTGTCACTCGTCCAGCAGTGACATCGACTCTTCCAGTCTGAAAAATCACAAGGGGGTGGTCAATAATGATCTTATCACTCACAGAAAAAAGAAAAAGGAATAACCCTCAAATTTTCTCATAGATTTCAATATAATAATGTTATCAAATCCACTCCTACATAAAAATAAGGAATCTAGGGAAGAATTTTTTTTCTCAGACTTCTCAACTGTAAAGATCCACCAAGAATTAAGCCTGCATTATGTCAGAAAACCATCTTTACGACACTTTCCCTGGGAAAACTATGGCAATAAAAATATCTGCACCACCCAATGTTTACTTAAGGATAAACAGAGTACAAATTAGAAAGTTTCTAGTTGAATCTCATGTAATCTATGTCTCTCGGAGAGTCCTTGCAAGGCTAATGGGTATTGTTCCATCACGATGCACTATTTTATTTCTAAAGAGTATTAACTTAAATTGACTTATAATGCTGTATTGTTGCTTAAAGGAGGTCATGGATTCTTTGAGCAGCAGTCTCTTTAAAGTATGGCAGGTGCAAACGATCACGAATTATTTGGAGATAATTTATAGAAGTCTGGTTATGGACGACAGAAAAATTCGAATGATTCTAAAATGCATTAGAAGTAATTAGTCCTCGTAAACAATCTCTCATTAAGTCAAGTAATTTTCTAGTGGATTCTTGTAGAGGCTGGAAGGGTATTTTCTCAAACTCGGGATATTTTACGGTTGCAAACATCCAAAGAGGCTCACATTTTGCTCGATAATTTAAAATGACTCTTGCAGCAACCTTTGTTTCAAGTTATGTTTGAGAATCTGAGGGAACAAAATGAAAACTATTTACAGAGAGGTAGTGCAAAAGATGAACACTTGCTGTTGTAAATCAACTCAATAATAGTGTGCATGTATATAAGCCTGCTATTTTCTTTTGATGGGGGGGGGGACTCACAAATGACAATAATGTAATGTTGTTAATCTTTTCACTTTAGTACCATAAATTTTGGTGCATACTGTATATATAACTTTATGCACTAATTCAAGAGTCATGATTTTATGAAATACAATTAGTCCTTTATTTAACTTTTGGATTGAATACATTTTTTATGTCAGCTAATTCAATTCTTTTTGTTTCTATAAAAAATGTAAAGTTTGTTAATGGATTAATTAGTAAATCTTAAATTAACTTTCTGCTGAATGTCAATATCTTGAACTGCAAAAAGTTATTTAAAAATCCTTGATGATGAGTAAAGATATTTTTCAGATTAAGAAATCAGTTTCACTGAAAATTTAAAACATAATACCATATTGAAACCATTATTCAGCAGACTGCTTTCAGCAAATCAAGTTATGAGAAACCAACAAGCAAATAAATAAATAAAATCTAAACTGAATGTATCAAATTCAATGAATTCAAAATACTGAAAAGTATCACAAAGAAATATTAAATTTGTTATCTGAAAAACAAAAAGTACAGGAAAAGTAATTTTGAAAAAGGAGAAAAAAATGAATTTGAGAGTACCCTCAGTGAATCCAGGTGCAAGAAGGTAATAATGAACGAAACTCGCAAATAATGCTATATTTAGATATACAATACCTATAAATAATCACTTCCTTATTAAATACTAGTCACCTTTGGCAAACAGCTGGTTCGCCAGGAGTAATGCATTCTAAAATTTTCAATTAAATACTTATGTACCTTGCTCTCTTTATAACTTCTCAGCCAAATATATTTAAACTTCGATAGTCAAGTAATTTATATTATTATAGAAGCCTTACGATTATTTGTTAATTGCATTATACATCTCTCTGATTCGCAATAAGCTGTCATAAAATTATGTCGAAAATATTACATTTTATATTTGTTCCATAACATTATGCTTCTTTTTAAACACATGCTGAACATCACACTTCCCTCTGTTCAATCAGGTTTGCCGCAAATAAAGGAGATTTGTTGGATTAATTATTTAGATATTGCAAACGATTATTGAAACCTTTTCTTTGCATTTATTTTTTTAGAAAATATCACATTTTATCCAGTCACGTGCTAAAAGTTGCATTTCTTTAGATTTAATTTGCCATAATACATTTTTTTTTAATTTGAGCTTCCGTTAATAGGATGGCAACATGCTGATAAAATCTAATTCCCCCTTTTTGACTCGTTCGTGCAGATTAAATTTTATTGTTTTGTCCGAAATATATTGTTGAAAAACATGGTTAAAATATTTCTTTAAAAATTCGTTAAAAATAGAAGCTTAAGTTATACATTAAAACAGATGCCATTAGAAAGCTAATTTTTTTATAGCTTTAAATTGATGTAAAAGTCATGTTTGTGCGATAATATTTTCGAATGTTAGAGCGGAAAAACGTTGAAATTTCACTTAAATTTTAACTAATTCAAATTCTAATTAAATTTCGAAAAAAGGGCTTTGAGATGCACATTCTCGACCTCCAAGGTATACATGTACCAAATTTGGTAGCTGTAGGTCCAACGGTCTGGCCAGTAGAATGCAAATACACGCGCACACACACACACACACACTGAGCTTTATTATAAGTATAGACCAGTGATTCCCAAAGTGGTCTATATCGACCCCTAGGGGTCTATGACAACCTACAAGGGGTCTACGTCAGCGAAAAAAAAATTTGGGGGTCCATGAAATGAAAATGGGGATCCAAAATAGTAAATCTCAACACATTCACTGATAGTACCTATTTGCTTTTGAATTTAGGTTTGAGGATATTTTGACTATGGTTATACCACCATGGATAATTAATCCATATGGTGACATAGAAGCAACGAATGTCATAATACAAGAGGAACTGACAGAACTAAGTACAAATGAAGAACTTAAGGTTCAGTTTAAAAACGGATATCAGCAATTCTGGCTTCTTTGCAACATACCCATTACTTATCTCGAATTATGGAATATAGCGAGGAAATTTTTAATCTCCTTTCCATCGTCATACCTAGTGGAAAAGGGGTTTAGCGCTGTTACTAATCTCTTAACGAATAAAAGAAACAGACTGGACATCATTAGTCGAGGAGATTTAAGATTAACCCTTACAAAATTGACGCCAAATGTTGATAATTTATTGTTAAAGCATCAGGCTCATTCTTCTCATAAAAAATATTAACTTTTTGCTTATGTTAGTTTATTTTATGTTTATTTCATGTTACATAGATTTTACATAACAGATACGAAATTTTATTTTGAGTAGTATAAATTTAAATTCAATTAATAAATGTATAAATTAACATGTGTTTTTACTTTAAGTTTTTAACAGTAAACTTCACTACAGTAAGAAATTTGCAGGAAATCAATATCAGGTAAGTAGGGGGTCTATTCAATACGGAAAAACATGGCAAGGGGTCTACGACACAAAAAAGTTTGGGAAACTCTGGTATAGACAAATCCATGTTAAAAAAATAATAATTAAGTTAACAACAACAACAAAGTAGTAGAAACCCTAGATCAAATAAATCTATCAATAATAACAGATCATTTGAAAAAAATAAATACCTTTTCGATAGGAATGACAATGAAGGATCCCCCTCCAGCTGATTCAGTAGCAATTGCAATGAATTTTGGATTGACTGCACAGAAAGAACTATCATGAGCATTCTTTGTAATCTTAATACAGTCGAAACATTTGTCCTTCTTTGCAGCACAGCCAAATACATGTTTAAATTTACTGCTTCTGATTCCACGAAAAGATAACTGAAAAGGAAAAGACTTTTTTAAAAACAAAGGGATTAATACACTTCTTTTGCATTTATTTAGAAATTTAACTGCTTTTTTAAAGGGAGAACAATTGTGTACTCAATAACAGATTAATAAATGACTCTTAGAGCGAAGTATCCCCCTGCTGTCTCCATTAAATTTAGTATCATAATTTGTAGCTCAAACATAAATAATAAAATCTGCAAAATATTTGTAAAAATAAAAACTTGTACATCTGAGGTAACAAACCTTTATATACTTTTAAAGTATAGAAAGATTTCGGTAGCATTGAATAATTGCAATTCTGTCCATCAGGAGATGGACAGAATTGATTATTATAATGTGATTATTAAAACACAAACAACTTCATATAAAGTCAATGAAATGCATTACTATTTTATCCTTAAGACTTCGTCTAAAACTAACATCATATTCCTTGATCATTGTCAAATCAAAATTATTGAATAAATTCTTAATTTAAGATAATAAAGTCAAACCTCATAGATATTTAAATAGGAATTGCTTTAAACAAGAAATCACTAATAATTGCATTAAAAAATTCTGCTTTCTTTAAAAAAAAAATCTAAATAGACTGTATACAAAATAATACAGAATAGAATTAAATATAAGCTAACATACAGAGTTAAATAAAAAATTACAGAATGACACAAATTATATATAATTTGTTTTCTAAATATAAAAAAGCATATACATATATATTTTCCTTAATCAGAAGTAAAAAAAATCAAGTCACCAAATTTCATAAGGCAATCTTAAAATTGATCTGCTATGAAATTAAGACCTGATGATTCGAATTAACAGTACACATTATTACAAACTTGTAATATTTTCTTGCCCAGTTAGTCTCAGAACAAGAAAAAGTTTTACAGATATTTTAATGGATGCCAAATTATAATTCTTGGACATAGTGAATAATAAAAGGTAAAAATGAAGATTCTCAAATGTTATGCAAAGAATGTAAGCAAAACCATAAGCAACATTAAACATGAATCAAACTAGGCAATATAGGAAATTCACAAGTGCATGCAAACAAGGCCACCTATCAAGGAATTCAGTGTTATGCACGAGGAAAAGGAACAAAATTTATTTGCAACTACATCAGTTGAAGTACTGTTGAAGGTCAAAGAGTTACATAATAATGCCATTCAGAACTTAACATATCGATACCATCTAACATAATTTCTGAAATCAAAAAGTTTCAGAAAATGACACATTACACATTTGTGGACAGAGGTTGATTATGCTGAACTTCTTCATATGAAGAGTTGACCATTTTGATAATTGATGCAAATTGTTTACTTTTTATAAAAGCTTTCAGGTAATTAGAAATCATTTGAAATGAGATCTGGCCTTATCTAGAGCTTTTAAAATCATACATATTTTGTAGTAAAATGTCTCTCATGATGAAATTTTGATGTATTAATATGAAGAATTTCATAATATTAATGAAGTACTTTGATTATTCCCTTTACATTATAAACTGTTTTCATCAAAATTTTTCATTTTGTAACATTGCATTTTTTAATTTGTAAAATATTTCCTGCTAAATATAGAAGCAAAGCTATTTGATAACATATTAATTTTATACATTAATATTTAAAGCTCATTAAAATATACCATTTCAGATAGATGGAATACTTCCTTATATTACTCTAGCAGAATTTCACTTTCTTTGTAACATTAATCTATAGAATCTCCAGCTGCATTGTTGGCAACATTTCTTTTTTATTACAGCATGCATGATGTTTATATTTAATAATTGAAGGAAGTTTGATCTTCCAACAGTTTCCTCAATAATTCAACAAAAATTAATGAAAATCTTAAGAGCAGAACTTGAATTTCTGTCATTTTCATATTTAAAATCACAGGTGAAAGACGTTTGAAATATCATTATTCAATAAAAATCCAATTACATTCCTGAAATATATGATAAGGAAAGATATTATTTCCGAAAGAAATTTCTACTCTCTCTCTCTTTTAATCTAACAGAATATTTCCCACAGTCATATAATTATAGTAAAATATTAAAAGTATTTAATTATATTATATATATAGTACAGTATAATATATTTGGCTTGGCACATCCTAGTTGTTAAGGTTATTTATTATAATTGGAATAAACTACATATTTGATTATAAAGTAAAACATTGAAGAAGGCTTTATTTTTTACATTATTCTGGTAAATAAAATCAGAAAATATTTTCATAAATTACAAAATATAAATGTTTTTCAATTACACTATGATGCTTAAAACGATCTAATAGTAGTTATTAATAATTCTTGTTAATTATAGTTATTAATAATTAATTGTAGTTATTAATAATTAATAACACTTCCCCATATGTAAAATACAGACATATTCATCAACAAGGAAACCTTGAAATAATTAAAGGGGAGTGGCTGTTTAATTGAAAGGTTTACACTTTAAATATTTCAATATATATTTTGAAAATAACATTAAATTTTTTTTTTTTACCATACACAATTTTTAAAAAAATATACATTAACTCAAAGATTGCTTTGGTTAAATGCATAAGTTTCTGACATTATATTAATCCATTACGAGTATTTTGTTAGATGCGTACTGAAAGATAAAATAAAAATAATTACTAACTTTTTCTTCTGTTTTGTTCAAGGAGTTAATATCTATCATATTTTCGCAAGGCCTGGCAAGCTTCGAAGAAAAGAGAGGTAAAAAAATTATTATCAATAATTACTCGATATCATACCGTTCAAATAACAAAGCATGATACAAAAAAAGTTTGTTTGTTTATTTGAAATATAAACGACTGTAACGCTGTGCTTCTTACATAGCCTCGTTGGAAAAATAATTACATATTGAAATAAAAATGTTAAAAAAATTTTGATATTTCTGCGAATTGTTAAATTTTATGAAAGAATATTTCTAACAAAAACTTCTAGATAATAAAATTATGTCATTGGTTTTTCATTAATTTTTCAAGAAATCGACCCGACCAAGTCAAGCTGATAAGCACTAGAGATGCATAATCCACGATTTTTTCAATAACAAATAATTTTGCTATTGTTATTTTTAAATATCTGTTCCAAATATCTGTTATTTCAATCATATTATTAATTAAAAATTATTAATTAATTTTGAATATTAAATTTTTTAATTTTAATTAAAACTTAATTAACTAATTTAAGTAATGTGTGATTGAATTAATTTATCTATTTCAACTTACTATTTTAATTCGGTTTTTTCATAACTTTATACTTAATTTGTTTATTGAAGTAAACCATTTTCTAAAAAGGTTGAATTCAAAATATATGTCATTTCTTTAAAATGTTTACTATAGTTCAATATTTCACCAATAGATGGCTCGAGCAGTGACCACAATAAACGCAATTACAACATTACGTCACAAGCAGTTAAAAATTATCTATAGTGCATTGCAAAATGAGTCAAGGTCTATATTGTTACTACGCCCTTTCCTGTGAATCACAGGAAAGGGTGAAATTACCTTTCCGATAAATTTCAGTGATATGCAATTCAACGATCCGATAATTCCAAGAATATCGGGTCCGTTCACTTGTAAGTCCACTCTCAGATTTCTCTTTTTCCCTTTAAGCGTTAAGGGAAGGAGCCCTCAAAGATTACACCCCCCTGATGGTTCAAAGACACAAAAGAAAACTGTTTTGTGTTTCTGGGATTTTCTATCCACCTCCTGGAGAGTCAGGATAAGTTGATACTCCTTTTCTTTAGCCGAATTCCAGCGATCGAAGAATCTTCAGGGTAGTTACGCGTCCCCCCCCGACCCCTCTTGCAGTTTTCAGAGATGTCGTCTCAGTTTTGATAGTGCAATGTCATTTTCAAGGAGTTAAACATTTGCGTTTTTCGTTGACAGTAATCTGAGATTCTTTTTATTCCCTTTCACTTACAGCATATTTTCCTATAGCCGACTTGATGAGTAAAATATTTTTTTCGATACATTTTTCAGTATTTTAATGAAACTTGAAATTCAATTTATTTGAATTTATGCAGTTTTGATAATTCTATCTCATTTCTGCTTTTTTATTACGAAGAATTATCAGCTTTTGTTATGAGATTTCATGGTATATTAACCTGAAAGTGATTAATTTTATGTTCATAAAGTAAAAGGACAATTTTCTTGAAGTGATTATTTCCCACTCGTTGCATCACCAAGAGGTCTTATATTCTTTTCCGTTAAATATATTTTGAAAAAAAAAATTACCGTGTAAATATTTCTCATACAAAATAATACTTTTATGGATGTAATCTTAGTAAAAGAATTTTATTTCTTTAATACAATTCGAAAGAATCATTAGATGAATGGATTATCCCAAGAATAACTAATTTCATATTCCTTTTAAAGGCTTTTTTGAATTCTTTGTGAATTATTTTGAAAAAAAAAATCGAAAAGGCTTGTTTTAAATCTAATTTCTTGGGATGGATGACATAATATAACTATGCATTGTTCTGAAATGAAATTTCTTTTACAATTGAATTTCTCCATTTCCTACATTGTTTAACATTTGCTGTATTGTTTACTTCTTTGAAGAGTCACATATTGGACAAGATATTGCTTTCCTCTTCTGCAGATTTCCCTCCCGGTAGGAACACTTATTAATTCCCAGCCACTCGAAAGCAGTGTCAGTGTTGCTTCTCGCGTCGAATTTTCGATTTGTGCGAAAAATAGACCTTTCGTTTGAATTTTCTCTTTTTTTCGAATTAAAGTCTTTCTTTCTTTTATTTTTATTTTTTCGGATTAGAGTTTAGCTTAAAACGACAGATTACTATCATAAGAAAGTTGGGGAGAAAAGAATGGGGGGATGACGTTGTAAGTGAGGAAGATAAGATAACGAAATTGTTTAGAAACCCATTCCCCCCCCTAGGTGATTAACCCCCCACAGCTGGGAAGAAAGGAGAGTTAAGAAAGCCCATTTATTTTTTTAAAGTACTATTTTTTTAAGTAATCTTTTGTGGAATAGAGATAAATTTTAGAAAAGCCATACTCAGGTTATTTAACCACCCAGAGGTATATATAATTTTTTCTTGATACGGTTCGGGTTGTTAATAAGTGCGGCCCATCTCGGGAATTTTTAAAAAATGCATATTTAAGCGAATTAAAGCATTGTTATGATATTGGATTCTAAAAATTATTCCCCGAAATTAGGGGTAAATATTTAATTCTTGAAACAAATAAACAAACAAAAGATGTGTATGTATTTGTATAATTTTTATATGGGGTGATATTATGTTTTGCTCTACTATTAAAAACTTCTATCAGTTGTCTTATGTGTCTGTGTGTGCATTTTTAAGAATAAATAGAGCTGATTTAATTTCATAGTACCGAAAAAATTGCATTATTAGAATATTTTATAACCGTTAATGAATAAAAATCTTAATTATTTGCTCTGCGTTTTTATTAATTTTTACTAACCACATTGTTTTATAATATTTACTATAATGCTGCGAATAGTATGTTTGCTTCTTCATTAAAATAAGATCTTATTAAATATTTAAATTTTTTTTCATTAATAACCTTATTCTACAGCTTTATTCTACAAGTTTATTGTAAAAGCGCTTAGGAGTTTAGCTTTTTTCACAATTTTTCCATAGGTTAAATTCCCAGTTTTAATGTGTAGACATTTGCTTTAAGTAATCTTTCTAGTGTGATTTAAAGCATTTGAAAATATTTGAGGCAACATTCAATCGGAACTTCTAGAATATATGCAATGGCATCATATTACAAGCAACAAATACTATTATTAATAAGTATCTATCTATCATTTAAATACATTTTTTAAGACTGCTTTATTAACTCTCTTTTTTGCATAAAATCGTATAGTCTCCATAAATCTTGCATTTTAGCTTGATTAATGTTTTTTACACTAAGTCATCTAAGTTATATTTTAAATTTAAATCTACAATAATCATAATCAAGATTTGTGAATCGAATATATCTGCAGCAGTTTTTAAGACATTCTTAAAAAATTATCAATTTAAGATGTGGTTAACAATAAAATAAGATTATTCCGGTAAAATTTTTTTTTTATTTCAAACAAAAACTTGAAAAGGCGAAAACAAAATAAAACTGCAAATATCAGAAAAATTGGTGAGGGAAAAACATATTGGTCTTCACGTGTGTTTAGTAATTGCCTATTTAAGCGTAAGATACTGATCCTTCTTTTCAGATAGTGTTTTTTCCCGGAAGTCGAGTCATAAAAGGTGGTAAGGGGCCCAGTAACTCAGGGGAAGGGCGAATAAAGGACGGACCTCCCAAGTTCAAATCATCTGCTGATTTTCCGTAAACCCTTTTATCCACACGCCGCTTTCAATCAGCAAGCATTTTGAAACGTTGCTTTGTTTCATATTTAACACACTTAAAAAAAAGTGGGGGGGGGAGGGAAAAGTGGCCGGACGAAATTTTACTTTAAATAATACTTTTCTACTGCTTTCACATTTTAAATCTTAATTCTTATAGAAAAATTGACTTTTTAATTCTATATGAAAAATTGATTTAAAAAAGTTATTCATTTAAGAAGGCATCATTTCTAACACTTCATAGTATTCCATAAACAAAAAATAATTCCAAATGTCTTACGAATCTAACTTATAAAAGAATTTCACAGTCATTGTTTTGTTTTTAATCTCCCAAATTTTTTATTAATTACTATGCAAAATCCCAATACTTTTTTTCCGTGCATTGTTGTGTAAAAGAAATTTCATTTTTTTTTCTTTTTAAATTTTTTTTTGAATAAACAGTACTAAGTAATAGAAATAATAAGCTTGAAAATTCACATCTCTATTTAAACTTATAAGCGAAACCGAAAATGACAGAACAAGGACATTTTATGGCAATAACAGCGTCTTTACATATATCATTTGTCTGAAACAATTTCAGGTTTCCATCAGATATTTATTATATTTTGCTTTAATCTATTTTTTTTTCAAATTTTTTTATTAATCATTTATTGACACTGACTAAACCGGATATTTGAAGGGCAAGTATATCTTAAATGATACTCTTTTTTTTTGTAAAGTTAAATTAAATTAAATTATTGTCCTATTTATTATTTAAAAAATTCTGTAAAAGAGATCCTTTTTTTTATTGAAAATTATGTAGATGCCATGAGATTCATGGAGATTTCTTTTAATTAGATTACCATCTTCGATCTGGAAGGTTTCATTCTACATGTGAAACTTCTGAAAAGCTAGGAATGCGAAACCTGTGTCAAAAACGCATCGGTTTTTCAAACGAGAAGCACTGCAAACGAGTTTTTTTGTTCCCTCAAATTTACAAGAGGTCAAGAGTCCCTAAGGGTAGGACAGGCTCATTCAAGTCAAATGTTATCGCTTTCGTTTATTGTGCTCTACTTCAAAGTCTAAGGGATTCAAAGAATAGTGAATGAGAAGACTGTTCTGTTTAGTCAAACCCCGACAGTTGATAACATCATTTTGCGAATCGTTGCACGGAGAATTGTTTTCTTAACTTTTGCTGGGTATTTTTTAGTGATGGGAAATCTCGTTCATTTGAAAGATTCGGTTCAAAGTCGTTCGTTCACCAACTTGACCATTTCGTTCAAGGTCGTTCGCGAACGACCGATTAGGACTTTTTGAACGAAAGAGTTAGGCTCTTTCGTTCGTGAACGAATGAGTAGGCTCTTTCGTTCGCGAACGAATGATCTAGACTCTTTCGTTCGTGAACGAACTGATACATTGCTTTCGACTCACTACGTCATCATGGGACAAACCGGAAATTTCCGGTTGTATTGAGTGTGAAACGAAGGCAATTTCTACCTGTACTTTTCCACGCATGCGCTGGTACTTAGCCATATGTAGTTCGTTCCGAGAAGATGGTATGCACAAAACAGAGAATGGGGGAATGATAACTAATTATTCTCTTCCCCTCTCGCAGAATGAAGACACAGGCTTTGTACTTTTGATCATTTCACAGTTATTGTACTGCTTGAGATGACACAGTTATTTAATGATTTTTAATGCTTTTTTAGAAGCGTTTCTTAGGTCAGTTTTTATTTTATATTTTATTATGAAATATAAGATTGGTTATTTTGACAGTATGGAGTTTTCAATTACGTTTAAATAATTCCTTAAAAATCTAAGCTCACCACTGTTTACTAAGTATAAAAGTATTTCGTTTTTCGAGATTTTACATCATTATAACATTTTTCAATAAATTTTAAAGTAACATTATAAATTAGCATTTTGTCATAATTTTAATTATTCAGCTTTTATTTTTAAATTTTATTTATTTTTATTTCCTGGAATATATGCCAATAGTCTTGTCTACTTAATAAAGAGCAGGATTCACTTAGACCATTAGTTTTTGGAATATTGATATTCCTATTGTTTTATACTTGCACAAATTTGATTGGATTTTTATTGTTTAAGAGCTATACTATTGCATTTATTCCTATAATAATAATAATAAACAATAAATAAACAAAAGTTTTTCTCTATATTGTCGTAATGCGCTTATGTATAGATGCAATATCTGAATTAATTTTAAAAATACTACCGAAAAATGTACTTCAAACTTTTTGAAAATTTATTTAGTTAGCGGAAAAAGTTGTACTTCAATACAATTCAAAAGACTGGGAAGTAAACGCACATATATTTAATTTTAAAAAAGATGCAAAAAGGGGTTTTGTGCAATTTAATGCAGCAAATTCTTAAATTAGCACCCTTCAACTCAAGAAATAACCACGAGCCAAAACTGTTAGTTATAGTTTCAATGTCAGTCAATCATCTAGAGAATTTTGAATATTGCATACAGGGATTTGATACCGTATGCACAGGCCGGTCCAGATATTCAAATAGACGTCTAAAGAAAAAAAAAATTGGATTTTTTTTATTCAGGGGAAATTAAGTTTTTACTTTCATTCCATTTTTGAAAGCTGTGCATTAGGGCTTATTCAAATTAAAATCAAGAATTTTTTAGATTTAAAAACACTATTTCCAAGTGTTTTTTTTTCATGCTTTCAAATTTGAACTATAAATTTGTGTGTTTTTACTGTTGTTGTTGTTGTTATCGGTCACTGACTATCACTGATACACACACTAAAAGCTCTGACAAACTTTAAATTTATGCTTAAAAAATTTAATTAAAAATTTTCAAAAATTAATTATTTAATTTTAATTTATTTTTAATTTAATTTTTTTTTATTTCCGAGACACTGAAATTAAGTTTTTTGAAGATAACCGTATTTAAAAGTTTTGTATGTAAATTTTTATAACATTTAATATTAAAACAAATTGCTTGTATAAAGGCTAAGTTTAAAAAAAAACATAGGTTTTAGATGTTTGGATAGGAAGATAGTGATGTTGCATTATTTAATGAGCCAGACAAAGCTTATTCCGTGTCTGCATATTCAGCCCATAATCATGATGTAGTTAAAATAGTACAGTATAAGAGAAAAACCATTTTTTTCCTTTTTTATTTAAACATTTATTTTATATCTGTAGCCTATATTACAGTTAATGAACGTTTTCTTTCTTGGTCAGCATCAAAAATTAAACAAGACATTTTGCACTTTACGAGAGCAATGTAATTAATGTCTGAGTTCTATATAAAAAAAAATCTCTAATCGAGAGATTTTCTTTTCAGAAATGAAGATAAAACAACATTGAAATAAGGAGATTCATTTGAAAGAAGTAGTAGCTTAATAAGATAAATATTAAATATTATTACCCCTTATAATTTGTCCTTAGATGCTAATTCGTTCGTCTTCTCCTTTGTGTAGTAATAGACAAGATATAATTAGTATTTTTTTAAAAATAAATAACTTATTATGATAGCAATGCGTGTCATTTAAGCAAAATTATTTCTTATTTTTGAAGGTAAGAATAAAAGAGCATACGAAAAAAAAAAAGAAGAGTAAAATAAAATATTTGACGTAATTAATTTTATGACAATAATTGTAGCATAAATAATTTATGAAATATTTTTTAAAAAGTATTATTATTAAAACAAAAAGTAAAATTTATTATCATATCAGCAAAGTCGTAAATGATTCCTAAATCTTTTACTATTAAAACTCCCTGAAATCTCTAGTATAAAAAAATTGCATGCCGCCCCCCCCCCCTCGAAAAAAAATCTCCCACTTTCTGATTCTACGAGTTGAACACTTTTACCTCCCCTGAAGCTTTCCTTTTTGCTAGCCGTGTATCCAAAATTTGTAGTGATAAAAGAGCCGAACACCATGTAATCAGCTCAAGGTCAACTACCAGTCTTCCTAAGTGATAATGTTCCCCCCCCAGCTTTCACATTCTTTTGCGGACATAACCACAAACATCTGTCTTCTTATCTCTATGCGGTTCAAGCATGAAATTAGCAAGTTCCATATTGTCGGTCGCGAACGAAAATAGTCAGGTCCACACAGTTAATGAACTGGAATAGCCGGGTCCACACAGTCGGTCGCGAACGAGAATAGCCAGGTCCGCACAGTAATTGAACTGGAATAGCCGGGTCCGCACAGTCGTTCGCGAACGGTAATAGCCAGGTCCACACAGCTAAAAACGGGAATAGCCGGGTCCACACAGCCATTTTCGAACGAACGACTTATTCAGAAGATAGCGATCCGATTCAGTTCGTTCACTTAGATGACCCGTTCGTTTCGACCCGTTCGTTCGCGAACGTCCCACCTCTAGTATTTTTAGCAAAAATTAGTCAGAAAATTGGTTGGACAGGTAAAAAAAATGTATTAGAGTCACATAATTGGCCATTTAGATATTAATTATCCAGGCCCTAAAACATTTCGTAGCTGTTTTATCAGAATTCAATATTGTTTATAATCATTATTCTCTATTAAAAAATAATTACATTTTCGTTTTTAAATGATTCCAAGTAATGAACTATACAACTCAAAACCTTATGAATTGTACCAATGTAAATGCATATCAAATATATTTATCCAGAATTTATTTTTGTTGCATACTTTTCTAGTGATTTTAAAATCTTAATACAACTTAAAACAATCGACATTTTATCGCAATTTTTTCTCTCGTTTATTTCCACCACTTTTAAAATATTATGCAAGAGTATTTTAATCCACATAAATTTAGGTAAGTTTATAATGTCTAAAATTTTCTTTTAAAAAGTACGGAGAGCAGGTGATCATTGATGACATATCTATTGGTCAAAATTTTAAATATAAACTAAAAATTTGCAGAATCGGTTATAAGTGAACATGATACCTAAAAACAAAAGCAACTAGATAAGTTAAATATATCCTGTAATTTTATCAAAATATATAATTGTATTAAATTTTTTAATATAATTTGTAAAAGGAGTGATTATTTGTCAGTCTGTCTATTCATGAGAGTTTGATTAATCATTTAAAAAAATGGATAAATGAAATTGCTTTGCTTTGACATCATTATTACAAACATGTATCCAATTTTCGCTCCAATCTAAAAAGATAGGAAGATGTGCTTCATGCATACTTGATTCTATTTAACAGTATAAAGAAATACGGATACGCTGCACTGCATAAACATAACCATAAGAGAAAGTAGAGAGGTAAACACTATCATTGATCTTTACCTTAATTGCAAAGATAAATGGTAGTATTAGACTGTTAGATTGCTTTTAATTATAATAATAAAGTACTGATAAATATTGCTTTCCAGTTTGGAACCTGCAAATTTTAAGGTTGTTACTGCCCCTGTTACTACTTATGTGTGCAGTTGTAGTTTCGTTTCATAAGTAACACCCCTATCAGTAATAAAATATGAGTGAAGTAATATATAATTCTTTATTTGATACGAGTAAACAACAGATTGTTATTTCAAGGCATAATTATGAATGCTATACTTTTGAATATTCAAAAGTAAATTATTGCCCACGCCTCTTTGAAGCATTTATCTGGATTATTTTGCATTAGAATGTACATAGAGACATGGAATTATAACTCCTGCTGCACTTTACACAAGATACATCTATCTTACTTATTCACACAGTTTTATCCTTTAATGAATATTCTCATTTGCAAATCAACAAAAAAATGCTTCAAAATATTGTAAAATAAATACAGAATCTTTGAAATTCCTTTTTTTAGAAAAAAAGATTTTATAAATATGTTGCTTTATCTAAGAAATATATGTTCTTTGATAAACTTTAAAAAAAAGAGTTTACGGTGTTAAAGACTTTTGCGATGTTACCAGTCTCTTAACGTTCCTAACAAAATTAATCAAAAATGCAATTCAATTTATTGATAAAATTGATGTTATGTAAACAAAAGTATTGATATATACATGACGCCAACATTTAGATTTCCTGTTTCTATACACATTTGGATGAATTTCTGTATTGTCAAAGATGTTTCAAAAAATTCACGAGGAAAAATTTATCATTAGCAATTTATTTAAAATATCCCATTTAGTTTTAAAAGAGGTTTAAAAAACACTGGCTATCATTCCGAGAAACGGTATTCTCATGCTAATTAAGCACAGAAAATTTAATTATACGAATATCAAATGATTACAATCATGAAAATATAGTAATTATGGTGTTTATATCGATTTAATGATATCAAATATGAAATTTCGATATCATTAAATCGATAAAAGTATTAAATACCAGTAAATTTTTTTTAAAAATCTTCCTGCGGAGACTTGAGTGCGAAAGAAATCTTGTTTCCGTACAATAAGATCAGCCACGCAACTGCTTCCAACAATAGTCATTATCTTGCGATAAGACCTGAACAGCTCAGAACTACGACTGTTTGTGAAAGGAGAAACGTGTCTACATGTGAACAACAGGCTCCGTTGCCCGCCCCACCAGAACTATTAGTGGGAGGTCTGTTCCAAGAAATGCATCATTGTGTAAGGGACTTTCCCTATCCCTATGAATAACTGAATTCTGTTTGAGAGCTTCTATTGGATAGATCGTATCTATTGTAACTTTCTATTGTGATTGCAAGAGCTGTAGTTGAAATATCAACAATACGATACGATCATGGTAAGGGTGTGATTTGAATCACACCCTTACCATGGTGTGATTTGAATCACACCTCTCAATGAAAAGTATTGATCACTGGTATCTGCGACTTTCTGATATTGGTGACGTAATAACCGTTCTGAAAATATTCGTCATCCCTATCCGATTTATCCTTTAGGAATGAAGAAAATTGTCAGTGCGGTTATTATGTAACAATGACAAAAAATCACAAAAGCAAGAGATCAAAACTTTTTAAAGGATGTGATTCAAATCTTTAATGATTTCAACGGCCCTGGGAATCTGGTCCGAAACAGGCTAAGAATATCAATGAATATGCGCATACGCGTGAACATAGCAAGAAAGGTTTGAGCAAAACTGTAAAAATTAGATCGAAAACTTTTACTTTCGATTTTTAAGGTTTCAAAAATTCCGAGGAGCTTTAGAAACTTAACTCAAAATATTATTCAAAATATGAATAAAATAAACCATCTGAAAATTATTCCGTCCTGAGCTTTCGAGACTCGAACTGAGGGAAAGCAAAAATCAGATGATGAGTCCCTCGCTCTAGCCACCAAGCCACAGGCGTCTGGTAAAGCTGTTGTATATTCCCTTCTTACTACGTCAATAAGTCTTTCCAATTAACTTTGAATATGGTCCAAAACATTAATCCTAAGAATATCAAAGGATCTGCGCCAGTGCATGAACTTAGAAAGGAAGGTTTGAGACAAAACTGTAAAAATTAGATCGAAAACTTTTACTTTCCTTTTATAAAGTTTTCAAACGTTCCTAGGAACTATAGAAACTATACTCAAAATACTATTCAAAATAAAAATAAAATAAAAAATCTGAAAATTAATCTCTCTTGAGAAGTCGAGACTTGAACTGACGGCAGGCAAAAATCAAAAGATGAGTCACTCGCTCTAGCCTCCAAGCCAAAGACGTCTCTAGAGGATGGGATATATTCCCTTCTTAATACGTCAATCCCTCTCTCAATTTAACATGAATCAGGGCTAAAACCCTAATGCTGAGAATATAAAAAGATCTGCGCCAGTGCATGAACTTAGAAAGGAAGGTATGAGACAAAACTGTAAAAATTAGATCGAAAACTTTTACTTTCGAATTTGAAGGTATTTAAAGGTTCCGATTAACTATGGAAACTAAACTAGAAATACTATTAAAAAAAATCTGAAAATTAATCTGTCTTGAGCTTTCGAAATTCGAACTGAGGTCAAGCAAAAAAAAAAAAAAAAATAGTCACTCGTTCTAGCCTCCAAGCCAAAGATTTCTGGAGAGGACAATGTATATTCCCTTCTTTATACGCCAATTCGTCTTTCAAATTAACTTTGAATCTGGGCTAAAACCCTAATGCTGAGAATATCAACAGTTCTGCGCAAGTGCGTGAACTTGGCAAGGAAGGTTTGAGACAAAACTGTAAAAACTAGATGAAAAAATTTTGCTTTCGATTTTGAAGGTGTTCAAAGGATCCGAGGAACTGTAGAAGCTTAACTCAAAATATTATTCAAAATAAAAATAAAATAAAAAATATGAAAATTAATCTCTCTTGAGAATTCGAGACTCGAACTAACTGCAAGCAAAAATCAAAAGAAAAGTCACTCGCTCTAGCGAGCAAGCCACTGATGTCTGGTAAGCCTCGTGTATATTCCCTTCTTAATACGCCAATCCATCTTTCAAATTAATTTTGAATCTGCGACAACACCCTAATGCTGAGAATATCAACAGGTCTGCGCAAGTACGTGAAATTAGAAAGGAAGCTTTGAGACAAAACTGTAAAAATTAGATCAAAAAATTTTACTTTCGAATTTGAAGGTGTTTAAAGGTTCCGAGGAACTATAGAAACTAAACTCAAAATATTATTAAAAAAAAAATCTGAAATTTAATCTCTCTTGAGAATTCGAGACTCGAACTGAGGGCAAGCGAAAATCAAAAGATAAGTCACTCACTCTAGCCACCAAGCCACCGATATCTGGAGATGCTGCGGTATATTCCCTTCTTAATACTCCAATTCGTCTTTCAAATTAACTTTGAATCTGGGCCAAAACACTAATGCTGAGAATATCAACAGATCTGCGCAAGTGCGTGAATTTAGCAATTAATGTTTGAGACAAAACTGTAAAAATTAGATAAAAAAAATTTTACTTTCGATTTTGAAGGTGTTCAAAGGTTCCGAGGAATTGTAGAAACTTAACTCAAAATATTATTCAAAATAAAAATGAAATAAAAAATCTGAAAATTAATCTCTCTTAGAATTCGAGATTCGAACTGATTGCAAGCAAAAATCAAAAGATGAGTCACTCGCTCTAGCCACCAAGCCACGGATGTCTGGCGAGGCTGTTGTATATTCCCTACTTAATATGCCAGTCTGTCTGTCAAATTAACTTTGAATCTTCTCCAAAACCCTAATGCTGAGAATATCAACAGGTCTTTGCAAGTATGTGAAATTAGAAAGGAAGGTTTGAGACAGAACTGTAAAAATTGGAGAAAAAAAAATTTTACTTTCGATTTTGAAGGTGTTTAAAGGTTCCGAGGAACTGTAGAAACTTAACTCAAAATATTAATCAAAATAAAAATGAAATAAAAAATCAGAAAATTAATCTCTCTTGAGAATTCGAGACTCGAACTGAGGGAAAGCAAAAAAAAATAAAAAAGAGTCACTCGCTCTAGCCACCAAGCCACAGATATTTTGAGAGGATAATGTATATATCCTTCTTTATACGCTAATTCGTCTTTCAAATTAACTTTGAATCTGGGCCAAAACCCTAATGCTGAGAATATGAACAGATCTGCGCAAGTGCATGAACTTAGCCAGGAAGGTATGAGACAAAACTGTAAAAATTAGATAAAAAAATTTTACTTTCGATTTTGAAGGCATTTAAAGGTTCCGAGGAACTATGGAAACTAAACTCAAAATATTATTCAAAAAAAAAATCTGAAAATTAATCTGTTTTGACCTTTTGAGACTCGAACTGAGGGCAAGCAAAAATTAAAAGATGAGTCACTCGCTCTAGCCTCCAAGCCAAAGACGTCTCTAGAGACTGGGGATATTCCCTTCTTAATACGCCAATCCGTCTCTCAAATAAATTTTGAATCTGGGTAAAACCCTAATGTTGAGAATATCAACAGATCTGCGCAAGTGCGTGAATTTAGCAAACAATGTTTGAGACAAAACTGTAAAAATTAGATCAAAAATTTTAATTTCTATTTTTAAGATGTTCAAAGGATCCGAGGAACTATAGAAACAAAACTCAAAATATAATTTAAAAAAAATCTGAAAATTAAACTCTCTTGAGAAATCGGGACTCCAACTGAGGTCAAGAAAAAATCAAAAGATGAGTCACTCGCTCTAGCCACCAAGCCACTGATATCTGGAGATGCTGCGGTATATTCCTTTCTTAATACTCCAATTCGTCTTTCAAATTAACTTTGAATCTGCGACAAAACTCTAATGCTGAGAATATCAACAGGTCTGCGCAAGTGCGTGAACTCAGCAAGGAAGGTTTGAGACAAAACTGAAAAAATTAGATAAAAATATTTTATTTTCGATTTTGAAGGTGTTCAAAGGTTCCGAATAACTGTAGAAACTTAACTCAAAATATTATTCAAAATAAAATAAAATAAAAAATCTGAAAATTAATCTCTCTTGAGAATTCGAGACTCGAACTATCTGCAAGCAAAAATCAAAAGATGTGTCACTCGCTCTAGACACCAAGCCACAGATGACTGGTGAGGCTAGTGTATATTCCCTTCTTAATACGCCAGTCTGTCTTTCATATTAACTTTGAATCTGCGACAATACCCTAATGCTGAGAATATCAACAGGTCTGCGCAAGTACGTGAAATTAGAAAGGAAGGTTTGAGACAAAACTGTAAAAATTAGATCAAAAAATTTTACTTTCGAATTTGAAGGTGTTTAAAGGTTCCGAGGAACTATAGAAACTAAACTCAAAATATTATTAAAAAAAAATAAATAAAAAATCTGAAATTTAATCTCTCTTCAGAATTTGAGACTCGAAATGAGGGCAAGCGAAAATTAAAAGATAAGTCCCTCGCTCTAGCCACCAAGCCACAGATATTTTGAGAGGATAATGTATATATCCTTCTTTAGACGCTAATTCGTCTTTCAAATTAACTTTGAATCTGGGCCAAAACCCTAATGCTGAGAATATGAACAGATCTGCGCAAGTGCATGAACTTAGCCAGGAAGGTATGAGACAAAACTGTAAAAATTAGATAAAAAAATTTTACTTTCGATTTTGAAGGCGTTTAAAGGTTCCGAGGAATTATGGAAACTAAACTCAAAATATTATTCAAAAAAAAAAAAAAAAAATCTGAAAATTAATCTGTTTTAAGCTGTCGAGACTCGAACTGAGGGCAAGAAAAAATCAAAACATGAGTCATTCGCTCTCGCCACCAAGTCAAAGACGTCTGGAGAGTCTGATGTATATTCACTTCTTAATACGTGAATTCGTCTTTCAAATTCACTTTGAATCTGGGCCAAAACCCTAATGCTGAGAATATGAACAGATCTGCGCAAGTGCATGAACTCAGCAAGGAAGGTTTGAGACAAAACTGTAAAAATTAGATCGAAAACTTTTATTTTCGAATTTGAAGGTGTTTAAAGGTTCCGAAGAACTATAGAAACTAAACTCAAAATATTATACAAAAAAAAAAAAAAAAAAAAAAATCTGAAAATTAATCTCTCTTGAGAATTCGAGACTCGAACTGAGGGCAAGCAAAAAAAAAAAAAAAAAAAAAAAAAAAAAAAAAAAAAAGAGTCACTCGCTCTAGCCACCAAGAAACAGATTTCTGGAGAGGATAATTTATATTCCCTTCTTTATACGCTTATTCGTCTTTCAAATTATCTTTGAATCTGGGCTAAAACTTTAATGTTGAGAATATCAACACATCTGTGCAAGTGCATGAACTTAGAAAGGAAGGTTTGAGACAAAACTGTGAAAATTAGATAAAAAAATTTTACTTTCGATTTTGAAGGTGTTCAAGGGTTCTGAGGAACTGTAGAAACTTAACTCAAAATGTTATTCAAAATTAAAAAGAAATAAAAAATCTGAAAATTAATCTGTCTTGAGAATTGGAGATTCGAACTGAGGGCAAGCAAAAATCAAAACATGAGTCACTCGCTCTAACCACCCAGCCACAGATGTCTGGCGAGGCTGGTTTATATTCCCTTCTTAATACGCCAGTCTGTCTGTCAAATTAACTTTTAATCTGAAACAAAACTATAATGCTGAGAATATCAACAGGTCTGCGCAAGTGCATGAACTTAGCAAGGAAGGTATGAGACAAAACTGTAAAAATTAGATAAAAAAATTATACTTTCGATTTTGAAGGCGTTTAAAGGTTCCGAGGAACTATGGAAACTAAACTCAAAATATTAAAAAAAAAATTTGAAAATTAATCTGTTTTGAGATTTCGAGACTCGAACTGAGGGCAAGCAAAAATCAAAATATGAGACACTCGCTCTAGCCACCAAACTACAGACGTCTGTAGAGGGTAGGGTATATTCCCTTCTTATTACGCATTTCCGTCTTTGAAAATAACTTTGAATCTGGGCCAAAACCCTAATGCTGAGATTATCAACAGATCTGCGCAAGTGAATGAACTTAATAAGGAAGGTTGGAGACAAAACTCTAAAAATTGGATCAAAAAATTTTACTTTCGATTTTGAAGGTGTTCAAAGATTCCGAGGAACTATGGAAACTAAACTCAAAATATTATTCAAAAAAAGAAAAAAAAAATCTGAAAATTAATCTGTTTTGAGCTTTTGAGACTCGAACTGGGGTCAAGCAAAAATCAAATAATGAGTCACTCGCTCTAGCCACCAAGCCACAGATGTCTGTTCAAGCTGGTGTATATTCCCTTCTTAATACGCCAATCCGTCTTTCAAATTGACTTTGAATCTGGTCCAAAGCCCTAATTCTGAGAATATCAACAGATCTGCGCAAGTGCGTGAACTTAGCAAGGAAGGTTTGAGACACAACTGTAAAAATTAGATCGAAAAATTTGAATTTCTATTTTTAAGATGTTCAAAGGATCCGAGGAACTATAGAAACTAAACTAAAATATTATTCAAAATATAAATAAATAAAAAATCTGAAAATTAATCTCTCTTGAGAATTCGAGACTCGAACTGAAGGCAAGCCAAAAGCAAAA
>JAPMOQ010036156.1:105345-153727 GCA_026543055.1 Argiope trifasciata
TATTTGTAATGATGTAATATTTTTAAGTTAATATGTAATATTTGTAAGCTAATATGTAATATTTGTAAGTTAAAATGTAGTGTTTGTAAATGCAATATTTAATTATAATAAATTAATATGTAATATTTGTAAATTGTGTAATGATGAAAATGTTTCTATATTTATTATGAACTAGCCGCCTTTGGCGACTAGCTGGTTCGCCATGAGTAATGCCTTCTAAAATTTTCAATTCAATACCTACGTACCTTGCTCTCTTTATAACTTATCAGCCAAATATATTTAAACTTCAAACTTCGATAGTCACGTAACTCGTATTATGGAGAAGCCTTATGATTATTTGCTCACTCTACTATATATCTTTCTGATTTGCAATCAGCAGTTGTGGAATAATGTGGAAAATATCACATTTTATAATTATTCTACGTTACCATTTCAAAATCACATTTTCCTCTGTTTAATTTGCAATAAGAGTTAATTTAATCATTCCATTTGAGTTTTTGTCACAGTGACAGCAAAGCACTGGTACACTCTTAACGAGCTCTTGCAGGTTAAATTCCATTTTTATTTTGGGAGAAATTAATTACTGGAATAGTTACAGAATTTTTATAAAAATTAATTAAAAAATGGAAACTTAATTTATAGGTTAAAACATTGTTATCGATGAAAAAAAACATTTTTAAGAAGATTTTAAAATTAATTTTGTGCTGAAATTCTGGAATTTTTGTGTTGTATTTTTGGAAATTATCGCAGAATTTTTTTTAATTAATTAATAAAAAAACTCCGTCTACGTATACTTTTTCATCTTCCTAGGTAAATATGTACAAACCAAGTGTAGTAAGTCTAAACCGCATGGTCTGTTGTATAGTGCTCTAAAACAAACACACACATTCATTCATATGTGCAAAACAAATATTCATTTTATCATTAGCTCGGTGTAATTCTGGGCATTGATTGGCCTGAAATTGATATTTTCTTTAAGATGATGAACGGAAAGAACTAAAAGAACACGTTTTCTTAATAATATTCTTTATTTTTATAAATCAGACAGTTTTAATGATTGGTTTAGAAGATTGGTTGATGTAACCACTTTTGTTTAAAATATTAGTACAAATATATTGCAAAATATGGCTCACTGAGCAAAGTGTGAAAAAAATCTTAATTAATGCATTGATGAATAATCAGTTTGACTCAAACTACATGAAAAGTAATTATTTTCTACATTTAGATCAAGTTAACAGCACTAAAAACAATTTTTATGCCTATTACTAATGATCTACAAATTAGCCATTGGGCACGAATTTGAATGCGTATCATTTATAAATTCAATCATGTTTACGGTAAATAAAAATGATTTATAGAATTAATGTTATATTGCAAATGATTATACAATCCTTTGCTTTAAAAATTTTAAACAAACTATCACATTTTATTTTTTATCCAGTCGCATGCTAAAAGTAACATTCTTTATATTTAATATGTAATAATAGTTGATTTAACAAAAAAAATCTGAACTTCTGTCAATACGATGATAGAGCGTTGATAAAATCTTTTTTCCCTTTGACCTGCTCATGCACATTAATTTTTTTTTGTTTTGACCTAAATATATTGTTCAAAAATATGGTTTAAATATTTCTTAAAAAATTCGTTAAAAACAGAAGCTTAAGTTATATGCTAAAACACTGATACCATTAGAAAGCTCATTTTTTAATCTTTAACTTGATGTAAAAATCATGTTTGTGCAATAATATTTTCGGAAGTTATAGGGTGAAAATGCTAAAATATCGTTTAATTTTTAATAAAATAAAATTTTAACTAAAAATTCAAAAAAAAAAAAAAAATCGCTCAGAGGTGCACATTTCTGGTCTCCAAGGTATACACGTGCCAAATTTGGTAGCTGTAGGTGGATGGGTCTGGCTTGCAGGGAGCCAACGCACACATATTGAGTCGTTATTATAAGTAGAGATAATGGCATTACTTGGAAATTCATATTCGAAGGTGGGGAGGGTTCTGGGAACGGTTTGTAAAATCTCTAAATGCATGTTTGAAGTGTATTTTACATTAAAACTTATGAAGTGTTGTATTCTGTGGTAGGTTGAAGTTGAGGCAGTGATTAATTCACGCCCAATAACATATTTATATTGTAATAAAACCAGATCACCATACATATAGATTATTATAAGATCATTCCAGGAAAAGGCTTTTTAAAGACAATATTTTGGAACTAAGATCTGCTATGTTTTCTAAAATGCCTAAAAATTATGTTCTGTTTAAACTTGATGGCGTAGTTCTAATAAGAGAGGATAATGTTAAAAGATGTAATTGGAAAGTAGGTAAAATTTATTTAAAAAACAATTCCAGTAAGAGATGGAAAAAATAGATCTTGTAAGATCAAGATTTTTAATAGTACTTTAAGAAGGCCAGTAGATAGGTGATATGAGTTAGAGCAGGGATGGGCAAACGTTTTCGATCGCGGGCCAAACATCGAAAAAATAAAGTTTGGCGGACCAAGATGAATTTTTCTAAAATTTTAAAAACAATATACAAGTATTACAATTTAATATATTAATGAGATGAATGAAATTGCGATTTCATTTTTAAAAATTCCTTATATTGAGGTTAGAAGTGAGATGTACCGATTCTAAGGAACGAGGCTAAATGCTCATCTGTCAGTCTACTTCTGAAATAATTCTTTCTAAGGTTCATAGTAGAAAACACTTGTTCACGTATATAAGATGAAGCAAACATAGCACTGATTTTATGGGCATGAGATATTAAATTTGGGAAACTTACTTTCGATAAAGATTTGTAAAACTCCAACTTTGGCATATTTAGAAACAATTGCTTGAGATGATTGTTAGATTGCAACTCAAATAATTCAAGCTGCAAATCTGACCTCACTGCTTCACAATTTACGTTGAATGGCATGGGAAAAATATCCAATTCTGCTTGAATGGAACTGAAATCTTGAAATCTGCGTTCCAACTCAAAATGCAGTTTTTTCAAGTTATCTTCATAATTCTTAAGGTTCTCTTCATTTACTGAGGGTATTGAATTTAACCTCGGGAAATGAGATAAGTCGTTATTATTTATTATTTTTAGCAATATTGTATGCTACAATGTAACTTGCATGTGTAGCTGCTTCTTGAATATTGTTTACCTCCTTGAAAAAATTTTGCCGGCCTCATAATTTTTTACAAAGACTTTCTGCATTTTTTTTTTTTTTCATATTCGGACATTGCTTCGTAATTCGTATGCTTAGATGTGAAATGACGGGAAATGTTATATTCTTTGAAGACTGCTACAGCTTCATTGCAGATAAGACACACTGGTTTATCTTTTACAACAGAAAAAAAAAGTTCCATGTCCATTCAATTCATCATTAAAAGGGCGGCACTCTGAATCAACTTTACATTTTTTAGTAACCATTTTGGGGTTGAAATATTTTACGAATAAACCAAACAATCACTAGCAACACTATACTTTTAATAATTTCCCCACTATTCACAATGACGCTATATGTCCACAATCTTTCAACACGTAATTAATAATATTAGAACTCGCGCTAAAAAAAAAAACCGCTAGACGGAGCTTAAAATGCGCAGTCTGCCACATGTGAGGTCTAATTCACCTTTATTGAATTCCCATATGTCTGCTCCACAAGAAAATGATAACGCTTGTTGGCGCCAATCTACAACTATAACTAACAAATAACTTCCACTTTTAACACTTTACAGATTGAAAACTCCATGTGTTTGCTTTTTCCTTCGATTTATGTTTTGTAGATCAAAAATAGAGAATGTAAACAGATTACCAGATGTTTGAAAAAAAAGGAAGAAAAATATATTTAAACAAAGTAGAAAAGGAGATGGATATATAATATATGAATATTTCTTTTCATTTGACACTGACCGGCAAATTAAAATTCTATCCGCGGGCCGAAGTTGGCTCATCCCTGAGTTAGAGGTTCAAAAATAATTTCTAACGCATTTGGAGGGAGGAGTGTTAAATGTCGATTTGCTAATTGACGTGACGGCGCTTCTGTTACCCTCTTTGAGGAAGAATATATGTAATTAATGTTCGTTTTGTCTTTGAATAAGCGAGATGTCTGGTGAACAATCTGGCTCCATGTATTAGAATCATCGAAAGTCTAACGCATAAATATTTTACTGTGCTCAGAATCAATAGACAGTAGAAAGTTTATTTTTAAAAAAATGTTGAATTTTGATCGCATTTCTATACAGGGATAACATAACCGCAGTCCTATTTTACAAGATTGTACAATTTGTTCTATAACGTAATAAAACGACAAAAACAACAGAACTCTTAATTTTCACTTACCCATTTCTACTAAGACAAAATTTTTAAAATTTCGCAACATACCTCAAAAGTGGATTTAACCATTATCGATTGGATATATTATTAAAGTGAATTCAAACAAGCTTCAACGAATGAGTATTTTTTAATTCAATTTACAGCGCTTCATTTTAAGATTATACAACATAAAATCACACTCATATAGCAATTTATAAAACTGCGCAATGTACTCTTGGAGTAATCTTATTTTTATTCAGAAAGTTTAAGGAATTTTTTAATTAGTAAGAAATTTTCGATGCAGATTGGATTTCTTAGCATTTTGCCAAAACTGAGCCAAGTAGTTTAATAATTTGAATTTTACTACATAAATGGATTAAACAAAAATTGGTATTCTTTACCATTTTTTTACACGTTTTTGATAAATAAGTGAATTTTCTAACATCGTAACATGTTTTCATGACAGTTTAGTATTCTAAAACATCAGGAGACGTGTATACTTTATTTATTAGCCTATATATATATATATATATATATTACACACACAAAGCCTAGGAAATTTCCACCAATGATTAGTAATGCCTTAAAATGCCTAGTCGTGGGAAAACTGTATAGTATTTCCAATTTTTTCTATCAGTTTACGTGTGGTAAATGAATTTTAACTGCTATAATAAAATCGACATTGAATAATTTTCAGATCAAATAATTTTTATATAAAGTTTAATTTCTCCTCAAAAAATATTTAATCAGAAGATTTTCTTAATAAAATGCATGTTTTGCCGGATTGCGATTTCGGGATTGGGGAATTTACGTTCCTTAAATCTTTCCCGCAGTTTTTAGGTTTACTGGGATTTTATCGTCTTTGGCAGGGAAACTTGGCGGACATCTAGAGGGATGTCGGAGCGTATTTATTTGAGCGCATTTACGAGATCTTATCTTCCATAATCTTATTCATATACATTAGAATAAATGATAACTAATTCTATAATTAATAAAAAAGTGAAATTGTTTTTATCAGAAAAATAAACGGAATTAAAATTTAAAAAGAAATAAGATATAGGAATATATCTATATCTGTTTTATTTAGTACTAGTCGCCCTTGACGACCCGCTGGTTCGCCATAAATAATACATTCTAAAATTTTCAATTAAAGGCTTACATACCTTGCTCCCTTTATAACTTATTCAAATATATTTAAGCTTCAAACTTCCATAGTCACGTAACTTGTGTTATTATAGAAGCACTCCGATTATTTGTTCATTGTAATATATATGTCTTTGATTTGCAATAAGCTGATAAAGAATGATGTGGAATATATAGCATCTTATATTTATTCGATAACATTAAGCTACCATTTCAACATATGCTGAGTATCTCAATTTCCTCGGTTTAATTTGCAATAAGAGTTAATTTAATCATTCTGTTTCAGTTTTTGTCAAAGTGACGGCAAACGCACTGGTACACTCTTAATGTGCTCTTGCTGGTTAAATTCTACTTTCATTTTGTGAGAAACGAATTGTTGGAAAATATGGTTACAATATTTTTTTTAAAAAATTCATTACAAATAGAAACTTAATTTATAGGTAAAAACATTATTAATGAAATTTTTTTTTAAGAGGATTTGAAAAACAATGAATGTACAAAGCAAACAAAAAAATGTGTGCGTATGCATATTACAATAATTCACAAGCAATATCTTTATCAATCATTATACCGATTTTGGCAACCAGCAATTCGCCAGTATAAAAGATGTCTACAATTTTCAGTTATATATTTTACATAATTTGGTCTCTTTATAGTTTTTTCTTAAAAATATTCTCTATCAAAGTTTTTGATAGTTATATAATTCAGTCATACTATTATGTAGATCTTAAACAGTTCTGTTCATTGTATTATTTATCTCTTATTAATTCCTGTCAGAACCCATAAAATTCGTATATTAAATTACAGTGGAAATATTAAACTGCTATCAATATAATTTTTTTAACTAAAACCAAGCTTTTCTTTTTTTGAATATGAAAATTGAATGCATAATCGCTGAGCATTGGAGTTGTTTCGCAATGCAGAATAATTTTCGTAATTTATATAATATTTTAAAGAATTTTCAACAAACATTTCTCAGATTCATCGAAAAATTCAGTTTTTAGTTTACTTTCAAAACATTTAAATGACGCAATACTATATCTTCAAATAGTTTATCTAACACGCAAGAAATGAAATAGAATGATTAAAGTGTTCCACACAATTATCATTCTACAGATTTTGTTTCCTTCGTAATTATATTTATTAGTTAAGAAAAAAATTAGTTTGATATTGCGTACTTTAATAGGAGTATTTTTAAAATAACAGAAAAAAGGAAAGTTTGTCAATTAAAGAAAATGGTTCTACAAATTGCATCACTAATTTTTAAGGTCGATAATGGAACATTGGTTTTGAGGTTCAAGCTCTTATCAACATGTAAAATCAGAACTCAAATTTGATATTTCTTAAACTGTAGGATTTCCTTTTTTATTCGTTTGTTCCTCCAGATATAAAAGTAGAAAGCCTTAAATTTTCTATTGTTTGACATCTTTTTATATTAATTATGGACTATTTGCCTTAGTCTTTTTCAGTTTCAATTAAAGATAATTTTTATAATTGCTTTCTGTGATCTACGATAGAACTCTCCAAATTCAGGAAACTATTTTAATTCCAATTTAATCCTTTTTGGAGACCCTCCCCATACACACACAAAAGAAAGAGAATAACCTGAGCTTATCTTTAAAGTATTTGAATAAAGTTCTACTATAATAAGTATTAAAACATAGTTCAATACAATTTGTTCTCAAAGGATATAACATGGTTTGTTTTTTAATTTCAAGCGGTCTAAATTCTATCCTTTGTTAAAACATAACATTTGTTAACTTTTATAATTTTTTTAAAAAATAGGAGGGCATTCTATTAAAAACTGATTCCAAATTAACCCTTCAACTCCGATGCAGAATTACATTAACTTAATAATACTTGGGCATATGCGATTAATTTCCTGGGACATGAGGACTGGTTTTTTGAGTTAACCAGCGAAGAGTTATCAAATATCCAAAGATAAAGTTATAAATTAACTTACTTCAAATATAATCTCAATTAAAATTAACTGGATCTATCGTTACCATACAATATACTTTTGTAGAAAATGAGACCGACTATACAAAAACGGAGCTATTGGAGAGAACTGCGAGTGATGATAATATTTTTACAGGAAGAATTATCTTCACTATACCAAGCTCGAATTTTTTTAAATTAATAAATAAATAAATCCATCCATCCATCCATCCATCGAGAGAGAGAGAGAATCTTATTTATAAAGACGCTAATGTAACTGCCGGATGTTATGCGTGACTTAAAATATTTTTAACATAATGATTGGATATGATGTACTAGTTACAATTACGAAATGAACACTTTATTCCACATTTACTGACAGTTCTTCGAAATTTTAAACTAAGCATATCTGCAAACTTTCTAGAATGTGAAATGTGAAATCTTGTACTTATAGATGAAAATAAGAGAACACAATTTTTGCAAACTTTGTACAATCGCCCTACCTTATTTAGAGAAATTTTTTAACTCGAAGTATGTTTAGATGCAATATTAAAAACAAATGTTACAAAGTGCAACTTCTTAATGCTTTTTTAGAAGAAAAAGACTTCAGAAACCATGCTTGCATAGCTGTGAAATTAGTTTTATCTTAAGGCCTAATATTTTTATATATTTACTATTGTAGTTTCAATTTTGATTATGGTAAAGATCCAATCCATATGAATCTATACTTTTGGCAATAAATTCATGGACGGAAAAAGAAAAAGAACGAATAAAATATAAAGTAATATAGTTTATTTCTAGCTCTCTTTCGTATATAGATTTAAGACAAATTGAAAATTAGTAATAAATCATCTGCAGCATTTTTAAGAAAATAGGAAGACATTTTCTACTAAATTACCTGCCTATAAAACTGGATCATGCATTTACGCGTCGATTTCTGATACGTTGGATTATACATAGTTAAGTCAGATGGTGAATAAGCTAGAAAATGAGGTAATATATTTCAAATTTGAAAAATTTCGGTACTTATCACTTTTTTGTTGTTGAAAATACGTTTTTTTAGAATCAACCGGCAGTTATCCTTTGAATTATTAATTTGATTCTATCTTATTTTAGGTAAACGGTTAATATTTTGAAAAAAAATGTAACTTATTTGAACAATTTTAATGTAAAAATTATATTAGCTCATTTCATTTAAAAGAGTGGGGAAGATATATACTTACAAGCAAACACACTGAAAAAAAAACTAAACACTGACATTCATTTAAATTAGAATTTAAAGAACTTATGTATTTTTCATTCTTCATTTTGTCAAATAAAGCTAAATTGTAAGAGATATTAAGATTAAATCCTCATGAAACTAAAAATTATACTTCACTTTATTAGAATGAATCTGTATTATCCACATCAAAATTATAATTTTTATAAATGCCTTCTGTCTGAAAGAATTATAAACTTGTTCCTTTATAATAAATTTTTAAATCAAATTTCTCATATTTTATTTGTGATTTTAAAACGCTCGTCTGAAACGCAATAAGGGTAGACAGAATTTTTTTCTCACTGAAACTTCGTTTCATTATCAAGGACACGAAGTATTATTACTCTGAACTGTGATTAATTACCATTTGGCGTACATTGTAAAATCGCCAAATCTTACATGCAAAGATAAAGGTTATAATGTGGCAAACATGAGATCTTTTAATGACATGGAGGGAAATTTATTGAGCTTATATACCACACAACCGACATTTTTATCGAATCATTCCTATTTTAATATATTTGTAAGATTTATTGATTAATGTCTAATTGAATGAGTATTAAACCCTCAAAGATGATACTGAATAACCAGTTTAGTAATAATTTTTCTTTCGTGACACGAATGTGAACTCTTTCGTATCCCTTCTGAGAAGGGGAAGGTTGCAAATTGAGTTCGGGATGGATTTCAGTATAATTTTAGTGGAAAGTTTATTCATGAAAATATCAAAGAGTAATAGCCAGCTAATTTTTCGAGAAAACTGTCTTCAAACTTTCAGCATGACTTATGTATTAATAAAGTGTCGCTGAGACCCAAAGCGTGGTGTGGATCAAGCGCTAGAATAGCATTCATAGGTCTCAAGTTCGGTCCTGTGCTAGTGTCCTCCTCCCCTCCCCCCCGTGTTCTTTATAACTATCTTCCAAAATTTATCAAATGTTATTATTTTTTTATGCGACAATAAATATTTATTCTACAAATGCTTGGATTACGATTTAATTTATAGACGAAATATAATTATAAATGTGAATTCGTTTTTTTTTTTAATATTCAGAATTACGTAAATTAAATTCACAATTTAAAGACGGATTCAATAAATCCTTCTTTAAATAATATAAATTTTTGTATAGAAAAATGAATATAATTTATGCATAATGATAAAATAAATAACTTTTTAAAAGAAAAAAATATATTCATTCATACAATACTTAGATTATAATTTAATTTTTTAGTATTAAAATAATTATGAATATAATTTTAACAATAAAAGTAATACAAATAACTATTTTGATCTAAAATTATTAAAAGTCTTAAATTTTTGGATTTTAAAAATGATAGATTATTTGATATAGCTCAACGGATTAATCGGTAACTAAACAAAGCAGCTGAAATTAATAAAATTATATCAACAAACATTCTCCATATTAATACTGGAAAAGAAAAATTAGAAAGCAGATCCGGAATGCAAAGTCAAAATTTTTAGAAACATTTTACGGTGCGCTTCATAAATCGCGATTATCTGAATAAAAAACATTTTTTTTGCATTTTCAATGGATTCTTTTAAAGTTTCTCTTGTGAATAATCATTAATTTTGCAAGCTGTCAAGTATCTATACGGTCTCAAATGATTTTACGTTAATTATCATTCTATTTCTAGAACGCAATAAAAAATTAATGAAATTGTTATGGTGTCAATAATTTTATTAAAACATTTATCAACATTTAAATTATGCTAGTAATTATTTTTGTTGCTTAAAATTATGATTCAATCACTTGGAGAATGAATATTTATTTTTGAGAGATGTATTTCGAGAATAAAAGTGGTACATATTAAAATTACCTATAAGTTATTTAGATAACTTTAAAAAAACGAGCGTTCATACCTTTAAATCTTTAAAAAATGTCCAATTTAGGTAAAAAGAGAAATTTAATTTTTCATACAAAAATAAATATATTAATTGAAACCATTTTTAAATTTTCTCGGCAATTCTGAATATTTTTTTAAAAAAAACCCATTAATATTTATAATTATTTTTAGCCTAAAATTTAAATTGCAATCCAAGAATTGGAAAAAAATTTATTTTCGTATAAAAAATTAAACATATTAATTATTATGTATTGAAAAATTTAATTCGAAGCAATTTAAACAGAATTAAATGAGGGGGAAAAAAAGAAAGAAAATATTAGCCCAGGGCAAACTCGGATCTCGTGAATTCCATGCCAACACTTTATGCACAATATTCGGGTCTAAGAAACGGCGACATCCCACTAACGCATAAGCTATGCTGAGAGTTTGAGGGCTGCTTTCCTGAAATAGGCCAGCTATTGAGCTTTAATATTTTCATGATTGAACATTCTAAACGAATTCTATCATTTTACCCAAACTTCAACTTCGTCCCTTCCCCTTGTGTTACCCCCCCCCCCCCCCCGCCTCCCGATTCAACCATCCATCCATACTGAACCGTACTGGCATAGGGGTAGCGAATCTTCACCGCGATCTGGGCGTTCCGGGTTCGAGCCCCGGTTCGGGAAGGGTTGTTGTTCTGTGTTCCATTTGCGAGTAATGTGAATATGCCTCTCTGTAAAAAGGGGGTTGTGCAAACGAAAGTGAAGCATGAAATAGCTAAGTCACACTCCCTAGTAGGCGGTACTAAAAGACAAGGGACGCTCATTTCGGCTTAAATCGCTGACTATCGGTAGGCGGGCTGGTATACTGCCATTTTAAACAACAATATTTTTCATTGCTAAAAAAATGTTCTTTATTCGTTCATGTTCTGTGTGATTGGTAATAGCAACATTAACGTCATTCTTATTCAAACTAGACCAGGGGTTGTGAACCTTTACGAATCAACGTGCCCTTTTTTTGCTAAAGCATTGTCTAATGAGGTATAGACGTGCCATCAAATAATTTGGCCCTTGGGATGATAAAGCTATATACTAACAACTCAAAAATCTTTCCTAACTAACATTTTGCAATGTAGAGGAGTAGCTGTTTTAGTTTTACGTGCAATTCAAATGAAAGCAACATTAGTGTGATTTCTGCTGTTTCAGATTAGACGACAAATAACTTGTATTAGGATTGTGAGATGTTACTTTTAAAATGCATGCTGAGTGGGATTCATCAGCCAGACGGTTTCTAAGCGAATCTTTAATGCTATAAGTCTCTGAAAATAATGATTTTCTTTAACATATGAAAGTATGCTTAAATTGCCATGAGCCAGCTTCTTCAAATAATTAAATGTTTGAATCGAATTCACGTTTCCAAATTCTGTTACTGACATTTTTACTTATGTTGCTCGTTAACTTTTGTGCTATGTTTCAACCCATTCCACTTTTTCATTGTTTCAGTCATTTTCTTGCACCTACATTTAATTAGACAGGAAATCAATAAGTTAAATATGAAATTCTTCAATTGAATGAGGACAAATGCAGCTTATCAAATGAAGTCGCCTACAAACCGTTTTGATCGGCGGCGTGTCCAAAATATCGAGCCCCGTGCCACTGGCTCGCCATCCCTGAACTAGACAAGAAATCTCTTGTTCTGATCCCATAATCTCACTGCTAGAAATAACTAAAATAAAATTTCAACGGATTAAAATCATATAGTTCTGGCACAAAACTATTCTACAAAAAACTCCGATGATACATTTATCATTTATATTTGATATAATCCTAGTAATTGAGTTCTAATACTTCTATAGAGTTAACGTTTTTTCGAGATACGAATGGAAAATTGCAATATCACAAAGTTCATTGTGCAAATTAATGATGTCTCTGCTTTTTCCCAGTGCATTTTCATGTATTTGCTCTCATCGTTCCATATATATAGTATTTTTATTGCAAAAGAATTTCATTACTGAAACTGTCTAAATCAAAAATTCGACAGTTCACTACAATTTCATTGATAAAAACTATGCAACAAATTACATATATCTAGCTCCTCATACAATCTCGTTTGAAAACTCAAATATCGACAGACAGGCAGACAGTTCTATAGTTTGAGAGGGCTCGTCCAAAATTAGATATCTTTTAGTCTCATGATAAAACCTTAACCCAATTTCGACTAGACAGCCTTTATTTTAAGTCTCGTGTCCGAATGCAAGTGGTAGGATAGAATAGATATGACATCTGTTTTAGAAATTAAGTCAAAATTTACTAGTTAAAATATTCTATTTTTTGGTGCGAAGGCCAAATACGGAATTTCCACTATTCTGACTTGTTTCTATTTCAGTAAACACGATGGACATAATTCCAAATAAAAATTTGCAATTATCTAAAAGATGAAGCTTCAGGTGTTCAAATTCTTAGAAAATCTTAATTCTGGTGATGAATTGTTTCCTCACATTAATATCATTCGCATGTAGTTATTTTAACAGACGTTAATTAAATTTTCCCCCGAATAAAATGTAGTTGAGGACTCAGTTCAATCTAGACCAAAACATTGAATAATTGGTAGCAGCCGAATTCGTGGTAGTGGTTTAGAAGAAAAATTACTCATCGGTTTTGTTATGACTTAAAAAAAAACCTTCACTGGAGACAAGTTATATCAACTGGAAATATCAAACGATCGTGTAGCATATTTCATTTTTATTGTTGGTGCATCTCTGAATTATCGCTTTCGCATCCATACAGAAGTTCTAACACTCAACTGTTGTCGGATTTGGTTCGCAATTTGATGCGGATCTACATCGTGGATGCTATTATTTTCGAACCACATTTTAATCAGCCGTTTACATTATGTATTTGTTCACTTGCAGCCATTCGCGTTTTATAAATCTGGTTGAAAATCAGAGAGAGATAATTCCAAAAATTCACGAGGATCGGAATTGTCGGATTCACGAGGATCTTGATTAATCTTAAATACGATTTTTTTTAACAACTAGACTATTTTCTCTGAGTATAACAAAGTAAAACAATATTCTTTCGGATGAAAATCGAAGTCCAGTGCCATGAATAAACAGAATACAATGGAACTCGACCTGCAACGGGTAGTAAGATTATTATTTAAATTTTTGTTTATTTACTTCTTTGAATATATTTAGACAACTCATTTATGTTATGCTAGAACGATTTCGCCAAAAAGTAAACGAGGACTCGAGAAAATAAAACGTTCATATTAAACGTTGGAACAGGCGATGACCTTAATTTCAATAAGAATGAAAGAATCGTCAGATACGCCAATCAAAAAAATGATAAATTCCAAACTTCTCCTCATAAAACTTTAATTGCACCCCAAAGATCTATAAAACAATTAAATCATTTTAAGGCTTACAGAATAATTTCAATATTCATCCTATAATACGTAATTTACTAAAAGGTGCTAACCATAGAATTTCGGATCAGACCAACAACCAAAAATCAATGTTTTAAAGAAAATTCCATAAAACTTTCCAAAATATTTTTTTTAAAGCAATATCTTTAGAATTTATATCGAAGCAAAAATCTGAGATTCAGATTCCAGTTGTTCACGAAATGAAATAACGAATGTTTACATCTTATACAGTACACGATCAAAAGGACCCCCTCCCTGTAGAAAACATAGTTATACTGCAAGTATTAACAATCGAATCTTAAAAAAACTGAAAATTTTCTGTTCGGCTCCAAATTTAAGATCTTAATTGAGAGAGAAATTTTCTAAATCCAGAGAAACCGCTGTCCCTAAATCTTTCTTCTTTAATAATCTTTTATCTATATCTATATTTATAATAAAGCTCAATGTGTGTGTTGGCGCTCTACAGTAATGTGGGCATCATACCCCGGCTAAAATTCTGATCTAGGACTGTAGTTCAGCGTCACTGTAAAGATATGCCTTTAAAATTTTTCCACCTATGTGAAATGCCAAATTTTCATCCCATCCCATCCAGTAAACCGAGTAGCAAAAAGACGAATCCCTGCCTCACCAACAACGCGCGATCGTCGTGCCCATTTCCGAAGAATGTCGCGTCGGGGGAGTCCCCCCAACGAAACGAGAAGAACGGTGGAGCGACACAGGTGGGATGGTGGCATCGATTAGAGGGAGAATATCTTTATACTTACTCATGTGCAGTTAAGGAACTGCATTAAAATAATCGCATCTGCAAAGTATATATTTTTTTAAACGAGATTCTATTACAAATGTATTTACACTTAATTACAACTGTTAACCCTTTGCTTTCCAATGGACACATGATATAACACGAATTGTTTAACAGAGAATCAAATTTAAATGATCACCTTCTGTTCAGAAAATTCTATACTTTTATTTTTCACATTATGCGACTGATTAATAATCACTAATGTTTCTATTGTTTTGTTACATTCGCTTTTTAACCGAGATTTTATCAATGTCCACTGCGCGCCACCTATTTTAATAGCCATTCAATTAATTTCTGATTAGATTGTGTGAGTGCGTTCGTTAGTAACGTATCTATATTGTATAAATTCTTTAATGCGTAATTTTCAGTGCAATAATTTTCATATTTTAAGCATAATATACATTTTCCTAGCGTTGACTGATGATTTTTCCCACTATTGTTACGTTTTCTCCGTAGCCAATGATACACGAGATGACTTAATTATATAAACTGGATTCAACATCAATTATTAAATAAAATTGTTGCCTGAATCATTTTGATCCGATTGCTAATTCTATTACTTAAAAAGCGATAAATACTTTAGAAATTATTATTATTACTTACACCTGCGAATGAGGTTAAACAATTATTTTTTTTAACGAAACTGTGCTATCAAAATCTATCCTTTTTTACATGGATTGATATTACAAACGATCGCTAAGTCATTTACTTCTCTCAACGCCCCTTAGCTAATCAGTGGAGATTTTCATTGTCTTCCAGGATATTATTTTTCCTGATTTACTTTATTACTGAGTTACTATATTTCAACAAATACAGGGCGCCCTTGACTTGAGCCAAACTTTAAGTGAAGATAAAACATATAAAAATGATTTTTTTTTTGTATAGCAACATGGGGGTATCGAATTCAAAACTGGGCCAAAGAAGGGCTTACAAGTTCTTTTTTAAAGAAAATCAGCCATATTCGGCAGTTAATTGGATTGTAAATTATATTAACTTAACCATTTTTGTTTTTAATTTCACCGACTTGGTAAGTTGAAAGAAGTGAATGCCATTCGCTGCACTTGCAAAGTGTTACATTAAATTGTGAAATCAGTCCAGTTGTTGAACCTGGGGTTTCTGTTCCTGTTTTACAGTATTTTTTGCAAAAGGATTGCGAGACGAGGCAAGCAATCTTTGATAATGCATCGAAGTTCTAAGTACTCGTACGATAAAAAAAAATGAGCGAAATCGCATGGGGGGTTGCTATTGACTTTAAATATACGAACAGACCACATATTTGAATATTCCTTTTCAATGAATGCCAATTTGATTTTTAATCGAAATAGCAGTGAATGGCGAAAACCGAATGATCGCCGACAGTCGTGGGAAAACGAGGGGAAATGCAAGAGGTGCAAAATTGAGTTTTGGATGAGATTCGGTACAATGAAAGTATACATTTGGAATGTTCATTCAAGGAAATATTAAAGCGAAATAAAGAGGCAAATTTGAGAAAAGGGTTCTCAAGCTTTCAGTATTATTTTATAATAATAATACTTCATCGTTGACGGGAACTAAATGGTATGGCAAGTAAGCCATTAAGGCAGCATTCAATAGACAAGTTCGATCCTAAGCTGGAAATTTTGGCTTTATTTTTTTCACAAATTTTATTTCCATTTAACAATTTAAAAGGATTTTTTAATTGTTTTTCATTTTCATACGAAAATAAATGTATTCCTCTAATTCTTGGATTAAGGTTTAAGAATAAGGTATACTATACATTTTTCAGAGCCATTTACACGTAACATACAGGCCATTGAGCTTTAAGATTTTCGTTACTGAACATCCTACATGTATATAACCATTATACCGAATCTCATCCCAAACAGAATTTTCAACCCCGTGCACTTCTCTTGTGAAAACAAGTTATTGCAAAAATTAACAAGATCCAAGAGCATTTATTTCGCCACTTTACAATTTTGGATTTTTTCATGAAAATATCAAATTGTTTTTCACCATGAAAAATTATGAAGTCTTCAGGAATTAAAATAATTTAATCATTCTGACTTTTTAATAAGCAGTTCTTATACTTCACCCATTTTAAAAATGCAACGAAAATGTCTATTTAAATAAAATTCGACCCCTTACATAGTTTCCTTAGAAAAATTTATCATTCCAGCCAACTAAGTCTGTTGGATCCAATCAAACCTAAGATATTGGTCATCTCATAGATCAATAAAAATGAATGAAAAGCATTTTTTTTCCCTAAGATTGAAACAATTCAATGTCACTAAGCCTTATTAAAAAATCACTATGAAGATTTTTCTTCTAATAGCGTTAACCTGAGTTTCCAATTAAAGACACGGATCATCCGAATGCATCAGTACGACGTTATTCCCGTCCTCTCCATTACATAACAGACCATCTAAATTGTTTTTAAATGACTAATTACATCGGGAAAACTTAGAATGTAAGCAGTATAGTTCGACAAAAGCAAGAATGGCACCTAGAATTAGAGAGCACGAACAACTGAAAACGGCTATTTCGTTTACACGTTGTATGATATCCAACATTAAAAATATATATATATTAAGCTGTTTAGTTTATAATACATTTTGATGTGTACCAAAGCAAAAATTCCGGGCGAATTAACATATGTGACTAAGGAAGAAAAAAAAAAGCAATCCTAAATATTTCTTTGCAAGAATACCCTACCTTTACCCACTGTTCTAGTCTAACTGAAAATTCAGCTCGCGACCTGAAAATAACTGAATAAAAACGATAGTTAATTTCTTCGATTAAATAGATTCAACCTTTTCGTTTGATTAAAAATTCAGAAAAAGAATTTTGGCGTCAAATGTAAGACAATTCCGAAGCCCCCAAACTTGAAAATAAGTATATAAAAAAATGTATGATATTTTAGTGAGGTAATTTTGTTTTCTGCAGGCGATAATTCAATTAATCAATGTTGAGTAAAAATATCCGTGTAGTGTGTCATCACAGTGACCGTAGGAAAGCAACGGGTTATTAATATACATAATATACACATATCTAATCAAGCAATTCAAAGTTCTTACCTTACATCATAATATTTCGGATAATTTCGCTTATGAACACTTTATCAATATTTACCTTCATTAGCATACATCTATGCAATACAATTTTTGTGTATTTTAATTCTGAAATTTCTTATGCACTTTATTTACTTTTAAAAATTTGACTAATATTAAAACCATTTCAGACAAATTCCAAGTGATTCACTGCATTTAAGTTTCTTTCAAAAATATTTTTCTATCTGAATTCAAATTTTTTTAAAACTAAACTTATTGATAAGTATTAGTTAAAAAAACACATACAAATATTTCTATTTTTATTTATTAAATTAATACCGAGGTTCGCGAAGATACTAGAGGGCTACAGACAACAGACATGTCATTTGGAATCGTGGGAAAATAGACTTTCGTCCTGTCCATCATAAATTACTTAACTTATTTTAAAATTATAAAAACAGAATATATTACGATGAAAGCTAATTTAAAACATTATGAAAAGGCAATTAAAAATTGCACATATATCGGATTTAAAAAAGAGAACAAAGAAAGTATTTGCTTACACTTTACTGACTATAGATGGATTGAATCATTTGAGGCATAATTTTTTGTTTTTATATTCAAAATATGCTACTTGGAAATTAACTTTGAAATAAATGACAAGATAAATGCATGTGATAAATTCTTCACTTTTAATAGAAATTTCTCGTTTAAATTTGAAAGAATCGTTAAATAAGTGAACACAATTAGAATCACACTGCTTTACTTCGGTGTCGCAACTCTACTATAAGCTCCGCTTCCACCAAAATGTCAAACTGCTTATCCATTGCACACCAAGATAATGATTTCCCCCTTTTTTAAGTAGCAATTGGTTTCGACGCTTTTAACAAATTGAAGTTAACTAGCGATCCGAACACATTCGCGTCGAAAAATTCTAAAATGCTCATGGATAGAAAAATTTTAATCCTCTGCCTTTCGATCTTTATAAGCCTTGCGATTTTTTTTTTCTTTTCAGAGCCAAGTTAGAGATTAATTGCTGTGTCAGCTTCATCGTCGATTCCCGATTTGATTTGGTGAACTTTTTCAATTTCACGAACTGACATTTTTTTTTCTTTATAATGCATATATGTAGCATTTATAGTGAAAAACAACGTCCAAAAATTCAATTACGAGATTCTGATAAATTTCCCAGAATTCGAAAAATACATTTTGGAATTCACTGTATCTGCAAACACTAATTCAAAAATACATTGATGGTCGAAATTTGGTACATGCCAAACAAATTTGTATTAAATTTTAGAAGATATATAAATATATTTAGACGAAAAGAACTACTCCTACTCATTTTTTTAAATTTACTCCGAAATATTTTATAGTTACATGTGGATGTCTTTTTATTATTGCTAGCCGACTTTGCAATTTGAAAAATGAATTTTGAAATCCTGTCGACTTAACTTTTGCCTAAGTTTGTAAGATGCAGATTCTTCTGAAGAAACCAAATGAATATTCCGTACTGTCTGTGTGAGGGAAACATTGGTTTATTAACTGCATTCCTAGTTATGATTCAAAGGATTATCGCTGATGGAGCACATAATTGTGAAAAGCAAACTCATACCTGATGCTAACAAGTCAGTTCAAAATTGTGCATGTTACATAACAAAAGGCAACTTAATTGACGACTAGATTTGTCTAATGAGTTTAGTTTGTTTTAGTTTAGTTTACTTATATTAACGTCCCGTTTAAAGTAACACGAGGGCTATATTGGGACGGACCTTGTCATTTTGAACCACGGTCAGATGACGAGGAAGACACCTGAAGTGGCAGCCCCCCCCCTCCACACCACACCTACGGAAGGACGTTTGGCCTGACAGATTTAACGTACAAGAGACCCCTCACATGACGGTTCTCCGGTGGAATCGAGTCTCGAATCTGAAACTCTCCGGCTCCGAAGCCGAGACCTTACCACCATGCCGCCGCAGCCCTCTACAAATTTGAGAAAAAGGGAATTATCATAAGGCATCATTACATTCTACAATGGAATCCTAATGAGGTCACACCGAAAGGTAATATTTCACAGCCTTGGCGATTTTCGGATCGAGAACCTGCTTCCCTCCCATCCAGAAAATGTATCCAGCTATTAGATTATCACAACCTAATCAAATAATAATTACTTTTGGTATCGCATAAATGAATTTCCTGGAAATAAATCCAATAGCATGTATTTCCTATTCAGAGTTTAATAATTTCGATACCATTCTCAGCTTGTCTTTCTTGGTGGAACTTAGCGAATAGACATTATTTCATTATTTTATTAAATACCAAATATTTTTGAATAGCTGCGTTTCGTTAAGAAAACAAAAATTGCATTTGATCAAATCGTAGTGGAAAAAATGAAAAAATTATTTTCGATAAACAAAAATGGAATTACACTTACATTGGCGAAGAGATGAACTTGTAACTAACTGTGCTATGTGGAAAATATGCCAACTTGAATAATTTCATGCCTGAAAAGACGAATTATATTAGTAAGAATGATTTCGATTTTGGATAAACATTTTAAAATACGAACTCCTATGCTTCATTTACATGAAATAAAGACATTAAATTAAAAAAAAATTAACACGGGATAACTGCAAATATGAAAATTCCAAAATCATGCACGAAACTCGAATGATCGCGAGCTATTTGTAAGCATTTACATCTATTCCAAATGAATCTCGCTGTATCAAATTTTACTGTTTCATATTATTTTGAAGCTACAGTTTAGGTTGCCGATTTTGCAACAGACGACAGGATAAAAGATTGAAAAAAAAGACTGTAGAATACTTTAGCCAACTGTAGTAAAAAACTGTAGCCAACTTTACCGATATCGAAAAATTTAAACACTCTTAATTAGGGGTCTATACGTTTCGCATAAAATCGATGCTTCAAATATTCAAGGAAAAGCTCCCAAGACAATAAATTGAAAAGATTAAGACCGTATAATTATTGTTTTAACATTTGTTGATAAAGTATTTCCATCTACAAAAGTGTATCGTTTCCGATTTCTGCAACCCCCCGGAGAACCTCGAAATGGGGATGAGATGCTTCCGGTATGGTGGTTGGATCTCGCCAACCCGGTGGGTACAATAATAGGTGTGCGTGTGACCCTCCCATTGATGATGGGACGCACTCCCTAAGGGAAGGGTTGTACCGTGGCCGGAGATGGCCCTCAGGACTCCACCACAGTTCCAGCCAGTGTTGCTATAGCAGCGGTCATTTAGTCTTGCGAGGCAAATCGTGTGAATTCGGGCGGGTCGGAGTCAGTAAAATGACTTCACTTTCTGCAAGGAAACAGTGGAGGGGCTACAAAAATTAAGCCCTTTTAAGCACCTTTGCACATGTACGCATTTGTAAATCTGTGTATTTTCTAATCCTAGGTCAGTTTTTGTTTTATAATAATGTCTAGTTTTTAATGAAAAAATTTAATTTTAAATGTGCATTTTTTTAATTATAATATTTTGGTATTTTCAAAATATTTGCTCATATCTTATACTGCTAAAGCAAATTATGGTTTTTCGGTTTCGACAAAAACAAAAAATTATTACCAAAATTTAGAAAAACTTTTGTATTTTTTTGATATTTTTCAATATTTCTTTAAGTCCCAGCTTATTTAAATGGATATATCAATTCTAAAATTATCGTCATTAATGTACAAGCACATCATGACCAAAAGTTTGTATTTGATTTTTATGTGTGTAACAGCGAATAAGAGTCGACATGATGGGATTTAAAGCATAAATTTTCTCCTGTCCTCGCTTCATTTAGAAATTTTAGCTGTAGTCCCATTAAGCTGAGAACTAAGCATTCTGGAATGGTTGACCATTCTAAGACTGGCAAAACTACCACAAAAATTGATGACAGTGCAATATGTTCTAAATAACCACAGCTCTTAAAATCTTTTTTAATAGAATGGAATAATGGTGTTTAGAAATGTTCAGACTTTTAACTTCTAAACTTTAGTAAATTATTATTATTTTAATGTTTAAGATATATGACTACGTTTGGAATGATATTTTAAAAGTGTTTAAATATAGTTATACTTTAAATATCAGTATTAAATCAAATAGGGGGAAAACATCTATGAAACCAAATTATATCATTTAAGTAACAAAATTTGTTTACAAATTGTCGAGCTCCCCACCCCACCCTAAAGAGAGTATAAAGTAAAATTCTTAGTTTTGAGGTTTATCAATTGATTTGCTTAAATTTGCAGAGAGCTTAAGAAATATATTGTTTAGTTTAGGAACAGAAAAAAAACCCTATTATACTTTAATCCATTTTTTAAATATTGGGGTTCAACTGATTAGTAAGACGAAATTTTCTTTTTATGAAGCACTAAAACAACTAATGAAATATTTTTTAGACAATAGATTACTTATTCTCTGTTTCAAGAGCTGCAGAACATATTAAGAAATTATTATTCCAAATTTGAACAAAAAAAAAAAAAAAATGCTCTCTAGTTTAAAAAAAAAAATATGAGGATCTTTTTTGTTAGAAAATTTTATCAATGGTTCATAAGGAAATAACTTTTAAAGATACATAATAATATTAAAATGTCTGTACATGCAGGCATAAAAATCAACATAATTCACCAAAAAATGGATTTAGAAACAAAAAAAAAATCGCATGAAACAATATTTTAAGAAGAATGATGATCGGACGTGTTAAGTTATTCGCGGCAATAGGAATGAAAACAGCTAGAGAACATTTATTATATTTACACGCTATATTTTATGTGTATTCTTAGAACTTCTTTCACTTCTGAGGGGTTTATTTCGTTCGCACACCATACTATTTTCTTTTTTTTCGTTGTTCGGAGCTAGTCTACGCAGTCTTTAAGAACACAAAGAGTTGAACATAAAGTTACCAGGCATAATTAAAATAAATTATTCGCCATTTAGAACATTACATGTAAAAAAAGTTCGAACGTTTTTCGAGTGGCAACCAGATCGGCATATTTCGCTCTTTCGGAATAACCATTCTAATATTTTAATGCAGTGCCCAATGTTGAAAAAACGAGTGGAAAAAAAAGATAATCATTGTTTTAAAGGTTAAAACTCTTGTCTCCCTAAACTGAAAGCTTCCTTTCGTCGGTTTTCTTTTTAGATACATCCAGTAAACATACGTATGACTTATCGATTTAGCGTATTCATCGAATGCGGAAACAAAAATATCTTCTTTGCACTTCTTTGCACTCTCGAGAAAATGAAACACTTTTAAGGATTTTTCTTCCAAAATTAAGCACTTTTAAGGTACTTAAAAATGTTTTTAAAATTTAGTCACTTTTTAAGGACTTTTCATGAAGCTACGCACCCTGTATAGGCTAAATCACTTAGATAAAAGAAAAAGGTATGGATGGAAATGTGCACACATAAGTAATTTTTTTAAAATTATTATTCTTTTATAGAATTTTAGGCAATGAAACATAGAACATTTTCGCTGTTTTCCTACAATGATTTCCAAAGCTCTGACAGATTAAACAAAAAACTGTATGTCCACCTAAAATGCAACAAATCTTTTTAAAAATATTTTTAAAGCTTTTTCTACCTAAAAATTAACTTTTGATTTTCAAGAAATTCGTAACAAATATTTTAAATGCATTTTTCAACAATTTGTATCACATCACATAAAAATAACTAACACGTTGCAGATGCGAAGAAACAATCAGCTTTTATCGACGCGTTGCAACAACTTTCACAAAAGCAAAAAATTGTAATATTAACTCTGCAAAACTAAACGTAAAAAAATAAATTTCGAGTTTCGAAGAAATACAATAAAACTTGAGGCATATTTTAGACAAAATGGAAGAAAAAGTGTCACCAAATTATTAATTTAATAATATGTAGTATACAAGACAAATATGGTTTTGTATTGTGATTGTATTTAACACACGCGCGCGTTGCCCTCTCTAATCGGGGCCCCAACAGATAATTTCTAAACAGTAAGAAGCATAGAGAATAGGAAAAATAATCTAAATGAGGTAAAAAAATACCATTTTATAAAGTTAAATCAGACAATTTTTTTATGGAGAATGTCGGTCCTGTTACATTCAATAAAATATTCTTCGAACACTAACATTTTAAATAATAAAAATAGTGCAACTCAAATGCGACTTACCTTAACAGAATTATGGAAGTTCGAATATTAAAATTTCATAAAAAATGCGAGAATTTAGATGATGCCATCAAAGGAATTAAGACAAGCGCTATCCGGAATTTCCACAAGGATTATAAATATAAATTTGAAATTGCTTATTTTTAAAAATAATGATATAAAAAGCTTTATAATTCGAACAGATTTGGTCGCAGAAGTTTGTATAAATGTTTTCTTGGTGGGGGATTTTTAAATTCGTAATTTGCAAGAATATTCATTGAATGCTATTCCTTACGATGAAAGGATAGCATAAAATGTCGACTTTTTTTTCAAAATTACATTTACTGACACAAACGATAAAATATTATTTACGTCATTCAAAATCTTCTAAAAACAAACTTAAATATTGAATTTTATGATGAATCAGAAATTTTTAATGAATTATTCTTTGAAATATTACATAAATTATGAAAAATATTTTGTAGTGTACATAAAATTTCAAGGCTGAATGAATCAGTTCTTTTGTCGTCATTTTTAACAAAGATGTTCTGTTTCAGCAAAATTGGTTTTGTACAGTTTAACTGTTTATCTACTAATTTTAGTTTAATCACTTCTGATTCCATTTGAAGTTCAAACTGTACTGAAGAAGGTTGGAAATTAGAGAAATACACAAGACAATGAATATAGTGAAAAAGCTTCTGTATTAGTATGAAATAGACGATTTTTAAAAAAAGTCATGCTCAGTGGATGATAGAATTGAATTGTTAAAGGCGATCGTCTCATTTTCTCGCTTTAGACCAGAAAGCCATGAAAACTAAATTACACAAAATAACTTAAAATTTTAGCGAATCAATCTTGGCGAACCAACCAAAGAGGCCAGCATTGAATACATTTATAACTTGAAAACCTCTAGTCACGGAATCGAGATTTTACCAACAGTCGAGCTCCGCCTTTTGTAGAGGACTTTAATAATCTAAAATGGGAAGATGAACTCTCAACAGCCTCATCTGCTAAAGCAGGGTGTTTTTTAAAATATTATTAATAAATACGTCCAGTTCTAAGAAAGCTCATTACAATTATTTATACTTATTCCTTTTTTCTTTACATTAATCCAATACAACAGATATCGTTAAAAATATCAGAAGAATAATTTAGCATTATCGTTATAGTTTATAAGTATAAAATGGACATTTGGAAGTTATGACTCAATTTTAAAGACGAGTTAAAAATAATTTTTCAGCCTTCCAAGTGAAAAAAAGTGAAGCCTGAAGAATGCGAAATTGTTACATGAGCATATAGTAAGATGAATTTTTAAGAATAAATTCGCATTTATTTTTGCTACAGTACATAATTAAACCAAAATTACAGTATCCAAAAAGATTCAAATCCATCAGCACCCAAAAAGATATTACGATTTACTTCTTGAAGTTTCAAACTTCATATTTTATCAAGCGCAAGATAAATTAGTTGGTCAAGAATGCAAGAAAAAAGGAGCGCAGAACTAAATATAAAATTCAAACTGCAATGTTTTTACATACAATCATTAGCAGGACTGAAAGCATATAACAGTTACCGCATAATTTCATGCAAAATCGGACAATTTTTGAAAGGTTTTCTAATACTACAGATTATATTTCTGAAATTTAAGAAAAATAATTTTAAAAAGAGTTATTTTTTCTTTCTGATATATGAAGTACAGAGAAAGAATTGTAATTGCCAGAAAAAATAGATTCGAAATTTTGTATAGGTTTAAAACAAGGAGATTCATCTACTTCAAAAAATATTTTTAGAACTATGTCTGTCAGTGTCTTCAAAGATTCTTCATGCTTGATGGATGAGATTTGGTATATAATCTTCCAACTAAACACATTTTACATAAAATTTAGCAATATCTAATGAGAGGAAGTTGTTCGCCTGGCTTCTAATTATATATAAGTTGCTACTATAATTGTAAAACAAAGAGAGCCAGATGGGTATGATTCCGCACACAGATTTGGCATATAAAACCTAGATACCCATCAAATTTGGAGTCAGATGCGAAAAGGAGATGGGTATGATTCCGCACACAGATTTGGCATATAAAACCTAGATACCCATCAAATTTGGAGTTAGATGCGTGAAGGAGTTGGCTTCCGCCGAGGATCAAACGGCAGATTCAACAAACATTATAAATCCACGCTAAAAGTAGTCGGCATTTGCTGTGTTGCACAAGGTCCACAATTTTATGCGGCAAGAGCATAATACACCTTCAATATAAAATATTCGAGAAAACTCCGAAGTGACCATTGCCATTGATTTGAAAATGAGGTAATTTAAAAATTTAAATTATTGTATTTAGGTGAGGATTTAGGAATAAGCTAAGAATAATCACGGTATTAGACCACGTGGCAAATGCTCCCTTTTATTGTGTGCAAGAATTTCTCCTCCCTCTCAATTCTCAAACAAACAAGAGGGTTCACAAAATAAGACTAACATAGGATAGATCATAAACAAGGCAATGAGTGGGTGGGAAAAATCAATAACTTCGGATAAAAGTTGATAGGAATCAAAATTATTGTCGTTTGTATCTAGCGTTCTTTAGAGAGACTTTTTCGGAAACTATTCCACTCATCCTTCCCAGATTGACAATATTTTCGCTTCCATAACGACAAGTTGGAACAGCAGGATTTTTAAAATCGGAATCTCCATTTCTTTTGTATTATGAAAAATTTTCTGGTTCATCTGTAATTGGTATATATGATTAGTTAGAAACTCTTGAAAACTTTTTTTGAAAAATCGTTATTCTATTTCATGTCTGTATAAAATGTAAGCATGAGCACATGCAACTGCTTATTAGATTCATCCAGACAAAAAATTATCTAAAATAGTACGAAAGGTTAATAATGAAGTATATTTTTGCTTTTCATCATTATATTTCAGTATACAATTTTAAGATCACCCTCACTTTGAGCTTCATGAATCAGGTAGAAAGTAAAAGAAAGTATTCCAACCGAGAATGTAAAATAAGCAATTAAATGTTTCTAAAAAAATTCAAATCAGTAAAAAATATTAGGATAATATTAACACTTAGTTTTACATGCATGGTTTACATAGTTAGGTTTTTGCATGCAACATGTTCATTTTGTATTACTATGTTTTTCAACAATTTTGTGTACATACATAGATGCAGGGAAGTCTAGAATCATTAATAAGTAAATGTATATTCACAAAGTTAATAAAATATTTAATTAAAATAAATTAAATATTGTATTGAAAATGATTTGAAATGTGAAAATAGATTACTTTACTAAAGAAGAGACCTGATAAAGTGCTGTGCATTTGGCTGCCAAATACCTAAACATGCTCTTGGAATATAGCAAAACAATTCCTTCGGCAATGAAATCGTACATATGTACAAGTGTCATGTGTTGCGAATTTTTTCCGATTCGTAAATTTTTCATGTCAGAAAATTAAATTAGGGAAAAATTGAGATAAATACTGTCATATTTACTGAAATTTTAGTGATACTACCAGGGACAATCACTGAACTTGAATTTAATACTTGCGACTTCCTGCTACAATTGCAAAATCATAAGTCATATTAAACAATAAATTAAGTAAATTTCTGAAAAGTTTCAGAAAAATTCTCCCATTCACCTTTTTAACATACACAGATTAAGGGTAATTATATATCCTCCTACATTAGTTGCCCACTCATGCGTAGTACTTTTAAAAAAGATATGCATAAAATATCCAAGAAAAGATATTTCCGAAGAGTTTTAATTAACACGTTACTCAAGATTGTTTAACAGGCATATTTATTCTTGACTAAATATAAAGTAAAAAACTTTCTTTTAAATCACACAAAAATATTTTTGGATCGAGCAAACTAACACTAGTTGTCACTTATTTTTACTGAAATAATAATCACTAGTACTTCTTTTTATGGTCATCACTGTTCAGTTTAAGGCTGGTTGCACACAGCGCTTTTTTCTGATCGATGCCGACATAACAACAGTAGTGTATTGAGTTATAATAGAGCTTACACACTTGGCCAGTGATGGGGAAACTACAGCCCGCGGAAAGGTTTAATCCGGCCCGTTTAAGAGTGCCGTCGTGAGAATGTTTGAACCCATTCTTACTTCGTAATGTGACGACCCGCATAAAAACTACCTGCGGCGATATTCAAAACACAATAGTATTCTGGACAAATCCATCCGACCCAAACAGCTGACTCCTCTTCGCTCACAACTTCCAGACACTCTCGCATTTTCGATTCATTGTTCTGTTTTTCCGAAAGAACCGCAAAACTCCAATTCCCGAACAATCCTTGCAGGTAGGTATGAATACAAGTGAGGCCGCCCGAAGATTAATTAGTTAGCGATTTAGTCAGTCATCTGCAACGACCCGCTGTGACTCGAGTAATTGTTCGTGTAATTCCCGAAACTCCCACTGCCTCAACAAACACCCGCGCAAGCTTTTTTACTATTAAAATAATAAGTGTATGTAATAATATATGTAAATGTTTATGGAACACATAAATGCTTTAACGATTACGCATTATTCTTTGGTCCGCTACGATCGTCTAGTTATTACAAATGGCCCGTCTTAAAAAAACTTTCCCCACCACTGAACTAGGCGGACAAATAAAGATCTGATCAATCCGCCTTTTATCGAACTCTGTGCAGACGCCCGCTGTCACTAACGTTTTCGGATAATCAGATGCAAGATAACACAGGCTCTGTTTTTGTAATGTCTAGAGTTGCTTTTTCACAGTGATCGTCTTGCATGAAACAATTTTTATTTCAGCACGAACAAGTTTTCATTTATTACAGAGTGAGTTAAATATCGGCGTTAAAATTTTAACTGCTTTAAACCAAGAAAGGCTTACTTATGGGTTTTTAAAGACTAACTCTGAGGTTGGCATGAAATTTGTTCAGTAATTCGTCACGACTTTGATTTATTGGAAGAAAAAAATCGAAACGAGTTATAGGAAATCCAAACTTTCTCACAAGTAATATAAAAAAATTAGCTCAATTCCTACTTAAGTCAACAAATCTTTATTTTAGCTATTTTTTATTAAAGAATCTCAAATTATTTATGATCAAAGAATTATTGACTTTCCGAAGAACTGAACTCGCATTCTTCACCTTCACGTGAAAAATATTGAAATACCGTATTTTTCCGATTAAGCTACTGCTATTGTTGATTCTAAACCTAAAACTTTACTTAAATATTAAAAATAATTAAATACAATGAATGAATAAATACTTGAAAAAAAAAACTAATAATATCAAGTCATCCGCTACAAGTTTTTAAAAATGTATTTGGACTTGAGTGGATGAATAAAAAGTATTTTATTAACGATTGAAAATTTGAACAAGATATATGAATAAATAAATATAGTGAGAGTGTAAACTGATACTAAGAATTGAAAAAGATGGAATCGTAAAATATCTAATTTCGAGAGTAAGATAGTAGTAATACTCTCTATGTTCAAAGAATTTTATTTATATTGCACTATTATTTTTGGTTTTAAATTCCCAGTTCTTTTTTATTTCTGAGCCGGCAGTTATTAAAAAACGGTTTTTTTTCTTTTGTCATTACAGGTAAACATTACTGTAAATTTAATTAAAATATTACACTTCTCAAAAAAGTTTTATTATTATGCTTTTAACTTATTTCTAATGAATCAAAAATATTTTACAAGTAAATAATAATAATACGAAGAAAATCGTGTTTTTTTTACCGCAATGCTTGTATTAATTTCAGGCCAATCAACGCCCGGAATTACTTCAAGCCGAATGAATATGTGATTTAATACTTTTAGAACACATTACTCATGGCGAACCAGCTGGTCGCTAAAGGCGGCTAGTTACAAATAAGAAAAGTGGCTTTTTTTACAGTTATCTGTCGCTAATTTAGCGTCAAGATTATTTTCATACAGATGAATGACAGAAACCATGCATGCATTTGAAATAAAATATCTACAAAGAATGTTCCTTATATTCTTTGCTTTGAAGTGTCCACTTGTAATATTCCCTCCTTCAATATCTTTCAATCCTGTAATTGACACCGTATCCTCAATCATGTATCCATCTCTATTTCTAATTATGAAAATAATACAGGCTTTAATAATATCACGCGTAAATTACGCTAGAACATTAAAAGAACAATGGAATATTTTCCTTTATTCTAGAGAATATCAAAAGCTCATTGTATGTATCCTTTTTCTTGACAAATCGATGGTTCAATATTTTATTTTCGATTGTCAAATGCGTTCCAGCATATGGTCTTAGCAAATTCTTTATGCAGCCCAAATGCTATATCGCCAACAAAAAAGTATGAAACTTTGGAACTTTTTGTGCTTAGCAAGGACTAAATAAAAGGGTATTTATTTTAAAATAAAACAGTATTAGTATTCAGTTGTTCATCAGCACAACTGAATGGCAATATTAATTATATAATTAATGTATAATGTTAATTTTATACTAATATTTTATAATATATTTATGAGTATAATTCTTATCTAACGTTCTGTTCATATTTGTATGTTTTTATGGATTTGCATCAATAAGCATAGTTACCTTCAAAACCTTATAATAACAAAGTACCATAATAATTTTAAGTAAAACTATTTTGCACAATGCAAAGCAATATTCCCAATTTTTTGCCCCTTTTCCTCTTTATTCAATGACAAGATGATAAGAAGGAAAGAATTTGCCGTCTATTCATTTCAAATTACCCTTCAGCAGTACATAGTTTAAATAACACGGCTAATGTAAATTTATTTGTTGATGAAATGATGCTGACTCTTACGATGGAGTCAGAATTTGAGAGCCGTGTGTGTGAGCATTTGATGTCTGGGAGTGGTCTCGGCAAAATAATGACGAAAGTAAAAAGCGCTGTGTGTGCCTAACATCCTAATAAACTCCCATGTACATTTTGAAATACGGAGAGACTCCAGAGAAAGAAAAAAAGAACCTAACATGGAAAAGACAGATGAACTTTCCAGGACGAATTGTTATTATAAACTATGGGCTCCCCCCCACAAAAGTTTATTCGATATTCACAAGGAAAGACTAAATAAAACCATATGCGAGATTTCTAAATAAATGCAAAATAATAAGGAGCGGCTGAAATTATTGACTTCTTGTACACTTGGAACTTGACAAGATAATCAGTTTCACAATGACATTCTGATTTTTTTTCCAAACAGAAAAAGCTGACATTTGCTTTTTAATGCAGAAATTTAAACAAGTCATAATCAGTTGCACGTTAAGAGAAAAACCATATTCTGTGCATGAAAAACATTTACTGAAGATTTTACTTTAAAAGCGGAAAAATTTTAATTGTTGATTGATACGAAACATACGTATAAATTTAGGGCAAAGAGAAAACGGTAAACAAATATTAATTAAAATTCGAAAGAGCACAAATTTAAATAATTTATCATGAATCAAATTTTCAATATTCTAAAAATTAATCTGTGAATTGTTTTCATAAATCATAATTGATTGAAATCAAATAGTACCGTTTTCCTCTCATCTCGACTGTTTGATACAGTGCCTTTAAACCAGGGCTTCGAACCGGAACTGAACCAAAAACCGAAAACCGGAAAAAACCGTTATTTTGGTCGGAACGAAAACCGGAACTGAACCGAAAAAAAATATCGGTTTATTTCGGTTCGATATATCTTTCAGTCATTTTGTTACTGTTACTAACTTATCAATATTTTCTAATTTAACGTCAACTTTATAATTATCATTGCATGTATATTGCTTCTCCTATTTTGATATTCACTAGTATTTTTCTGTTTCGCATGAAACTACTTGTAGAAGACATATTTAATTCAGTTGATTAAACTAGAAGTATAGATGATTTTTTAAGAAAAATATCGAGTTATATTTTATTTTTCACATCTCAGCATGCGATCATCCACGGATGTTTGTATAGACTGTTTAGATCAGGGAGGAGTAAATAGACAGGAGAGGCCCTAAGTGACGTAGCATGAAGCATCTATCAAATCTTCTGCGCATCAAATGGGTGTTTGGTAATGGCGGCGATTCAAATGTTTCGTAATAGTAGTATTTCATTAGGCGATTTTTACGTCAATCATTGATGTCATCATCCATCTTTTGTTTTGCGCTCCAAATTCAGTTGCGCCCCTGACGGCCACCTTTTTCGCCAAGTCCTCATACGGTCCTTATAATTTAATAACTGTATATTTTTAAAAATTTATTTGATCTATTTATTTTTTTTCCTTTTCGATTTTAGAATGGGGAGAAATAAGACAAATACTAGCAGGGATTTTTTCACATATCACAAAACAGAGAATAAGAATATTTGTAATATATGCGACACTTCTATGATTGGAAATCATGCTGCCAATTTAGAACGACATTTAAAAAGACATCATAGTAATGAATTTAAAACTGTACAGCAAAAAAAGAAAATTAAGTTGAACATAAGAGATGAAGCTACTCCAAGTACCAGCGGATCCAGCGGTTCACAAGAAACTTTGGATAAATACGTAAAATCAAAATTTTTGAAAGTAAAATTAAACAAGGAAATAGTCCTTAAAGCATGTATTGAACTTATTACTGTTAATGGCTGTTCATTTGAAATGTTAAAATATTCAGGATTCAAAAAGATTTTGAACCCAATTGTTAATGCAATAGGTAATCATTTTTCAGTAAATTCTGAAAACATTAAATTATTAATACCAGAGACAGCTGTTAAAATTGTCTCTGAAATAAGTACTCGAAAAAAAAGTAATTTCCTTAAAAATTGACATAGCTACCAGATTAAATAGATCAATTTTGGGAGTCAATGCTCAGTTGATAATAGGCGGAAGAATAAATTTGTTTACTTTGGGAATGACAGAGTTGAAAGATAAACATACTGGAATTTATATTAAAAATATGGTTGAAAAAGTACTAGAAAAATATAATATCGATATTCAGCAAATTTATTCAATTACTACGACAATGGAGCTAATATGATTTCATTTGTCAACTTATTAGGATCCGAAATTGAAGACGAAGTTATCGAAATGAAAAATGAAAATTTCGAAACTAGGGATCACTTTGAAGATGGAGTATTTTTTGATCACAACTTTTCTTTTAATAAACTAATCGGAATAAGATGTGCTGCACATACATTGCAACTAGCAATTAAAGACTCTATAAAAAACGCCGATTTCAATGAATTTATTTCTGATGCTAGGGGGTTGGTGAAAAAGCTGCGCATTCCATCTCTTATGTTAAAATTTAAAGACGTTAATACTAAAAGACCAATTTTGGATTGCCCAACTAGATGGAATAGTACATATAATATGTTAAAATATTTATTGGAATGCAAAGATTTTAGCTCATCTTTAGCGGAACATAATTTAGATTACTATTTTGCAGACAGTAAATGGGTGAAATTAAAATTAATTGTTGATATCCTACAACCCCTAACGGAAGCAACTTTGAAACTACAAAGTGAAGAATTAACTTTAAGCGATTTTTACGGAATTTGGACACATTGCAAAATAAAGTTACGAAATTTAAAAAATTTCTTTGCAGATATTTTATATAATCAGTTATCTAACAGGGAAGCATTGTTAATAGAAATTGATAGTTTAGTAGGAGCAGTTTATTTGGACCCGCGTTATCAAATTTTGCTTTCCACGTCACAAAAGGTACAGGCTGTGCAACATTTAAAGAATATTTGGAACAAATTACAATTTTTTGAAAAGTCCATTTCAATAGTAAACGAGGAAACAAAATCTTCTACTGAAAGCGATGAAAATGAAGATGATTTAGAGACTTTTTTAAAAAGTAAAGAATTGGCAGTAATAAAAACACATAGAACCTCTATTTCTACTGAGATTGACATTGAATTCATTTTAAATAATTTTGACAATGTACGAAGGCTTGATATAAAGCATAATATTTTAGATTTATGGGAAGAGAATAAAATTACATATCCGCACTTGTATAAGATTGCAATGGTGGTTTTGGCAGCTCCAGCTACACAAGTTAGTGTTGAAAGAGCGTTTTCAGGTTTGAAATTTATTCTCCGAGACAACAGAAGTAATCTCAGTGAAACCACGTTAGAAAATATATTAATAATTAGAGGCAATTTTCATATGTTAAATAAATAATATATTTTTTACATAATTATTGCAAAGTCAAGTGCACGATGTGAGAGTCAAACGACGAATGTGGGTAATCATGAACCTAGTTGTCAAATGCGATTTTGATCATGGATAACAATGCCAATGCTCGCCGTCCTCTGCTCACCGCTCTTATCGTACCTGCTGTTTGTATCAATTCACATAGTGTACCAATTAAAAAAATAATAAAATCTTCTAAATTTTGATAGAATTACATTTTTTGTTTATGATAGAATTATATTGTAGTACAAATAAGAATATACATAAAATGAAATTATTCATTTGGAACTGAACCGAAAACCGTTATTTTTGGCGGAGCAAAAACCGGAACTGAACCGAAAACCGTTATTTTTGGCGGAGCGAAAACCGGAACTGAACCGAAAACCGTTATTTTTGGCGGAGCGAAAACCGGAACTGAACCGATGTTAATTTTTTAGTTGAACCGGAACGAAAACCGGAACAAAAAAAATACGGTTCGAAGCCCTGCTTTAAACATCAAAATTTTTTATTTAATAAATTAAAATATTCATGTTCTTAAAATTTTTTCTAATCAAATTTTTTTAATAATTATTGAATTGAACTTTAGAAAATCAAATTGGCGGTTTTTTAAGCTTTCCTGGCATCTCGGGGTCAAGGGTTCTCGCTTTGCTTGAAGATCGCTAAAATGAATGCTGGATCAGATGAATTTAAAGAAAAGAAAATGATTTTATTCACTGCCACAGGACTAACTTTTTTGCATCACTGAGCATTTATCTTCCTTGTCAGAGACAATGATTTTAAAAGATGTTAAAAATTGAATATTGCCTGATAAAAAAAATGTCATTTAATGATAGATTTTTGCTCATTCATATAATAGAAATTATATTGTATATATATTTTGCATAAGTCATAAATAAGAAATAAAACGGAATGATATTTTAGGCAGCAAAATTGGTATAAGTGTAGAATAGTGTGCCCCTTGCTGCGCCAAAAATACCAAGTCGCCAATAAAGATGGCGGACAAAATAAAGACTTCTATGAATCAGTTATGGTTACCACTTTATGCATTAAAATTATGATCTTAACTGATCAGTTTTAGAATTTTTATTTTAATTTGATTTTAATTTTAATTTGATATTTATTTAATCTATTACTTGGATTTTTATTTTATTTATTTTTTAACCTTTAGGATCACTATCGTTATCTTAATTTTATAGAAGTTTTTCAAACCGGCTGTGTCGGTCTGTTGTGTACAGAGCAAATTTTAAAGTACGTGATGCCTGTCGGCCTCTGAAGACGGCACCGGGCAGAATTTTTTAACTTAAAAAAACATCCTAGGGCTTCGCTACCGACGGGAACGGGAATTTGGTAGCTTCGCTAGCACATTGAACATAAGGACAGTGTGGGATAATAGGAACATTACATACAAACAAATATCCTTTCCTAACTTCATCAACTCTATATTATATTATATTATATATATATATACATATTCCACTCACTCTTCATCCATGCTGCAGATTTACCCGATACATTTACCCGACATTCGTTCTTGCACTATTGCCTACATCACAAATTATTATTGGAACAAACATTACAGCAGCAAAAGAATGACGAGAACTTCGAATTCCATTGCAGTTATCTTTTAATGTGAGAACGCGGACGATTTCGTAAATGACAATTTCAAACGATTTCAAAGTGCATATTTAACAATTGAAAACAAATATTTCCTATTGGTATTTACATTAAAAAAATAAAATTGTATTTCTTATTAATTGAAAAAAAAACTTTCATCTATAATATAGAACAAAATTAAAATCCTTAAGCGATATTTTTTATTTAACATTTTTCATAAAATAGTTGTAGTTCATGTACAAGTTTAGTTATATTAACGTCCCGTTTCAAAGCAACACGAGGGCTATTTTGGGACGGACCTCTTCATTTGGAACCAAGATCGGATGACGAGGACGACACCTGAACTGGCACCCCCCTCTCCACACCACGCCACACCAATGGGAGGACGTTTGGCCTTACAGATTTAACGTGCCAGAGACCCCCCTTCACACGACGAATCTTCGGTGGAATCGCGTCTCGAACCGGATACCCTCCGGTTCCGAAGCCGAGACCTTACCACCAGACCACCGCGGCCCAGTTCCTGTATAAATCAACTATTGTAAACAGTAGTAAACAAAACAGAATTAGGGTTGCTAGAAAAAAGTTAGAATGATGCACCACGCTACACTTCACCCGCAAAATTTACAATACTATGAAAGAAAATGGAAAACATTTTTAGATGCTATTGCTATGCAATCAAGAAGTTGTCGAATTAAAAAGTAAAGGAAATATTAGCGTTTGTTTTGAAATGCCATCCATTCAACATGAAAAATCATCCAAAATATATCGTCCACATATAATATATGCAGTACATATACCGAAATGCCTGTTTTTAATCATTTCTAAGATATTTCAAAACAATACATAAATATCTTTTTTATTTCTTTTGATCCGGTCACTCAACTATGCACAGATGAAACATATCACGTTTGTGGCTCTTACATATGGATAATTTGCTTACTCTTTATATGCAAGCTTGTCTTAGTAATTGTAATTTCTTGTAATTCTATTAAAAGAAACCGATTTTGAAAATGAAACCAGCTTGAAAGTTACATCCTGTTCTGAGAATTTAAATCTTTAATTATATGCTACGTTTAATTTTGGACTTTATTTTGAAAAGGAACTGCTACTTTAATCCGGATTTAAATATTGTGCTTCATTTCAATAAGTTGCTTGACTCTAGTACAATAGGAATTACACTTCGTATGTTTTAATCGAGAAGTTCAAATGCGATAATCTTAATGGGATCGAATATTTTCGTTTAAAACAAAATAGAATTTAAAAAAATAGATGAATAAAAATTCATTCAGCTTTAAAATAAATTTATTTTGACTGTATAATTTAAATTATGTAAGATTACTTATGACTTTCGAATCAATAAATGTAAAACTAGGGGAGGGGGTTGATGATATCTAAATTTTTTTAGTTTCCCGGTCCTACTTCCGTTATATTTAGAAAAAAATATTCTTCATATTTTAAATTAAAAAGCATTCCACGACCAAACCAAACAGAACGAATTATGAACCTTTGAATTTAATTATTGTTAACTGAATCAGAGGTCCTCCACCAAGAATCCTCCAATTACTTGCGAATGTTATTCACAGAAGCCTATTAAGTTATCTAAAGTCAATCTAATGTTGAAATATATAATATACAATTGCATAATTAAAATTATTAAAAGCCTACATGAAACATTCAAATATCCTTTTTGATCAGTATATTTATTGGCTTAAACTTTACAGAATGTATTTCTTAATGTTATTCATATTAACTTTTCCAATGAGAAGTATATGCATATTATAACCGCTTAGAAGTAAGCTGTTGGATTATAATCAGAATAGACATTTAATATGTATCATTATATTTGAAATAATCGCTAATAAAATTATCGTTGATGATAAATTGGTATAACTGGAATAAAACTGTAATAAAATGGAGTACAACTGACATCTTTGAAATACATATTGGGATTTATACATATTCTAATTAGAACACTGGATTTTGATATTTTGTACCAACAATATTTGTTTGGGATATTTTTGTATTTGGATATTCGTTTGTTTGGTTTGGGTTTGTTTGTATTTGGACCAACGGTTATACTAAGTTGGTTATATTCAACCAACTTTAAAATTGGATTTACTTCAAATAAGTGTATACAAAAAAGAAAATTGACACGACATGCATTATTTTGCTTATGTTTGGCGAGTTTTTAATCGTTGTAATAACAGGCCGAAATTGACGATACGGTTGCATCATTAAACCAACAATAACAAGAAAATCACATCCGAAAATAATAATAATAATAAATAGTCATTCGCTGATAATAAAAGTGTTAATTTTCCTAACATTTAATCTGTGTCATTACAGGAAAATAAAAATTCCACTTGTGTCACTGAATTATAAATGAATGACAAGTTAAAAAAAATTACGAACTTATTCATTTCAACTGATTTTGAAGAAATTAAGCGCTTCTTTTACACATGTATGTAAAGAGTACATTAAAGCATCATTTATGAATTTTCCATTTACAAGCTGCTTTCATTTACAGATTGTTTATCACATATCCGCTTTATTTGTGATCATTATGAACGGAATAAGTACTTCATCTATACTTATAATAAAGCTCAATGTGTGTGTGTGCGTGTGTGTGTTGGCGCTCTACAGGCCAGACCGTTGGACCTACAGTTACCAAATTTGGTACATGTATACCTTGGAGGTCCGGAATGTGCACCTCGGAGCCCTTTTTTCGAATTTTTAATTAGAATTTGAATTAATTAAAATTTAAGCGAAATTTCGACGTTTTTCCGCTATAACTTCCGAAAATATAATTGCACAAATTTGATTTTTATATCAATTTAAAGATAAAAAAAATTAGCCATCTAATGGTATCAGTGTTTTAATGTATAACTTAAGCTTCTATTTTTAACGAATTTTTAAAGAAATATTTTAACCATATTTTTATTACGTGACTGGATAAAACAAAAGAATGCCGGAAGTTCAAATAAAAAAAATTATCATCGCAAAATAAATCTACAGAAATGCAACTTTCAGCACGTGACTGGATAAAATAAAAGAAATATAAAATGTGATATTTTCTTTGAAAAATAAATGCAAAGCAAAGGTTTCTACAATCGTTTGCAATACCTATATCATTAACTCAATAAATCCTCTTTATTTACGGTAAACTTGATTGAATTTTGACAGGATATGCATTGAAATCCCGATTTAATAGCATATTTATGTAATCGTTTGCAATATCTGTATCATTAATTTAATACTTTTTTTCCCTTTCTCGCTTTCTTTAAAAAACATATTTAATATTTTGGCCACATCATCGAAATTTTTTTTAATATTTTGGAAGCATAACCGATGGTTCAAACTGACTGATTTATAAAATTAAAGAATATTGTTCGGAAAAGGTGTACTTTTAGAACTTTCCGTCCATCATCTTAAAGAAAATACTAATTTCAGGTCAATCAATGCCCGGAATTACTTCAAGGCTAATGAATATGTGATTTAATTGAAAATTTTAGAACGCTTTACTCATGGCGAACCAGCTGGTCGCCAAAGGCGGCTAGTTGATAATATGTTCAATGGATGAAATGATTCATCTTAAATTTTTTTTCGGTTATGAAGACTTTCCAAAAGAAGGATTGCATTTGAAGCATATGGGAAGTGCAATGTCTTTATAACGACATCAGAATTGTTCACACTTGAAAAATTAAATGTGGAATTAATCTAGTATTAATTTATCCGATGTCAAAGAATTTAGTTCTCACTTTTCTTTAGAGAAGTAGGAGAATCGAAAAGCTTCGAGTATACTTTGTCATAATGCTCAATGAATACTTATGGTACTTAAAATACTTATAGGCAATCCGCAACACAGAAGACGATTTAAGAATTTTCCATTAGATGTTTATTTGCATACATATAAAAATTATATAATATATATAAGGACTAAGGATGATATAGAGATTTATTTACTTTTGTGAGAAATATTCAATTTAAAATTTAATAATTGTTTTTATTAACGCACTTAAAACTAACTTTATAATTTAAAAAATATTTATAACTGAAATTTCATTAAAAAAATTGAATCTTGTTAAAATGTCAATTGCACATGAATTTAATTGAAAATTATTTCAGTCTTTTGAAAAAAGGGTATATAAACGGCACTTCGCTGGATTATTAAAATTTATAAACCTTCTTTAATGCCGATTCATCATTATTACTATACACAAAAGTTTATCTTCTCTTGAACAATTACTAACTTAACACACAAATAACGGCATGCATAAATTAATACTTGCCTTACAAAATCAAACTTATTACTGCAATAATGAGATAACTTGAGCAAGAAAACTAAAAAGCAAAATATATTACAAAAACATCAACTTACCGTACAGCTTAGAGAATTTGTAGACTGTTGCATTTTATAACTTTCAGGCAGAACTGGCAGGCAAACCCAGTTTTAGAAACATTGTTTATTTATGTTTCTATCTTCTTTCAAATAGAATTTCTTCTTATGTTTTAAAGGTGCGAAAATCTAAAAAAGCCCGCAAATCGTACTCGCCATAGTATTATCTCTCTCGGAGGCCACGGTGTGACACGTGAAAATGTTTGCCATAAGATTGAAAGAAGCAAGAGGGATCAACAGCTGTTTCCACTGCTCTGTTGCTGTGGAGAGTCGGAAATTTCCACCAACACAAGAGCGCGCACTGAGACAAATTGAAGACTCAGTTAGTTATCAGTTTTACTGATGTGATTCAGGCCATCTTCAAGTTTTTAAGGTTCAACTGGAGAGATACAGCAATGTGGAGAGTTCACACAATAAGGAAGGATGATTAAAAGGCATGTGTATAAAATTGTACTAGCAAAAGTCCTCCTTCGGAAGCTCCCAATTTTAAAATTTGCACACGGCCCAACATCTTCTCCGATTCAAGGACGAAATCAAACTGAAGGAAGCGAGAAAGTTGAGGAAGAGACGACGATGCGCTGGCAGATGTGACGCCAAAACAGAGATCAGCATAATTTATTCGAAAAATTAACGAATGGCTTTGGAGGAGGAATGGAAATGTAGTTAAAGTTCTCAATCCAATCAGACACGAGTGGCGGGAAAACAATTTCCATTCTTCGTTGTTTTGTTTTTTAGTTAAATGAATATTTATCGCCTATTTACTTGGGAAACGGGTTTTAGTTTGAAAATCGGATCGATTTAGAATTACTCGTTTTGAAAATAGCATTATCAGAATTGCAGTTAGTTAAATGAAAATATTTCACATTTAAAGAAAAACATATCTTTATGCTCATGGGATTTAAAACTTATTACTGCATTTACTATTGTAACTATAATTAATTTAAAACACCCACAACACAAAGAATTTTAAGTCTGATCATATTTATAGACTGGATTAAAGTAAAATCGTTATATTTACTGTTAAATAATGAAATCCATTAACACAATATTGAAATTTCAACATCACTTATCAAATTATAAGTATGGGTCATTTTCTTTAGTTATTATTTTATTCATCATTGCAGAAAATTCATTGAAATTTTAAATTGAATGGATATAACTTTCAAACACTATTGATAACGAATTATGTCAGAAAAAGTATGGAAGTTCGAATTATTATTTAAATTTCAGAAAGATTGATAGTAAGCTATATTTAATTATTTATTAATTTTAATAGCAGAAGCAGATAAATTAAGCTTCAGATATCCATTAAATTTATAGCTGCAAAATTTAATCATACTTGGTGATTGAACACAGAAAATTTATTTACAAGATTAATATCAATTTTTACACCTTCTGAGAGCTTCAGGATATGGTAATTAATTTATTTCATAAGAAATACATTAAGTGTGATCATCGAAAGTTCAGACCTTCTTACATCTAAAAAACTTTTTTTTTGAACCAGACCTTTCGGTTTGCATATACGTAAATTCAAAAACGCTTTGAATTGTCTGGATCACATTTTGATACAGAAGAAAGTTTTGTCTGTCTGTCCGAATGCAAATAACTCCGATAATTACAAAATTGAAAACTCTAAATGGATTAACTTTGTCATACACTTTTGCTATGCAAAGTAGTATGGCACGGCAATTTGTACAAGGGGCGCTGGCCGAAAGGTAATTGTGGTCATTTATTCAATGTTTGAAATTATAAAATCTGTTCCAAAATAAGACAAACTATTCTTGAGACTCCTTTCGATAAAGCGTTAATTAATAATTGGAACTCAAGACGCAAATAGAAGTTCGCGAATCTTCTCTTTATCTTTCAAAGATACGCGCGACCGTTGATATAAGTTTTCGCAGCATCTTTTTTTCTTTTTTTAATTAAGAGTTTTTAAAATAATGAGTCTGCAATTAGCAACTATTCATTCGATAAATAATAAATGAAAACTATTAACAAGGGGAGAGCTCAGGGTTGAAATCAGAGATCGGGAGGAGATTTAGAATGTTCGTTCATGCAAATATTAAAAAAAGCAATGGCCAGTCAATTTCGAGATAATTGCCCTCAAACTTTTTGGGAAACTTATGCACTGATAGCTTCATTCGAATGCTCCCAATGACTTGATTGTATAGGCAACCGGGTTGTGTGCGGAAGGTTAGGGTTAGAAATATGTTTTCTTTTTTTAATAATTCTTATGCAATTAAAAATTTACAAAAACTGTTAATTAATGTTTTTTCATTTTTTAAATATAAAATAAATAATATTTTATCTACGGTAAATATTACTAATATAATAAAATTAAATTTTTTAAATAAAAAAATTATAAATATAGATGCATTAAAAATTTATTTAAATTTAATTTACGATTTACATATAGTTTTAATTAACATGCTAATTTTTTTATGCATGGATAAATGATTATTCTATTAATATTTAAAATATAATTTAATGTTTAAAGGAAAAGTAATTAAAAACGAAACCTTAATGGCTACAAATCATTTAACTTGCTTGCATCATTTTCAAATACTTGGATTTTAATAATGATAAATTATTATCAGTTCTCTCAACGAAGCTGTATTTATATCAAAAATTGAAGGGAGCAGCTGATATTTATTAAATATACAAACAAATTGTCCCAACTGCAGTAATCAAAAGAAAAAGTGGAGAGCAAGTGTTAATTTATTCATTGCGTACGCAGAGGGTTTCAAGGCGTATTAAGCTTATACAAAATTCTTATTTAATCGAACTTGGTCAAGAATTAATTTATTTTAAAGATAGTATAAAAATTCAATCCATTGTGCACCATCAATTCTCGTGACCAGTTTTTAATAAGATGATAAGATGTGAATGGCACGCTGCCCAACTCTCTGATGAAATAGACATTTTTAAATGTAAACGAAGTTTGCTTTCCCATAGTTATCTCAAAGAGGAACTTTGCTCTTGTGGACAATCAGCATTTATCAAGTGTGCAAAATGTCAAAATACATTTAGTTTCCAAAGTTTTTACTACAATTACCTTTCTGATTCTTGTATATAATAGAAAATAAGCATATATGGAAGAATTTTTTTACGGCGCGAGGATTTGTAATTAGAATTATCACTATTTATGTTATATTTATTGCTATTTTTTAAATATAAAATCATAATTTAAGTATTAAAATAATAAAAATTTATCCTTGCGTAAAAATAAGTAGCATATTAATTAAAACTATCTCGTTAATTAAATTTAAAGATTTTTAAAAAAAAAATACATTTGTATTTATAATTTTTTATTTAAAATTTTGATTTCATTATTATGTCTTTCGATAATAAATATGCATTTTAGATTTAAAAACTTTAAAAATATATTAATAAAAAATTTGTAAATTTTAATTGAATAAAAATTATTAAAAAAGTAAATTCGCAGACGTGTTCGAACATTGACCTTCCGCATTCGAGATGGTTACCTAGACAAACAAACCATTGGGACCATGCCGACGTTAATCAAGTCATCAGTGTATATAAGCTTCTCCAAAAATGTGAGGACCATTTTCTCGAAACTAACTGGTCTAGCGTTTTCATATTTTCATGAATAAACATTCTAAATCTCATCCCGATTTCTGATTTCAACCTCGTGTCCTCCCTCTGTTAGAAAGAAATATCTAAGAACTTTTGAGAGATCTCTTAACGCCTTTTTTCTGTTCACAAAAAGAATTAAAATTTAAACGCTGCGAAACAAAACAAAAATAGTTTTGTTTTTAAGACATGAGCAATCACCAGGAGAAAAAAGAGGCAAATCACCAAAAAATAGCAAATACGGTATTTCGTCGTGGGACTTAACAGATATTTTTATGTTTGGAGTTTTTTAAGCCCGTTTGGGCAGACTGCAAAAATGGAAGGAAATGAATATGAAACCGACTTCTTAGTTCTTACTTTCAGAATTTCAATTTCTTTTCATTTCCTCATTGCTCCTACGGTGTTGTGTTACAAATGTAGATATTACGGTTGGAATACCGGCAGTTTCATATCTTTTATTTCCACGTCATTCAGCGATTTGTTTGTTCATTTTATTTATAAGTTTTTAAAATAATTTTTTAATAAACGCCATTTTTTTAAAAGCTAAACTCTCATAAAAAATGATTTTACTTATTACATCTCAGCCTCTATCCAATTGCTATCCACTTTTCATAATTAAACTCTTAAGCACAACCTAAGCAAGTGATCCCTTTCCAAACACTCACCATTTACCAGACGATTTGCGGGGGGTGGGAGCAATCGGGGAGAGAAATTAGTTTGATACAAATCAACTCTAGCTTTTGAAATAATTCTATAATTTATATCAAAGGATTATTTTCGTATTTTTAATTAAAAATAACTTTTGTGACGCGCTAATATTTACATATTGACAAATTTATCCCAGTAAATGCTAATTTTCAACATTTTTTTATTTAAATCACAATTTTTAGTGAAAAGTGAAAGATTGTTAGGATTTCCCAAATTGAAATATAAACAATTTTTGAAATAACCCCATTTTTAAGGGTGTATGTAGACTTTTATGACTGACTGTACATCTAAGAAAGGTTTTAAAAAAAATAGTTAACAAAGTTTATATTTTAATACACATGCATGAAAAATTCATTATTCGCGGATGTTGGGTTATCTCCCGCTGTTTGAAAAAGCTTGAAGAAGCGAAAACGGAGCAATATTAAAAAAACGAAGAAAACGCACACACACACCATTGCCATGAAATAATCAAAGTAAAACTTCAATTTTAGACTAAACAGATTTCAATCAGAATATTATTAGTCACTAGGAAACGGAGTTATAAACTTTGTATAGAAAAATGAAGTACGGGAGCAACACAAATAAATTTAGAGCGCCAGAACTGGCAAATATTTCGATAACTTTTATTTCGTAACAAATATTGTTAATTAGAGTTTTTGCGCCAAATGAAGGACGGCAGACGATATGAGAAAAGCATCTGCCTCCTCTTAGAATCGCGAGCTATGAAACTGCTTGTTTTGCTAAACCCGCGTTTCTGCCGACTGAATTTTCTGTGTTTTGACATCTGCGCTCTATGGAAATGCATCCGTTTCTTTTCTAAATAAACTTTATAACCGCTGAGAAATCATGAACACTCTCAATTATTTTAATTTCTATCTTTCTCGAAACAAATGTGTAAAAGAAGTGAAATCGCCTTTTTATTTTCGATGTTCATTAATAAGGGAGTTTGGTAAACTTTTATTACGTGCTTTCCAGTTTCTTTAATTCTGCTTGCTTCACCTACACTTAACTGGTGACGGAATGAATTAAATCAAAAACGTCTAATAACATTTCACCTATTATTATTTTTTGAATGTTTTGATTCTTGAAGTTGCAAAGTTAACATTACAATATATCAGTAGTAGCTTTCTGATTAGACAGAATTGGGCATCTATATAGGGCTGCTGTGCTACGACTATAAAAACATATTTTTAATCGAGTAAGCAGGTAGATAAAAGATACAGTTTTAATCTAGATATTTACACTATTTCAAGTGCAATTTCTGTTTTCACTAATATTACTTCATTATTTTAGATAACATGCTAAATATCAAAGTTTCAAAGACATCACTCACAATTCCAAAACAATAATCTCGCAATCATAAGTCATTATAAATAAAATATGCATTTTTACTTATTTATTAACGTAAGAAAATTAACCAAATATAAATAATTAGTATGCTGTTAATTTAAATATGGTGAATTATGAAACCAAATCAACCAATTTGTATAAAGAGAGCCTCATCATATGTACAAGAACAGTGCCTCATAATACGTTATTCAAAAATTTCCAAAGACGCCAATTCTATAATTGAAATTGTTCAAAGTGGGAGGTCTCGAACTGTGGGACAGTTTTTGAATGCATGTGACTTTCTGCAATTTACAAAATTGTGACCAGGGCAAAAAATATTCATCGAATCACATATTAGAGATATTTTTGTGAAATTGTATTTAAAGACAAATGTTCTTCCCTCCATAATTTTTTTATCAATTTCGGAATGAACGTGAGCTGTTCTCTATGAAAAATTTAAAACTATTCACGTGAACGGATGCAGATTTGTTTTCCAGAGAGTGGAATGCAAGGCACTCGTCTAACAGGTTATGTGAATGAAAATTTTGCTTATTACAACTGACTATGATCGAAATAATGTCCAAATTCGAATCAATATATTATTCCGTTGGTGAAGCAAAAAGTTGTCTATTTGTTGTTGCGTTTTCAATCATATTTAAGAGATTCGTGAACGTTTCAGAGGTTGTAATCCATCTGAATTCCCAGTATTGTAGCACAAGATGTGAGTACGTTTAATTTATAATTTCAAAAGCAGTGAGCGATTTTTCACCCACACCTTACAAAGAGGGCAATGGTGTTCTGTAGTGAAAACTATTTTAACATTTAACACCACACCACACCTCCGTTTCTAGAGCTCATGTGGCCCCTTTCTGGTTTGGTGTAGATGTAGGTGGACTTTATTCAACAAACCAAAAAAGTACACAACAGCCAATAAGAAAGTTACAGACAAATGATAAAATACATATACATACAACATAACAAGAAATGATAAATGCTAGAATGAAAACATCTCGAGTGCAATAAAACTGGACGAATGAACATTGCAATGCACAGTATGAGTGCAAAGATAAAGGGTTATAAATATTAGTTACTTGTGGTTGGGATGAAAAACAAGTTATGGATAAAGTACGGCTTGTATTAAATGATGTCAAAAGAAAGTAATAGAGTTAATCTAATTGAAGCAGCTCTCCCAGATCAATTAGGAATCTAATCACGTTTATGATTCTACTTTTGGAAGATGGATTATTACTGACTCTTATCGGAAGGTTTCAAGTTCGAGACTTGATTCACAGAAGAACTGTCGTGCAATAGGATCTGGTGCAAGCTAAAACCGTCGAGGCCAATCGCAATCCCGCTGATGTGACATGGAAGTTTGGAGAGTGGGGTGCCAGCTCAGGTATCATCCTGTTATCTGAACATGGTTCAAAACGACGAGAACCTTCTCTAAATAGCGCTGATGTTGCTTTAAAACGGGACGTTGATGCAAATAAAGCGTGTAATTCACGATGAAGGAATAATTCACGATACGTGTAATTTAGTAAAATCTCACATTTAACTTTTCCGTGAGGATTATTAACTTTAAAGTAAAATTACATCAGTATTTCTCATTGATAATTTATTTTAGTCAGTTGTGATTTTGAGTAGTTTAAAAAAAAATTGAATCAGATGGTTTATTCGTGATTAAGTGTTTACATGCGAAAACAGACAGGCAGATTGTCCTTCAGGAAACTTATACTCATTCTTTAAGCATGCTCTTGCAGATATATTGGCGATGTAAAACTATTTTTTACTATGCAAAGTTGTCATCCGGTGTGGAATGTTCTTAAAATTTACGCATTTACTTTCGGACTGTTAACATCATATTAAAGTTTCAATGTCTCTTTCGCAATTCATTTGAATGAAACTGTTGTCAGTAAAATGCGAAGAATTTGAGCGAAAGCATTTTCAATCAAATTTAAAGACGATTATTTCAGATATTTGTTTCTGATTAAAAAAAATAATTCAATGTATGACATTTTCTTTTAAACAAATCAGCTTACATTAACAAATACTTAGAAAAATAACTAGCTAACTCGAAATTTGAAGAATTTCAATATACGACGTGCAATATTTTTTATAAATGACTAACAGATTGCGATTAAAAGGTTAAAGCCAAGAGAGAGGTCAGGTCAACTTTTTTTTTATTTCCAGCAGCCAAGAGAGAGGTCAGCTCCACTTTTTTATTATTTCCAGCAGCCAAGAGAGAGGTCAGCTCCACGTTTATTTCCAGCAGCCAAGAGAGATGTCAGTTCCACATTTATTTCCAGCAGCCAAGAGAGATGTCAGCTCCACATTTATTTCCTGCAGCCAAGAGTGAGGTCAGCTCCACGTTTATTTCCAGCAGCCAAGAGAGATGTCAGCTCCACATTTATTTCCAGAAGACAAGAGAGATGTCAGCTCCACATTTATTTCCTGCAGCCAAGAGTGTGGTCAGCTCCACATTTATTTCCAGCAGCCAAGAGAGAGGTCAGCTCCACGTATTTTTTATTTCCAGCAACCAAGAGAGAGGTCAGCTCAACGATTTTTTTATTTCCAGCAGCAAGAGAGAGGTCAGCTCCACGTATTTTTTATTTCCAGCAACCAAGAGAGAGGTCAGCTCAACGTTTTTTTTATTTCCAGCAGCAAGAAAGGTCAGCTCCACGTTTATTTCCAACAGCCAAGAGAGAGGTCAGCTCCACGT
>JAPMOQ010036158.1:0-12522 GCA_026543055.1 Argiope trifasciata
TTGAGGGAAATAGAGAAGAACTACATTCATTTTAAGTTTGCTTTTATGTAGAGGAGCGCCCACCAAGGAAAAAATGAAGTGTAGAGAGATATTGTGATATTCTTTAATTTTTACTACTTATTATTATAGAATAATTATCATTTAAACGACCACGCTTAACGATATTAAATGAAATGAAATCACTAAGATGAACCTTATAAATACAATAAAACTTCACAACTCTTCCAGAAAGTTGCATCATTTAATCTTTTGAAGTAGCGATAAGAATTTATCTATTATACCATTTAATCATTAGTTAGATCTTTCATTTTTATTAGGCAAAAATTTACGAACAAAATTGATTTTGAATTAACTTTTAATGAGTACAAGTTCAGAAAAATTCCTTAAATGCAAGACACCGAATTCGTCATGACCTAATGTTCCAATAGTGATTTAAAACAAATATTGCGTTGCTGAAATCAACAAGCAATTCTGGATTCAAATTAAATTGTTGTCTATAGAATTTGTTAAAGATCTCTTGAAATTTCTAAAGTTGAAAATTGTATCCCACAAGCATTTATTGAATTTATTTTATTTCTTAGAGATTGAATTTCCAATTAGCAAATAAAAATTACTTTTGTCGTATTGTTTAAATACATGCAAGCTTTATATTGATAAAGACATATTTTCTAAATCTCACAACAATTATGATTTAAAATCATTAGTAGGAAGATTAAATCCTTAATTAATCAAAATATTCTTCTGAGGGAAATATTTCATTAATTTATTGTTAATTAATGAGCAAAAGTTGCAGTAATTAAAATTCTCTATATACATTAATTGCAATAAATTAAAAAATTATTTCTGACTTTATTTAAGACATTTCATGCACATCAAAGTGTTGGGGAAAATAAGAAATATCTAATACTATAATACGAGGAATGGTTGCAAAGTCGAAAATCGCCCCAGAATTAATAACCTCCGGTAAACTTGGGGGTCTGGGGTTTTTGGCCACGAGGAATCGATTGGCGCCGGTTTTGAAGCGCTACGGTCGAGCAGTTCGGAGTTACAGATAGGATATTTTCAAACTTTATTAATTCGCCATAATGGCTACTTAAATTTTCAAGCGGTAACGTGCTGCCATCTATAGCCAATATGGCGAACTAATAAAGTTTTATGTTTATGCTGTTATAGGTTTATAATATGTTTCTTATGTATGTATATATGTTTGGTTTTTCTAAATAAATTTGTCAAAAATATTGAACTTCAACACACTTCAATCTTTACCTGTGCTTTACCTTTGTATAGAATAGTTCCCTTTCCAAACTCTAACTTTGTTTAGAATAGTTTACAATGGTGCACTTTAACCGGTTATCTTTTCACCAATGGTTTCACAAATTTTCTTATGGCATGTATTGTTTTGATAAATCACAATTGAAAATTTAAATCTTCGAGTTAGCTTCGATACCTGTTTTCTCTGAGCGGAGCTCGGTCACCCGCTGGTAGTCATATAATTGATGAATTATTATTGATGATTATTTGCAATCTGGTTCATAAAAAAGAATCGGGGTATCACTTACATTCTTCTGGCTGAAACATATCCATACCCTTAAAATACTACAGTTTGAATATTTATGCTAAAAAGGATTTTTACTGTTGTAATTACAATTAAAAAACTCTTCATTATAGTTAACCTCCTTGTGAATGAATCCTTGTGAATTGTGCAACCCTGTAAAATATTTTGGCGTTAATAGTGAAGACAACTTTCATGTAGGAGTTTAATTAAAACAAAACGTGGTTAACTAAAATTTTCATTTTTTATATATATCCAGGAACTACATTTGTGTAGGGTCTCGACTTTCTCAATCTTGGGAAAAAAGACAAATACGAATTCAAAACTTTTTTATAGCTTTAAAGCCATGGGAACATAATAGTGTTATAGTTTGAAAGATAATTTTAAAATAGTCTGTCATGTAAACGAGAGAGCCCAACAAATTTATATTGAAGGCTCGGCAGATAAAAAAAAAGCCGCGGTGTCCTGATGGTAAGGTTTCGTGTTCGTAGCCGAAGAATTTCAGGTTAATGAACCAATTCCACTGAAGAATAACCGCGTAAGCAGGTCAGTGCAAGTTAAATCCGTCCGGGTCAAGTGTCCTCCCATTGATATGAAGATGGATGTGCCAGCTCAGGTGTTGATCTTGTTATCTGGCTGAGGTTCACAATTACGAGGTTTGTCTCAAAATAGCCTCGTGTTACTTTAAAACGGGACGTTAACATAAATAAGCTACACTTGTTGGAAAAAAATTAATTTCCAAATAAGCTGCAACAATATATTTTAATTTTTACAGGAATATTGTAAGTTTACGACAATTTTGCTGCATAAATTCTGAATATTAAATTGCTTAGAAGAATTTTACTCCATAAATTGCATTGTAGCTTTTTACCAGTCTTGTTTTAACAGTTGCGAGGTACATTAAGATTAAAATGAAAATTTCATGAAAAACTTTATGAATTTCATTATATAGTAAAAAGTTATTAAAACGAAGAACTTTTATTCAAACATTATTACTTTGTAAGATTCGAATAAAATATCATGAATAATCGCAATTCTACCATTTCTGCACTTACAACAAAAAAGATTAGAAAAAGTTTTCCTAAGCATTTTGTCAATGATAATTAAATATAAACTTCTTGCAGCTTCTTATATAATACGATACCAGAAAATTATTTAGAATTCTTTCTTGTTAAATTTCACATGCCCTCACTTTATATAACACTAAAAACATTTTTATACGTACCTTTATGTCTTTACAAAAATATCTTGCTCTTAAAGTAATAACGTTTAAATAAGTAAGAATTTTTCTTATTTTCCATAGAGTAATATTCATGAAATGAATAATAAGGTGAATTTTTGCAAGATGCACCCTGAATAATGAAAACACGAGAACAATAAACAGGATAGAAATATTTGCTTAAATGCTTTTAAGTAATAAAACATGGTGTATATAAATAAATTTTTCGAGAAAAATGAGTTTTATTTATTTTCCTTTTGTTAGAATTAAAAGTTTAACGAAACTAACAAATAAAGTGTTAAAAAATTAAAATACAGGGTGGTTATAATTAAACTTTCCCGATAAACAGCTTCCTACAACGCAAACGGATAAACTGATTGCAGTGAATATTCGGAAAAAAAAGTTCCAAACTATCGATCAGAGGGCACATTACCCAGAATAATATTAAATTTAACACAATAAACGGTAAAAACAGAATACAGAAACAATATTAACAATGTAGAACTAGAATTATTAGTATTAAAATGTAAAACCGCAAAAAACTGTTAATTCAAGGAAAAAAAATGTCGAGGTTTGCAAGCAAATCTAGAGATTTTTTCCTTTCCCTTTTATAATTAATCATAAATTTAATTTCCTTCCTCAGAAACTTTAATTTTTATATTTCCTCGCTAATTTTGTGTATATTATCCTCCACTTACATAAATAATGGTTATATGTGGTTATTATTATATTTAATTGTATGCCGTTATAATTAAACTCCCTTTATAAAAAGCATCACACAAAGGAAATAAGTGAATGAATTGCAACGTTCATTGATATACAGACTATACGAGAGATGCCTTCATGGAATTTTGGAAACAAAAATGTTCTGAAATGGATATTACAGGGTCCTTTTCTCGAAAAACTTGAAATTTAAAACAATAAATGACCTAAACAGAAAAAAATATATTAACAATTCTGAACAATAATTATGAATAATAAAATGTAAAACCGGGAAAAACCATTCATTCTAAGAAAAAAAATGTCTAGATTTGCATGCTTGTTAAGAAGAAGAAGGGGAAGCTTTTTGAGAAATAGGTTTGGATCAAAAAACGTTTGCAGTTGTCATGTTTTATGTCATTGTTTCCTGCTGCAATGATGACGGTATCTTGTTGCGAACTTGAATGATTTTAAGAACTCCATAATGCTTCATATGCAAAGCATCACAACTTATCAGTTACGATCTGCTGCAATGTGTTCAACATTGTCCATCGACTTGAAATTTTGCAGGTGAATGAGGGTGGTTACATGGAACTCCTTTCCTTACATCATCCTGGGCATGATTAATTACTGCTTCTCTTCTGCAATTTCGTTCTAATCTTTTTTCTGCAAATTGAACTGTTTTTCTCAAACAGCGGACTGTTATTTTTTTCCCGACTTTTGCTTAATATTATTCGATGCAAGATGATCAGAATCTTGTCAATAAATGTTAATATTATTTCTGCATTCCGTTGTGGTAATTTATTGTGTTAAAACTAATGTTTTTCTTAAAAAAGTGTCCACTGTTGAGCATTTTGGAACTACAAAATATTTTCGAAATACTTTGAGCATATCTCGTAAATACCACATATTTCTATATACCAAATTTTGTTGCAATCCTTTCACTCGTTTGTATTGTAAGATTTTTTTATTGGGGAAGTTTAATTATAACCACTCAGTATAATTGATGTCTTGCAATACATGGCAATGAGAAGTTCTTAACAATGTTTAAGGGCACTTAGAAATGTAATTAAATCAAACATGTTATTTCATTCATGTAGTTATTTTCATTTTACTAATTATCAACACAAGATGAAAATTCTGCTTTATTATCAGTGTAATAGAAATGTTAATGGAATATTTTACATCCAGTCGAAAAGTAGAAAAAACATGTTAAATTAGCGATCTCGTAATAAATGCAACTGTTAATCTTATTAGTGGAAAAACTTCATTACGCTTTTTGTTAATTCTTTTTTATGACACATGATAAAATTAAAATTATTTTCAAGTTCTAAAGGGTCATAAAGATTAGAATCTCAAGAGAAGCTAGATATTTGGCTGTAAACTAAATTTTTAATAATGCAGGCACTATTCACATATGTGCTAACTAAGCGATAAGTCGGGGGTAGTTAATTTCTTTTTTTTATTTCCTAGAAATTCTTTTATATGTTCTTAAAGTTGTGGCGCTTATTATGAAGTCAAGTTCAGACATCAGTGGTGAAGAAAAATGTTGAAGTTCTACTTTCTATGTGGAATAGAACTGTTATTAGGTTTATTTACTTTCTGTCTTTTTGTATTTCTATTATAAAAATACTACAATTTCTTTGTTAGAGCCTTTATAAATTTGGATTTTATAAGCTTAATGGGCATCCCTAAGTAAGGCGTAAGTTATAAAGGCTTTTATAAATATTTTGTAGTTTAAAATGATGTCTTTTACACAGCTTATGATAAGCAATAAGTGTGACTTCGAAGAAAAGATAATCTTGGAATTCTTGCTCTTTGAAATGTTATTTTTTTGTATTATTGTCAATATACTATTTGTATTTGGTAAATTTTATTGATAAAATTCCTTTGTAAATATATTTGCTTTGTTAATACTATTTAATTGTTGAATTTCAGATTTATTTTATCTATTTATTATTTCATTAAATTAATTTTGTATTTATTATCCTTACACTTCAATAAAGTATTTTATCAAAATAAATGGCAATTATAATTAAATATTCAAAAAAGGATTTTATAATTTTTGGCATAATTAAAAAGAGATTATTATGAGTAATATTAATTAGAAAATTTGTATAATATTTGGGATCACATTTCTTCGCATATTTTTAATTAATTGAAAAGAAACATTAGGAATTATGAAAACATCGGCGTTATGGAAAATCTATGGCTTCTGTCTGCCAGATTAATAAAAAATAATCTATGATATATTTAACTATAGGCTTTCAGAATTTCAGCTCAAATTTTTAGTTACAAAATATATCTGACAAAAATAAATTGATTTAAAAAAATAACTAATTTTTTTTTCAAATTAAAAAATTTATTATTTGTTGAAAAAATTCCTGTTTTTAGTATTTAATACCAAAAGCAAATGATATCAGCTGCTTTGTGGCGAAAAGTTATTTACAGTTCGAATAAAAATTCGAAAAGTGATTAAACATATTTTTATTTTCTATATCCTCCAGAAAATGTGCATTGTTGATACAAATATAATATCATGGAATAACTAAAATAGATGGCATTTAATATTTTGTGCAAATACTGTGACATAGATAAGTCTTAATTTTTTTTTAGATTCTAGATACAGTTTTGAGAAAAATATCTAGGAGAATAAAATGTTGCAACATTTAAGAATTATGGCTTATTAATGAGCATTGATAAAAAAAAATTCTGTAGTTTTTCGTTGATATATATTGTAGTATATTTTTGTAGTGAATGGCTACATTTCATGCTCATCATCTTATTTATGCATTAAAAATATACATGAAGCCGTAAAGGAAAAAATACCTCACTTTATGGCGGATGAAAACTTCGGTCGGTAACTATGCGAATCAACTGAATAACAGTTCGCTGTAACAAAACAGATTAGGTAGACCAAGTAAGCAGCAGAGATTTTCAGATGTGGCCAGTTCTCACAATTTTCTATAGTATCAGTGATTTATAAAAATGACTTTGGTTAGCAGTGGAAAATAATATTTAAAAAATCTGACACCTAAAAATATAATAAAAATTGGAAAACTAAACAATTACAATACAATTCACAACGATGGCAGAGCTAAAACCAAAAAAAAAAAAAAAAAAATCCTTTATCAGTAAAACTTAAAAAAAAAGATAAAAACAATTACAATTTAAACAAATCATATCGCGAATACGCAAAAATGTAACAGTGATAGATGTGCTTAAACAATCAGACAATTAAGTTAATATTCTACCCAAAAGTTTTTTTTTCTTATAACTCTTAGATTAAAAGTTACCAAATCTCTTGTTATTGATATGCAACAAGACAAGACAAAATTACAACGAAAACTATTCGTAGAAAAGCGTGCTTCTGTTATTTCTTTACATATGTCACAGACATTATTTTAAATTAAACTTCTTCTAGGTTTGACTAAAAGAAAATCCTTGCTAGAATAATGTATTAAAAGAATAAGAACAGTTTTACTCAGAAGTGCATCTTTCATGCTAAACTACTTACAGAATTCTTATTATATCATTCATATTAATGCTTATTCCTGCGCTGCATATTAAATAGAAAACATTAAGATGTTTTTTACTCTTTAATTTCGCTTATTATTTTTTGCTTTTAGTTGCCTTCATTTAATGAAATATATCAGATGTAAGCTGAAGAATTTTTTTAAAAACCTACCCTGGATTTCATTGCAAGAGTAACTTTAACTTTTGGACTGTCTGCAAATTCATCAAATCAACTTCTAAGCTTTCAAGGTTTCTTTTGCAGCATTTTCTAGCGTGTGCTTGCTAAAGATAAAATAACAATGAAAAAGTTTTTTTAACAAAAAAATGTGTTATACATCAACACTTCGTTTTATCTTAATGAATATTATGTAAAACAAAAGGAAGTGTGAATAACTACTTGCATTTTTTAGCATCTTCAAGTAGAGTTAAAACTAAAAATTTGAACTGTGAAATCATTTGCCTAAGTACCTCTAACAAACCTGCTGCATATTTAGTCTCTAAGGAATTTATTTGAATCTCTTCAAAGTTTTTTGTTATTCAAAGAGATTAAAATTGTCAAAAAAAGGAAGCAAGTATTTTTCTCTTTATATAATATGTTTGTTGAAACAATTAACAATGTTTTTCATTTGTAAATTATTTCTATTTTTTGTTTAGGTTAACTCTCTAACTTTGAAAGCAGTGCTGGCTATTGTTTTTTTTTCTTTCTAATCCCAAAGTACAAACAATACCTTTAAGAAAAGAGCAAATTACCTTAAAAAAAGGCTTATTAATTTGAACTTAAAATCCCTCATACGTTAGCCAAAAATATTTGTTATGGGCCTGAAAACATTTCATAGCAATTTTTCGTTTATTATGTACTTACTTTCATATAAAATTCAGAAACTCATACTTTCTAAGGGATGTACTTAAATTTTCTGATAAATCTATTTAGAATTGAATACATTTAGCTGTAGTAAATTAATATTATACTCCCATGTATATTTCACATTGGTAAAATGGCAATACAATTATAACTTATCTAAAATGATATTTTGTATAGAAGAAGTTGCTGTCAGGTAGATTTAGAAAATCTATTTGTCTGATTATTTTATTCATTTTTTATTCACACACATACATATATATATATGTATGTATATATGAACAACCAGCTAGTTGTGCTTTTGAATCCACCATACATTAATGAAAGTAAGGTTATCAATTTATTGACGAATTTGATTCAGAATTCCACTTTGATTTTTATGAATGATATATTTATTTTCATTTTGCAAGAGTTTTTATGATACATATTTAATACAAATAATATACCTGCTGATGGATTTAGTCCAAGATTTTAATCTTATTTACAATTAACTATCATTAATACAATATATTAGAAGGTTATACACTAGTTTTCTAAAAAATGTAATACAATTATGTTTGATAGGGAGATGATTCCATCACTTCAGAAATTTAGTTCTATTGGAAGCTGAATGAAATATATTTTAATCGTTTAACACTCCACTGATTTTCATAGTTTCATTAAAGAGGACAGATTTAAACAAATACCTCAAACAACTGATTTATCTTTAAGAAAAGGATGCAAAATAGTAATAAATAAATATAAGTGATTAATGATATAATTAAGAAGAAAAAAAAAGAAATTCGAAGTTAAATAAAAGTGGCAAATTAGAATTTTTAAAATACATATGAGCTGTATTAATCCATTTAAATTTACAATTTTGGATAATAAATAATAATGACAACACTAACATACTTTAGAAGAATCAAAAGATCCGTCTAGATGATTGTTGCAAAATTATTGGGGCTTAAAAGAAGTCGCAATACCATGGTAAAATGTGTTGACTCAAAGATTGTTCTTAGAAGACTACAGGAAGGATTCGATTTTTATATTTATAATAAGAAAGCAAGTAACTATCATCAAAGCTTCTTTTCAAATTCAATCTAGAAATGATACCTTTCCATATTAGAAGTAAATCTTGAAACACCCATTTCTAATACGAGGTGAATAATGTTACTCGGAAAGTCTGAAGTGCGAAGCTGAAAGATTATCTTGTCAAAGGGATATCGAATCCAAGGATGTCTTTTCCATTGAAGGCAGATAATAAAACCCGACATCCAAGCAAAAGCAGGTGGAATCAGTTTGCTCTGCTCTTTAGAAATAAGGGTTCGTTCTTGGAATGCAGGGCATTTTCTATATTGCTTGTAGGTAAGTTTAATCATTTTTCTTAGTAAATAATTTGATATCAGTTTTTAATAAATATCCTGTTTACTATGCTAAAACAATGAAAGTAGTAGAATTCAATTTTAAAGCATGTTTGTTTTCTATGAGGAGTTATCCAAAAAACTATTAGGTTCTCATATAATTTTATTTGAAAATATACAACAATTGTTTTCTAAGTAGTTCGGCTTTGAAATAAAACCCAAGCAAAAGGAAAAAAGAGCAATAAAATAAAACCCAAATATAAGGAAAAAAGAGCTATTCTTATATTTCTGCCGTTTTTTTTTTACAATGACTAATTATTCTATTCTTTTAACTTCCTTATGAGGGTTTAAACATTTGCTATTCAGAAATTTTCCAGATGAAATAAGAGATTATAATCTTTAGAAACACAATGTGTAGTATGAGGAATAATCACATACTTTCCAACTAAAAGTATTGATTTGATTTTCAATTTGCGCCGAAGCGAATAGGTTTAGTTGAGATGATACCATAGGGGGTACTAGTTCAAAGATGGTCGTTCTCTGATTCGGGTCTAAATTAGGACCTGTGGATGAGTGATTGAAATGTTTGAATGAAACCCACCCTGTGAAAAGGGCTGAGGCACATGAGTAGTTAAGTACTACTCTTGAGCCTAGATGGCTATACTGAAATGAAAGATTTTTAAAATCTCGTACTTTGGCAGCTGGTTTGTTTATAACAAGAGCCATAAGAAACATTTATCAAACATAAAGATGTTTCTGACAACATTCAAAGCCTCTGGGCTTTCCAAAACATTTCCTATGATTGAGGATGGCTTATTTCAATTTAAAACAATGATGACGCATTTCATCTTCTTTTTAATTGGACACATCATTTATTCAGGAAACAAGTGGAACAATTATGTTTCATATCGAGTGACTTATTGTTTAGAATATCTAGGCTATCTCTGTTGTAGCAGTATAAAAGGGTTTTAAGCCTTTGTACTACTACAACAAAATTTTCTCTCCTTTCAGTTTGTGGTTTTTCACTCAGTATTTTAGAATCCTTTAGTTAGTCCTTCAAAGTTAACACAAATTGAATAATAATAGCACATCTTCTTATTCATATCTTCAGAATGTGTTTAATTTTTTAAATATGGTAAATAATATTTCTTGAACAGTTTTCAAATTTAAGTAAATAAAACACTTTTGTAGTACTACAACAAAGTTGTCATTTTGTGGTTTTCATTCATCATTTTGGAATCGCTTGGTTGTCCTTCAAAGTTTAATTAAAATATATTAAATGATGTTAAAATATTTAAATTAATATTAATTTTTAATCTATATTAAGTAATATTTCAAAAAAAATTTCGAAATGCTCGAAAATAAAATATATTTATATTACTACAGCAAATTTGTCGTTCTTTTCATTTTGTGATTTTTACTCATTATTGTATTATAGTTTCGTTAGTCACATCACATAAACAAAACACATCACATAAAAACCTAAACATAACCATAAAAATTATAAAAATAAGATGACATAAACTTAAAAAAATTAATATTAAATCTAAAATTCTTATTTTCAGAATGTATTTAAATTTTTTAAATATATTAAAATATTTCTAGAACGATTTTCAGTTTTTAGTAAATAAAATGGTTAAAACCGAAATCACTTAATGCTAAAAATAAAATATTTAGTTAATTCATTAGTTACTGAATCTTTAAAGTTACTGAAGTTCAATAGTTACATTTAGTTACTCATTTAGTTACTGAATAAAATATTTAGTTACTTCATTATTTGAATAATAAATATGGTTGTTGTTATTGCTGATGGCACTTTACAAGTCCGCTGATAGATCTGTCAGCGATTTAAGACTAGTGAGAGTCTTTTATTTTTTTAGGATTGCCAACTAGGGGCCAAGTACACGACTTAGCAACTTCATTGCATCACATTCACTTGCACAACTTCTTTTTACAGGTGGGAGCACATTCACACGCTTCACAGTTTTAACATATCTTACAAAGTGCTTTTAATATAGGAATTCGTTTCAAATTCATATAAAAACTATACCTGAACATAATATTACAAATAGAATAATCAGAAATTTTGTGTTTTCTTTTGTTTTGTTAAAAAAATATTTTATGAATATCTTGTAAGCTCGAGTTTTCGAATCTACATTTTAAACTACAAGTTAAGTGGATTCATTTCTTTTTTACTTCTAAAACCCAACTGCCATAACAAGATCTAATTATACTCTTTCTTACAAAAAAAACTAGTAGTTTAAAAAGATTTTTGTATACTAATATCAGTTCCAAGCAATTTTTTTAATAAAAAAAATTAGTGAAGCACTTCAGCTGTACAAAGAAAGACGCAGATCTTAGTTATTAAAGTGAATAAGATCCCTTACACTGAAATTTTAAGAAACAATTTTTTAGAATTCCAATTAAAAATGACTTTTGCTAAAATTTCGCTATTTCATTTTAAATTACCAGCTTTTATTAAGAATTGACAACTATATAAGTATCCCTCATAAAATGGTACATTATGAGGGGTACTTAAATTAATTTTTCCAAAAAGATAATTGCTTTCTCCCAAATAAATTTTTTAAAGAAGTAATTCAGTATTTCTCGTTCAAAACCATATATAATTTCAAGTGTGCAGATAATTAGATATGCTTGATAAATATATGAAGCATGCGAATAAATTCAATTCCTTCTTTTACATGTGCACATGTACAGTAAAATATTTGTAAAAATATCACAAAATACTGTAAGGGTAATATATCTAGGGTAATTGTATGATTACAAAATGAATAAATACATGTATCAATAAACCTAAATTGTAGCATTTATAATATGTATAAAATAACTTTTATAATCTTCATTTTGCCAAGTGTTTTATGCTCGGGGGACAAGATTAGTTAATTTATTTTGAAAATAAAATTAATCTATTATCAAAAATCTGTACAAACTGTAATCTATCTGTACAAACATGGTTTACTTTTCATATAACTGTCATGAAGCTTCAGGTATATGTCAGATCTATAGATTGCATTAATTCCATTCTTTGAAAAGATTAACGCCAGTGAGATGAGCCTTAAGTTTTATTTGAGGCTGAAATTATTATTTTTCCATGCAAACAGGTTTTTCAATATAAGGAAAAATTAACTCGTCTCTGAGCTGCACTCTCTATAAAGAGAGGCAATGATTCAAAATTATAAAAAAAAAAAAACCTTCAAAGAGACGATCAAGTGTTTAGAAAGGAATAGAGGATGTTGGAGCTCAAATCAACAAACTGTCAGACCTGTTAGCCAAAATTGAGACTTCGAAGGCGAAATGCTCAGGCAGTCCTACT
>JAPMOQ010036159.1:0-11554 GCA_026543055.1 Argiope trifasciata
ATGCTTCGTATAAAGAAAGTAAAAATTGATAGTTAAAGGGTTAAGGGGAATGACTGCAGAGTACGTAATCTTTTGAGCATTTTAAATGAGCACAAAATCCAATGAAAGAAACAGAATATAGAGCAGCATTGTTTACTCACCTGATACAATTTATAACCAAAGGAGTTATCTGTCTTAAATATTATCTCAATCGATTTGATTCAAGCCACCTCTTGACACAGAAAATATCCTATTTAAATAAACTGAAATTGTTTCCTTGAACTTTTTGATTTAATATGACTTCTGCTTTCATTTGTGATAAAAATAATTTAGCCAAATGAGTTTAAAACGATATTATCAGATCTTATTATAACTAGTGGTAATGGTGTCCTCAAAGTTTTCCCGCATATTCTCTAATAAAAATTTTATACCCCTATGTAAAAAATTTTGGACTTTCATATTAATATTGGTGAACAATAATTACAAAATATCGATATTTGGTACAAATTTTATATTTTTACTGTCTATAGTATGATTCTTAACAATTTTTTATGGCAATTAATTCATAGAATAATTCATAATAATACACACAAATCGAGTTTGTATTCTAGATGCGCTTTTCTTAATCCATTGAAATCAAAATTTGACACAGAACAAAAATTGTCATAAAACTATGCATCAGTCACCAAATATATTTAAATCTTCGCATTTTCGAATTATCGCATTTACATGAGTATGTAAATAGAGACCGTCGAAAAGTCAAACCAAAATTAGATTCAAATTTGATAGATATCTATACTTTAAACGTTAAATATACATAATTTTTTTTATCCATGTAGTCCTTTTTGTTTTGAAGTTATTGTGCTATATTCGGATGACCGAACAAAGAAACTGTCTCTATATAGATCACACTGAGAATCTTATAGAAATTTAAAAACTTAGCATAAGTACATCAACTTGATCTATATATTTCAAAATAGGCATTTTGACTCAAGAGAAATTAGTCAAAATTTCGAGTTATCTATACTTCGTATAAGAGAATATAAGAAATGTTAATCAAGTATATACAAAAAGGCTTTTAGAATTCAGACCTTGTTTCGGTAGATCGTGATTTTTTAAATTTCCATTGGCAGTTTATTTCCATTAGCCCATTGTCAATCAGGTATTCATATCCGAATTATAGATAATGAATGCAATTAACATAATGTTTAATATATGTTTCCATACAATCGTGGCCAGTCATTAATAAAAGTCAAAAAGTAATGAATGCAATTAACATAAGGTTTAATATTTGTTTCCATACAATCGTGGTCAATCATCGACAAAAGTCAAAAAGTAATGAATGCAGTTATAATCATTAACAAAAATCGAAAAGTAACGAATGCAATTAACATAAGGTTATAATCATTAACACAAGTCGATTATAGATAATGAATGCAATTAACATAAGGTTTAATATGTGTTTCCATACAATCGTGATCGATTATTAAGAAAAGTAACAAAATATTGAATAATAAACGAATGAATAAAACTTTGGAAAAAACACATTGCTTGATGTTGCTCTACAAACCAATGAATGAAAAACCGTAGTTTGTAATGCTAAAAGTATTAGGTTGTTCGGAAAGTAATTTCGTTTTTTCCTGACAAAGGATTTAATTGCATTTTTCACACCCAATTTCATACTTAAACCGCAAAATCATTTTATGCTTTAAGAGCTGATATAGCAAGGCTTGAGTGTGAAAAAGTGCAGCTGATTCTTCGCAGTAGTTTTCGGATGGTGCCCTTTTAAATATGGAGAGCAATAAACAGCATTTTCGTCATTTTTTTCTTTTTTGCTATAAAAGTTAAAAATGCTGTTCAAGCCAGAAATAAATTATCCAGTATGTGTGGAGAAGATGTGTTAACAGTACATCAGTACCAGAACTGATTTGCAAAATTTTTCCTTCAAATGAGGAGGCCAAAAACCACCTCGATCAGTTTTTTTTTACAGCAAAGACCAAAACTTTTATGAGCGTGTAATCATGTTACTACCAAAAATATGGCAAAAGGTATTAGACCAGAATGGCAATTTTATAATTTAATAAATAATTTATTCATTAAACGAAAATTTCTTTTCATTTTGACAAAAAAATACGAAATGACTTTCCGAACAACCCAATAACTTGAAACTTTTTCATAGAAGCAAGTGGAAGTGGTATCCACAAAACTTTCTCATACTCTCTAATAAAAGTGTTATCCTAGATTAAATCTTTCATGTCATTGGCATACAATAATTACGGAATAATAACTTTTGGCTTTAAATATAGCATTTTTACTGGATTCATTCTGTTATCCTTGGAGAGTTATTTGGCGATTAATCTCTGACATGCGATTAATAGTAAAAATTATATTTCTGTTTTAGATGCGTTTTTTCCCAACCGATTGAAACACTAATTTATCACTAAACTATAACTGTAGTAACGAAATTACATGTATTTAAGTCATTGCATTTTTGAGTCACCGCGTTTACATGTTTTTGAAAGTACAGATCGACAAACAGTCAATCCTTTATTGTATTTGATTCAAAATTTAAAAGGTGTCTAGACTAGATGTTAATTCTATGTAGCAAATTTTATCTATTAGGTTCCTTTATTTTGTAGGTATTGTGCCAAATTATATTCGAACAGCTGGATAAATAAACTTCCTTAGCGAGAATTTTGCTCAAAATTTGATAGAAGTCAAAATGTTTAGTATAAAGACCGTATAAAATTTCATCTTTCTAGCGTGTTTGAGTGAAATTTTTCACTGGCAGACAAACAGATTGACTTTTTTTAGATATGGTTTTTTCAAACTAAAGGTGTCGAAAGCGTGGAGATTCGTTAAAATATCGAGTTCAAATTTTTAATGATTTTTTATTCTTTATACTATGTCTGTGAAAAAATAATACGTGATAATAATTTACTAAATAAAAGATTGAATTCTTCCCATTTATATGCAAAATAAAATACAATCTAATTTTCGTATCAGTTTCCTCGAACAACAATCTGTGAATAGATGTCAACTTTAAATGAAATATTATTAGTAATATTAAGAACTTCACTATATTAAAAATAGAATTACAAAACACATCGTTTTTAAAATGAGAAAAATAATGCATCATCGGGCATGATTAAACCATAAAACTGATGTATGCTATGCTTTCTTAAAAACTTACGGCATCAAGGATTAGCTCATCTTCATCACCTTTGGAAGGGAAATTGAACAAAGGACACACATCTGTTCTAATTTCATCAATTTCTTTGTGTTCAGGCTTTTTGTTTTCATTCTTTTCACGCCACAGACCTTTGAGATGTCCTATCCCAGATGAAAAAGGGAAACGTTTTTGTTTTCCAATTATATTCTCACTATAGCGTCTACCACATGCACCAGAATTTTGTTTAGTTTTCGAAACTTCATCAGAATGGACTGCTTCCAGTAGCTCTTTGCTATTTCGAATGCCTTCTTCAGCAATATCGCTTGGTCTCCTTAGGTCCAAAAGACTCCTACATCGATTGTCTATGTTTTGTATAACATTCTGGATCCACTGAATAGATCCGGAACGGCCACGTGGGACAGGCATGGTTAAATCAGCCGCTGAACGCCTTCGCTCAGAATACTTATCAACCGTTACAGAAAGTGTAGTATTGCTTTCAGCAGGCAGTTTTTCAATGACTTCATCTTTTTTCGTACAGCTAAAAGAACTGATCAGTTTATCTTCACCACCTGGAACAGACAGAAATGGATCGGACGATGTAATACTTTTGAATGGCTTTAGTGACAGTTTTTCATAAGTTTCATCTCTACTCGAATCGCAATCTCCATTTTTTAGATAAGGTTTCGGGATCCTTTGAGCATTTATATCACATGTTGAGCTGTTTGCATATTGAAATTTGTTATCACTTACTGAAGAGTCGATATCACTTTTTCTGGCGGATTCTGTGAAGCTAATCGCAGATGATGAAAATTGTTTTAAATCTCCTTCTGAATTGCAAATGCTCTCTGTGATTTCACTTGATTTCAGACTGATATTTTTGTAGCTTAATGCCGTGACTGAGATATCTAGTTTATTTATCTCTGAGGGACAAGAATTATTTCTTGGCACTGATCTTATTTCGTTTTTTATAGCAAAATGTATTGGCTCACAGTAATGAGGATCATCATCACATGAATGATTTCTTTGTGCATATTTCGATTCAGTTTTTGTCGTGAAATGTATTGGTTCAGAGTAATCATCATCAAATGTTTCATCATCTGTGGAACATTCAGGTATGCTATACATCTGCATATTAGAACATGTAGACATATTTCTTGTGAATGACATGATTGCTTTAGTTAATGGCTATAGATTAACAATAAAAAGCTCAATGTAAATTACCGGAGCTATATATTTCACCAGAAATTCTTAGTATCACTATTCAAGCAAAGTTGAGAAAACCTCCATGAGAAACCTAAAAAAATTAAAAACAATTAAAAGATAAAAAAACAACAAAAGATTAGATGATATGTATAATTTAGCTTATTACTTAAGAACAATTATTCACAACGGTATCTATACTAATATTAGAAAATGTGAAAGTTTGGATTTTTTGATGGATGGATGTTTGTTACTCAAACAAGCCAAAATGGCTGAACTGAATGGGAGGCAATTTTGCACAAGGATAGATTATAGTCAGGAATAGAGCATATGCTATTTTTTATTCCGATTAATTGTGGTTCATTTTTTATTGATTTAAAACCAACTTTTGCGCCAAAAAGCTGCCAAATCCCACCTAAGAGGAGTAAGGCTCCAGATTTTTTTCCCAACAGAATTGAGGTTAGGCTTAGAAGAATTTCAAACGATTCTATTAATTTTCTTCATGTTTGACGTATTTAAAATCAAATTTGTTAATGAATCGATCTTTCGAATTCATGCTGAAGTAATTTTAAATTAAAAGAAAACAGAATAAAGGAAATAAAAAAATTCTAATCTGCATTGCATTACCGAAACTGGCGTAGGAAAGTCAGACATGTGCTTTGCGTCAATTGGCGTTGAAACTTCGCAAAATGGATTTGACCTAATTTTAAAGAATTACAGATTTTATATTTACGTATACTTGCTGTTTTGTTTTATTTTAGGTATACAATGTTAATAAATTGTTTTTACGTTAGTTATGTGTTTTTGGTATTAAATTGTATTTATGTTATATATTTTTTATATATGCTTATACTTTTCAATGTATCATTTTTAGGTTAGGTTTAATTTTTTTATTTGTCATTTTTTGATAGTTTTTCGTACATATGCATCAAAATTTCCACGCGAACAGAGTGGCGGGTAATAGCTAGTTATAAATATTTTAGGCAATAAACTTTAACCTTTCACTGCATCATCTAGCCATTTGGTTACGTGTTTTTTATTTCCATTAGTAAATTTTACATGATTATTCCAAAAGGTAAGAATTAATGTTTAGAAATCTTTTTTTTAAAAAATTTTTGATAATTTTTTTTAAAAAGACCTATAGATTATAACATCGGTACTAGAACTAGATTTAAACTGGTAACTAGGGAAAATACCAGAACGGCTAATGTATAGATAGCTCTACCATTGAAACTAATTCTTTCATAAAAAATATATTCGTAAAAAGGGAACTTTATTTTTATTACATAATTGTTTTAATGTAATTTGCGTCGCTGGGGTATTGTTTAATTTATAATGTATCCATTTTGCACATTTTAATTTTTTTAAACTTCACAAAAAATACTTAAAATTTTTTAAAATAATTTCCTTGAATTATATGCAGCTATTCAAAACATGCACAGTTTTTTTTTTCTGTAAAAAATGAAACACACTGAAGAGTTAAGCATTAAAAGCAAAATAAACCTGTTTGTAATAAATTTAAATTTAATGGCATAATTTAAGTTTGCTTAAGTTGGATCAATATCAACAGCATAAAATAAGACGAATAAAATTAATAACCTCAAACAGTTGGGTATCTAGCGTAAATGATAATGAGAGTTCAATACATATTTTCGCTTTCTCTTCATATCTGATTTAAGAAGCATGAATCGATGAACTAATATTGCCACCACGCCGCCTTTTGTGACAGATACATTCCTTATCTCAGTTTGATTACATCACAGACAACAAACCATACTTTTATCACACGGGCGAACTTAAAAGATTTTAATAATGGAATTTTGTAACCACAAATTTAAAACTGTTCTCCACATTTTTAAATTTTTTATCATGAGATCTAGAGATGCCTGTAGGTTGAGAATAAGAATTCACCAGTCATTAATCTCAATTCAGATTATAAGGATTATTTTTAGTGAAATAAGAAGAGCTGAATGTAGAGATATTCCACTTTTAAAATTAAAGCCAGTCATTAAATTCCATTTTTTTCATCCTTTTCTCCCTTGTTATTGCCTGTACAGAGTAATATTTCATTGCAAAATGGTGATATTTATGTCAAATAACAATCTTAATCCATACATAAAAGCGGAAAAATAAATAAAGTACCTGTGAGTATGAGCTTCTATCCTCAATTTTTTTTTCTTAAAAAGTCGTAATAAAATCCTATCCCGTGACTCATTTAATGTTATAAGCAAATTTATTGAATTACAAACGCGGGATCAAACATGAGAAAATGTATGGAAGACTTAACCACTATTCAATTTCTGATACAAATATTGGTTATATATAGTCCATGTCAATATTTAGTTCTAAAAAAAGTTTATGAAAAATTGTGTATGTGTGTGTTTTATTAAAGGCGCTTATATAGATACACTTAAAAAGTAAAACCTTACCTAAATTAAAAATTTGTTTCAAATAATTAGTGTCATTTCTAAGATATACAAATTAAATATATATAAATAAAAATGGATGTTTGTCTGTATGTCTCTTATACCTTCCTAAACTGTTCATCCGATGACGATGAAACTTCCCACCTTATTGTTTACACCAACGGGATGGTTATAAGTATGGTGCAATTATCTAATTAAAAAAAAAAAAAAATTCGAATCTCAACCACATTTTTTTACCATGGGTTAACTCTAAATAATTCGATTCTGCAGAAATGCTAAATCCAAGTTAAAGATTAATATTTTGTAGCTATAGTAAGCAAATGTCATACAAGTCATTCTCAGAGGCAACAACTTTATTACAGATTATGCTAGAAAGTTTTGGGGAACCAATCCCAGGGGCTTTAAATTTTAGCAATTTTCGCTATAACTACCAAAAATATTGTAGTACAAAGAATTTTGCACCATCTTAATTTTCAAAAATTACCTTTTCAATTATATTAACGATTTTATGGTATAAATATATTTTTCATGTTGAATAAATTTTAAAAGAAATATTTTAACCCCATTTTCTAAAATTAAATTTGAGAATTCTGATCAAATATTCAACGAATCACGAGATACGATAGTTTCTTTCATTACCATTCTGAAAGAACACAAGGTTTACAATTCTAAAAAAATACACAAATCTAATTCATAAAAATGAATATTTGTTTTTTCATATTTTACATACTGTCTTTCCGTTCATCCTATTACGATGAAACATAATCAAATTATTGATTTAATGCACTTAATTAATTTTTTTGGCTGCTGCAACACGCCGGGTATCGGCTAGTTTATTTATAAACAAGAATTAGCTCATTTAAAGTTTTGATTCTGTATTATGGTCATAGCATCATTCGGAGATTTCTTGCCGATTTCCATTTATCTTTACTACAAAAAAGGGAATATATGAGTTGGCGCTCTGCATCTATACACGCCTGTTGGTTTTATATAGTCCATGTCAATATTTCGTTCTGAAAAAAAATTAATATGTGAAATAGTGTTTTTTTTTCAGGAGAGACGCTTATATAGATACACTTAAAAAGCAAAACTTTAACTAAATTAAAAATTTGTTTTAAATCATTAGTGTCATTTCTGATATATACAAAATAAATTTATTTGTAAACAAGAATTATATCGTTTAAAGTTAAAAGATTCTGTATCTGTACCTTAGCATTATCCAGACATTTCTTGCCGATTTCCATTTACTTTAGCTACAAAAAAAGAGAATGTATGTGTTAGCGCTCTGAGCTATATGGTGTGGACTTTAGCATAAATATATCCTGGAGAGTGGGAATGTACATTTCAGAAATATTTGTTTTCAAATTTGATTGTAATTTTAATTAAACATTAAGAGAAATTTTGACATTTTTCCTTGATAACATCTGAGAGCATTTCAAAATGGACTTTACAACATCTGAATTTTTTTAAAAAAAATATTATACTTTGTATAATAACAATTTTACTATCAATATAATTTTTCAGCGATTGTAATAAATTTCTCAATTTATTTTTTAATATCTAAATTGTTTTAATCTTTCTTTTTTTTCAGTAAAAATCCAAATTATTGCTATTTTTCCAAGAAACATATTTTTTCCCTGGGTTTTTAATCAAATGTTATGCTATTAGTTTATGAAGATTTGACTTATTTCCTCCATATAGAGTAGATTTTAATAAAAGTTTTTAATATTTTCTGTTTCGAGATAGTTATATGTAGAGTTCAGCTTTAGATGTATACAGTAATGAAATTTATTTATAAAATGTATTACATTTTCTAAACGCTACAACTATATCCTTCAAGGGCATTAGAAGTATTAAAAAATCCTCATAGAAGAAAAAAAAAAGAAATTCAATAAGATATAACAAAAAAAATTATGAAAAATATTTTGTATTACCCAAAACATTTTAAAGTTAAAAGATTCGTTTTTTTTCCATTGTATATTTTATGGGGATATTTCGATTCAGCAAACAAGTTAGAAAGGCAATTAAAATTTAATCATTTCTTATATCAGATAGAAGTGCAAAATTTAAGTGAGAAAGATGAAAAGTAAGAACATAACACAATGAAAAGAATAAGTGTAAAGCTTTTAAAATATTAGGAATTACCTGTTATGAAAATTTGAATTTTAAAACTAATTTGTGAGGAGAACGATTAAGTTGCCAGCAAAAGATTTCATTGAAATTTTTTGCCCTCGTTTTTGAGATGAACAGGATAATTTTCTAAGATGGTTAATTTTTAAAAAAAGTATAATTTTTGTAAGAAGTTTTTCATTGCGGTCAGTTGTATGTATTTACGAAAGAAAGAGAGCTATATATTTATTAATTATAATTTTGTTGTTATTTCTAATGGCATTTATCATAGACAACTCGCTGACGAAAGAAGGATTTTAAGCTTGGAGATTGTCTCTTGTTTTTCAGTGGTGCCGTTTAGGCCCAAGAGTACTTCTTAATTACTTACGGATCACAACTCTTTTTACGGGGTGGACTTCATTCATACTACTCATCTAGAGAATTTAATGCAGGTCTAAATCAGAGAACGATCACTTCTGAACCAGTGCCTCTAATGATATTACTTTCCACACGGGGGACTTTGTGACCACGACAGATTTGTGCGTGCACCAGCAGCCAAGACACACGGAAAGTCTTCGGCCGACAAGCTCATATGTATGAAGGCAGACTAACGTTGATCATTTTCAACATGACACAACGGTTCAAATATATGTAGTGAATTTGCTTCAAAAGAAACCAACGGATGCGGTTTCTCCATACATACTCGTATGTTTTCGAATAAAGATGCTATCTCCTTCCTTTTTTGGAGAGAAAAAAGCATTTGTAGTTTCCTCAAGCCTTTTTCGCATACAATCTAATAAACTTGCTAAGCCAGAGAATGCCTTACATGGAAATGGGGTACAATAGTTAAGAAATATTAACTGTTAGCTTGATTTAAGAATTTTTATTAAACTTATCGTGTCCACTTTGGCCATTACTCTATGGCCCCCGCTAATAATTTCCAAAAATTGAATTGCGTTTTAGATATGTTTTCCTCAGCCACTTGAAACAAAAATTTGGCACTAAACTCCACTTATAAATTGCGTTTTCGAATTACCGTGTTTAGTTGTTTCTAAAAGCACAGATAGAGATTCTGTCTGTGAAATTGGCTCAAAATTTGACAGGTGTCTACAAAATAGATATCAAATTTACGCACCGAATTCTATCTAGTTCTCTTCGTTTTGTGATTTTCACATAAACTTATATTCGGAAGCAGGACAGGCTGACTTACGCTGAATTTATTCAAAATTTTATAGAAATCTGCAAATTTGTTGCAAAGACCGCATACCAAATTTTCTTCCGTCTAGCTCAAACCGCATTTGAGTTGTTTTTGACACAGACAGATAGACAGACATTTTCCAAAAATGCCTTTTTCTAAATCAAGAAGGCCTAAAACGTAGAGATTTATCAAAATCTCGAGTTTGACTATTTTGTCGATTACTATCTCTACACCACGTATACGAGAAAAATTGTGAACGTGGTACAAGACCGTGAATTCCGTGAATGCTCAGACATTAATTTTCAATCACACTCATGAGTCTTTTGTGTTTCATTAGTTTGATGAACAAAAACAAGTGCACATTTTAGATGTCTTTTTTTTCCGATTGATTGAAACAGAAATTTTATAGAGAAATATAGTTGAAATATGCACAGTTCATGCACAGGATTTCATTAATCTAAGATACTGCATTTTATCGCGACTGATCACGTTCATTTTATTTTGAGTTATTACGTTTACACGCATAAAAATGAACAGATAAAAAGACGAAGAACTCGTCAAGGATATGTTTCAAAATTTGATAAGGATTTATAATTTTGATCCCTAAAGTAGGGGCTGGAATTTTATAAGTAAAACTAAAATAAAATAGAATTTTATTTATTTGAATGGTTTACATTTTAATGCTATCGAATTCACTGTTATTCTGACGGACAGACACATTTCTTATGGACGAATTTCGTTTAAAATCTGATAGAAATGTACAAATTTGGTGTAAAAAGCACATGAAAAATTCACCCTTCTAATTGTAAGCATTTTAGAGTTATCATGTTTCCATACAAATAAACAAACAGAATTTTAACTCGGGACTTCCTTGGAATTAAGGGAAGTCTAAAACTTGGGTATTCATCAAAACATCGGAGTTGCCTAGATCACAATTTCTTTTTTTCGTACGGGAAAGCAAAAGAGGCAAGTCACAATGTCGGAATTTTGAATGTGTGAATATTAATCAAATTTCTTCATAGTGTTCCTCTCACCCGTATAGTCTTTATTATTCTCATTAAAAGCACACACACACCAGCGCATTTTTTTCCGATGAACATTCTAGAATAGGCACGAACTGTTACGATAATTCTTCATTTGTTTGGTTTTGGCACGTGCACATTTACACAATTTTTCTACTCTTACTTAAGATTTAGCATGTTGAAAGATAATGTTAGAGTGGAAAATTAACAATCTTTTTACTCTAACTTTGCCCATTCTCGTAATTTCATCATTTTTAGAATTAAATACATTATTGCTATTTGTTTAATATTAAAAAAAATTTGAAATGAAGGAATTATTTTGTTTCAAAAGCGAAATAAACTAAACAGAGTGAATATATTATGAGGGGGTAGCTAAAATGAAATGAAATGATATCAGTTTTGTTTATATAATTGATCATAATAATATTCTTTCTCGCAATTTCTTCAA
>JAPMOQ010036171.1:0-15552 GCA_026543055.1 Argiope trifasciata
AAATTAAGTCAAAATTTTATACAATTTTTTTAAAACAATTCATTAAAAATAGAGTTTAAATTTGTTGATTAAAATATTAGAATCATTAAGAAAGATAATTTTTTGATCTTTAATATAAGGTAATAATCAATTTTGTGCTGTAATATTTTCGGAAGTTATAGTGGAAAAACACTCCCACCCCCTTTTTTCAATTAATTCAAATTTTAATTAAAAATTCGAAAAACTCGCTCTGAGGTGCACATTCCCGACCCTGAAGGTATACAGATGCCAAATTTGGTAACTGTAGGTCCAACAGTCTGGTCTTTAGAGCACCAACACACACACACAAACATTCAGCTTTATTTTAAGTTAGATTACTTCATCATGCACATAAATGGACTCTGATGCTTGCCCTGTCTTTATGGCATCCCTGTCCCATATATTTCATATTAATTATTTACTCCCTCCGTCCTTACTTTTACTCTTTAGTATTAGGAGCTCAATATGGAAGAATAAGCATAAACAAAGCAAATAGGAAAAGTAAAAAAAAAAAAATCGCAATTTTGCAGAAGTGGGAGGGGATTGGAACTCTAAGAGAATGAACCACCTTATATAATACATTAAATTTAAATACAGTCTGAAAAAACAGCTGCAACATTATAAGATGATAAAAAAATACTTACATTATCTTTTAAAAAAGATATATATGCATGTCCTAATGTACCATTAGGTAATGATTCCAAAAATTGAAAATCCAATGTATCAGAATTTACTCTAGGTTTATCTCTAGAAAGAAGAAAAATTAATATGATTCAAATGTTTTAATTTTACAAGCAATAGCAAATAAATCCCAAAACAATAAAGTTCTAAAAGTCGAATTTGCAAATTAAAAATGAAATTAATTTTGAAATCCAAAATCAAATCAGAAATCTACTAAATGTCAGTGTCAATGAATGTGTTAATTTGTTGTATATTAAGTCTCAAAGTACATATTAAAATTTAATCATACTGATTTTATTTTAAACCAACTGCGGGTGGTGACTAATAAGTTCATTGGGATTAATAATTGCTAAAAAATCAATTGAATGTTTTGTAACTTGGTTGAAATGGTGTCTTCGGCAAAATATTGTTTAACTTCAGAATCTTTATTAAATAGATGTATAAATAATATTATTTAGAAAGCTTACATAGCTCTGTCCATTGTGCTATGCGTTTTAAATAAATATTGTTATACCTCGAAATACATTACATGAACAATCAATAGTGCTTAAAAATTACTGCTGTACTGTAAATTTCCCAGAACTGCTTGCTTCTGAACTTAAATCTTAATTTAAAGTAGAACAAAATATTGTTTTAAAAAAATTATTAAATGTATACCTCACACTTAAGCCTATTCAACATACAGAAACACGCAAAATCTCCGCATCTTGATAATCAAACAATAGAAGAAAAAAATGCAGGATGAAAAATTATTAGCAACAATGAAATCATTTTGAATTTCATTTGAACAATAAAAAAAAACAATGTAAAAAAGTGCTTAGTGAAAGATTATCTTGAAATAATAAAAGCTGATAAGTCTTCCATAAATAAGAAGAAAAAAAACAACAACTTAAACCCAAAACCTTTAAAAAAAGTCCCACAAAATAAAAAGAAAAAAAATGAATCCTTCCATTAAAAATCAAAATATACTAAAAGAAAAGCTTGAATTAGAAATTCATCCATCCGAAAAATCTCTCAGTGAATGGATCCTAGTGATGAAGCTAAAGCAAGGACAACCAGGTCAGGTAATCAAACCTGAATTCTTCAAGAAACCGAAATGACAAGAATTAATATAGTCTCTTGGAACTGTTATGGAAAGAAGACACAAATCTGTAATAAACAAGTATTAACCTATTTGCTTGGGAATACAAGAAACATATTTGATTCCACACCTCTCTCTTAGCCTTAAAAATTATGCACTTCAAAGAAATGACAAAGAAAATTCTAAAGCATTTGGTGGAGTTGCATTTTTAACTACATATCATTTGTCAAGTAATGAAGTGGTTTTAAGCACATAATTATAAGCAGTTGCTGTAAAAAGTTCAACTGAAAATACAACCAACAATTTGCTCTTTATACCTGCACCCTGTTGAATAGATTGAACTGCAATGCTAAATCAATTAATAGAACAGTTGCCAGAACCTTTTTTTCTTTACAATACCCTCACTCATTTTCACCAAACTAGCAAAACATTCCACACGATTGATCTAGCACTTTTTTCTCCTCCCCTATTGTATATACATACATTCACAGTGATTTTTTTTTTTTCTAAAAGACCTGTGAGAAATAATATTAATAAAGCAAACTGGAAGTTGTTCAATTCAGTTTGTCAACTTATACCAGATATGATTAACGATATTATTAACGATATTTCTATTGATTTAACAATCAAACATATAACCGAGTATATAATTGTAGCAACAGATCTCAGTATTCCCAAAACATCGGGGAACATAAAGTTATGCAAGCTGTGATGGAATGATAAATGTGAAAACGGTAAAAGAGCGTTAGACATGGCATAGAATATCTTTAGAAAATACCATGTCAGCAAAAATCTAATTTAATTCTAAAAAAGCAAAATATAAATTTTGTAGAATTCGACGCATTTGGCAGGAGCAATCCTTTCATTCATATGTGAATTCCATTCGATAACAAATACCCTTCTAAAGTCCTGTAGAACAAAATAAGAAAGATTTTTAGTTGCATTCAGATTCAAATAAAATAGCTTTCTTAAAACTGAATGGACGAGTAATTTCTAATGCAAAAGAAATTGCTAATTTTATTGGACAAGCATGCAATAAGATTAGCAATTTCTAACACATCGAGAGAGGTATTTTATCCAGAAGGTTTTATTGCTTTTAAGAAACAGAGATGTAAACATTGGATTTTTTTTAACCTTTATATGGAAAGAAATATAATACTAATTTTTAATTTGATGAATTGAAAAACGCCTTTAAAAAATCTCTTTCTATATCACCAGGACTTGATAGAATACATTATGATATGTTGAAGCATCTCAGTATACTCTTAACTTTATCTGAATAGAAAAGTTCTTCTCATCTTGCAGGTAAAATGCAATAATAACTTCCATTCTCAAAAGTGAGAAAGATCGGCAAAATCCTATTAATTACAGACCAATAGCCCTCATCAGTTGCCTCAGTAAACTAAGGGAACGTATGGTTAGTTGCAGAACTTGGTGCTATGGCATTTTCAAAAATTTATTTAACTTAGACTTAAAGGTAATCTACCCATTTTTATACAAAACTTTATACGGCCAAGGACCTTACGAATTCTCATAGGCGATATTTTTTATCAGATACATTCATTCAGCATGAAGGTGTACCTCAAGGTAGATTCCTACGTGTTTTATTCATTATCATAAAAATAAATGAGATTGAATCAAATATCCCACCATTTATACACACTTCATTTTATGTCGCTGACATCCAGGTACATTGTGCTAGTAAAAATATGGAATTCATTCAAAAACAATTAAAAATATCCATAAATAATATTACAAACTGGGTTTTGAAAAATGGATGTTTTCTCTCCTCCAAAAAAAGCGTTATTTTCTGCAAGCAGATCCCGGGATTTGATTGAATCAGCAAGTCATTCCTGCAGTGAAAGAGAAAAAGTTTTGGGAAGTGATATTAGATAATAAACTGACTTTTCGTTGTCATTTTGAAAACTTGGAATGAAAATGTCAGCAAATATTAAATATTATAAAAGTTCTGTCAAACACTTCTTGGGAGCAGATAGAGCCTCTTTGATTAAGATATACAAATCACTGATATGCCCATAGCTTGACTACGGGGCACTAATATTAGGCTTAACTGCCAAATTTACCTTGAGATTATTGGATGTGATACAAAACCAAAGTCTTCGTATAGCTACAGAAGCTTTTAGACTATCGCCAATTCAAAGTTAAAACGTTATACTGGTAAGCTCTATTTGGAAACAAACTGTGTTTATTCTACTTTGATAAAATCAAAAATGTTGAATACCATAAATTGTGGAAGAGTTTTCAATCCTATATTCAAAACGTTATTCTCTATGAAATTTCTTTTATACAACTTTTGGATTCCATATAGGAGAGATTTTACGATCATCCAAAATTGAAGACCTTCTGATTGTTTTAAATATTAGTGGTTCACCTGCTTGGCCCCTTTAATTTTAATAATTATTTTATACACTTCTGAAACCGTCAGCTTCAGACGTCCAGAAATGTTTTTATGAACACAATAGTATCATTCTTTTCTGCTTGTTTATACAGATGGATCAAAATGCGGTAATCATATTGGCTCAGATGCAGTTTTCTAAAATATAAAGACTTCACCCATTCTGTCTTTACATCTGAACTTTATGCAATAAATCTAAACTTTCTGAAAATTAAAACGCCATCCCCTTCTAAATTTATTATTTATAGTGATTCTAAAAGTAATACTGCAGCTCTTAAGAATGTGTCATTTGAAAGATATTTCTCAATTTTAAATCGCTTGCACAAATACAATTTCCTCAAAAATAATTTCGCAATTAAATTATGTTGGATTTCTGGGATGTTTGAATTTGGGAGAAAATAAAAAAGCTGACAAGGCAGCTAAAAATTCAGCCCTCTTGAAAGAAAATTTTGTTCCATTACCCGATGCATGAAAAACAATAAAAATAATTCAAAACAAATATTGGCAGTCTATGTGAGAAAAGCTATTAATGGATAAAGTGTTTCAAATAAAGTCATCTGTCAAAGGCTTAAAAAGTAAAACCCTAACCATAAAGAAAGATATCATTGCCACGAGATTTCGGATAGGCCAAACCTATTTAACATGAAAACAACTTTTGCACCCTGATCATGCACCAATTTGCAATAAATGCAATTGTGTTTTAAGGGTTAAGCATATTCTGTGTGAATGATAAGATTTTAGTATTCAACGACAAGTTCATTTCGGCTCGACTACTGTTTTTAACATTTACATTTTGTTGACATTTTAAATGATAACTCACCTTCAAATATTTTAGCCTATTTAAAGGATATTCAAATTTTGCACCAATTTTAACTGTATATTTAAAAAAAAAATGCTTTCATTTTTAAAATTAAAACCATGTCCAACAAATGTTTATCACAGAATAATCAGGTCTGGTCTTAGAGCCATAAAAACAAATTGTGGTTTTTGGATTGGGTAGGATCGAACTCTCAAAGTTGGGATTTGTAGCTGAGTGACAAGACCACATGACAAAATTGCATACTCAAGTCCTGAAGTTGTTATCTGGCTTATAAGCTTCACCACATCATCAAATCAAACAAAAACTTCTCCATAAATTATATATGGGTCAAGTTCGGTAGATCTAAGTCAAATGATATGGTTTGTAGAAGAACAACAGACAAACACACATGCATCAAGATTACTACTAAAATCTGAAAAAGAAAAAAAAAAATCCCTGTGTTTCATCTGTAAGCATATGCAATATAAGAGGAAATGCACAAACAGCACTTATGTCTAATTATAATGAAATAATAAATAGTTAATGAAATAACAAATTATAATGAAATAATAAATAACTCAATAGTTTTAATGAATGGGAAAAACACAAAAAGAAGCACCAATTTAACATTACTTGAAATAACAGAATACAAAAAGAATGTTTATATTTATATATAGGAATATAACATTGTTTTGTTTGTTTATTACCTAGAATTTAGCAAGATATTTGCATATTAAAGGTCTTTCGCACCTAATTTAAAATATTTATGTTATTTCTTTTGTGGCATTCGTGAAATGTTGATTTTTGTTAACCCGGCACAAGCTAAGAACTGCGATTCTTGAGCATACGCCGGAGAACATACCTTCCTTCCTTTGCATATTAAAAGGGGAATACTGAACACCTCTCATATTCTTTAATTACAAGTCACACCAAATTAATGAACAAAACAAAACATATGATTAATTAACAAAACATTATGAAGCAACATTACTAATATAAGATTATTTTCAAAAGAAAATTTTGGAAAATTTGGATTTAAAAAAAACTATGGTTTTCAGATATACTGTCAATTACAATACAAAATACTATAAATACAACAAAATTATTTGAAAACATATCTTGAGAAATAGGAAAACATGTAGTAATTTTTAATAAAATTTTACCAAAACGGTTAACACTCTACACAAAATTGTAATGCAACAAATCCTATTTTTCTTAGTACACTAGTTATAGAACATAATAATGAATGAACTGAGCCAAAACCTAAGAAAAATTGTGAGATACAAAGAAGTTATGGGTAAAAATATAGGTATATATGCATTTCTCTCATAAATTCACAATTTAATTCTTCTAAAAACACCTTTAAATTAAAAAGTATTCCACCAACAATAAAACTTTTGGTTCATTTCATTGCCCATAATATCTAAAACACACGCTGAAATTTTTATGTAAATACCTCAATTAGTTTTTGAGATATCATGTTAATGATGGGAAATTTTCATGAAAATTAAAGTTTTGAGAATACTGAAGTTAAAGACGAATTTTAGCTGAAAAATAGGTGGCCCTGGTGAGAGATCAGGCATTCCTTTTCCTAGAAAAGATAAACTGCTTTGCAAAGAGAAAAGTCTGAACTACAACAAATAAATAAATTTTAAAAAGATCGCCAATGTGATCGATAACCAGTGTTTTTAATGCAGTCGGATACCTTAATAATTTTTATTTATTTATTTATTGATGCCAGTTTATATATTTGGACATCCATGTTTGCAACTTCTGCACATTTTCTAGTTGATATTTTTTTTTCTTTTGCAACAATATCATTTGCAATGCTGCTTTGGATTTGCTCGACTCCCTCCCCCCTTTCCCCCCTAGAACATATTTCAGCTTTCCTACAGCTGCATAATACTTCGCACGTGCTTACTAAGCATACTGAAGCAAATATTTTGAAATCGGTGTATTTAAAACACTTCCATAAAAGTTTATATCATACACAATTCTTAGACAAATTAAAGCGCCTTCTTTCAGATTTTCAACAAGAACATCCTCGTTGATACTAAATCCATTTTCCACAGCCGCACTTCCATGTGACAACACATAAATTATTTTTACAACTTTTATATCAAACTATTCCTTTTATACACTTTAGTTTTTTCAGGAAAATCTCAAAGAGAATTTTTTACATCTGAACATGCCGGGGAAATTTTTGCTTTTTAATAAAGAAGTCAAGAAGCAAGTCAACATTCTTTTTTTCACATAATAATACATTTCTTATCAATAACGGTGGATTTAAATAAGATGAAACATTTAAAATAGCAAAAGTTTTGGATATGTGTTAAAGCAATTATTATGGTATTCTTCACCAATACAAAACACTAATAAAAAGTTTCTTTTTCTCAGTTTCCGTAACTCCCCTAGCAATCAAGTAATTTGTTTTCAGTACTTCAATATCGTTACCCCCATCCCACAGAATGTTAGCATCGTCAAGCTGATTTAAAAAAATAAGCTGTTTAATGTTTCTCCGATTATGCTTCTTTTGAAAATATTTTTCATGAATTGTTTATCAAGCATGGACAGATTTTTATATAAGAAAGGTACTATTGGTTCAAATGTCTTCAGCGTTCAATTTAAGAATTTTTTTTAAAGAAAACGGCTGAGAAATATTATCAAAAAAGAGAGGCTGAATTTCACTAAAATCGATTCATCCTAACAAATATTTATCATATCACTTGTGGCAGATTCGGTCATTTTTAAAAAAATTAAAATGTACGTATTTCTAATGTATGTAATCTTATATTGCAAAAACTTTTTGAGCACGATTGCAAATGCAGACATTTTTTATTTTTTACCAAAAGGATAGAATAAAATTTCAATGGAAATTCAGAAAAGCCTATTAATACATTGTAAGTCGGCACGTTCAGTTGGACTATTTTAAAATAATCTATACATTGCTTGAAGAATATCTATTTTCCATTGAATACTTGTCCATATTGAAATACTCCATGGATCATGTGTAGCTCAAAAGAACCAAAATTTAAAATTTTACGGTAATTTCCGCACGGAAGCTCTCCTTTGATATCTTTTTTAAATCTTAAATCCAAATTTGGCCCACCAATACTAATTTGCAAAAGTAATAGCATATCCAAACGAGAATATAACTTCTTTAAAAATCTCAAATAGTTTTTGAGCAATGATATGTCTTAAAAATACAGAATTTTAACATCTTGTGGAGATTCACATCCTTATCTAACAATAAGATTTATTGATATTTTTATGTAATGAAGTACAAAGCTTCATCGAAAATTTCTTATAAAATTACTACACAAATGAATCTATCCGTAACAATGTACAATATTTTTGAACCACTTAATTATATTTTTTGGCTACTATCAAAGAACACAAGTGAAAATTTTTCTAATGTACCACTGAATCACTAACGGGCGAAGTTTCGTAAAATCCACAAAACAAGTTTAATGCCCACGAAAACTCAGATTTACAAGACTGTTCTTGAACTAAAATGTTCGAAACTTATTTCTGGACATTATTGACGTTTTCAGTCATCTTTTCCTGTATTTCTTTTACATACAAAATAATAATGATGACTCTTTTCAAATAGCACACAATTTCTGGTGTTTTCCTCTTTTTACATGTCTGATAAATATTTGTTTTCCCATACTAATTACGCTTATTATTCTCTTTCAAAGGGTACAGTGAACAGCAAGTGGATTTAGCAAAACTTCTCAAATTCATTCAACTAAGTCAGGATTCATATTTTTATCCTTCCCGTTTGCACGGAGGAATCAAAATCCATATGAAGCAACTCATCATTAACAAGTAATGTATTTAAAAAATTTAACTCAATTCCTACTTATTTTCTTATATTTTTTATATGTATCTTATATTATTTATGATCAAGTGTCATGTCAATAATCTCAGAGTTTAGTGACCAAGTAGAAATTACAGGCAAAATTTAGTTAATTAATTAATATTTTTAAAAACTGTATTAACATCAAGCGAATATAATTAGTTAAAGTAAAAAAAAAACATAATTTTAACTTCAATGGATGAATAAAAAGTAATTAAAAACTGAAAATCTGTGACTACGATTTGTTATTCTTGAAGTGTTTAAGAGGTAGGTATTTTTTAGTTGAAAAAAAAAGGATGGATTAAGGAAAATAATTCCCCCTATTTTGCCTGTTGTTATGGAAGGTTTTAATTGTTTTTTGTTTTTTTAGTTCTTTTGGTGCTGTAGCAACTCTGCACAACTCTTTAGTATTAATTGTGATATTATATCATTACATTGCATCGTCTTTTTTTAAAAAATTTATCTTTTAAATGTAACATTATTACAAGTTCAAAACTTTAAAGTATTAAAATAATGTAAAATAAAACTTCGAAATTAAAAAAAAAAAAACAGCACTATTTGCATTTTTAAAACATAAGATAGAGAGTTGTAAAATGTAACAAAATTTACACTGTCTTATAATGAATGTCTCTATAAGACATTTTTTTTTCATATTGATTTATTTATATTATTTGATTTTAAATTCAGTAGCTTCTTTGATCAAGTAATATATCTTAATGTTCATACTAAATTTATCTATAAATAATGTCCAAGCTACACTATCAATTCTTTTATTTTGGCTTACTGCAAATTTATTTCATTTCACTAGATGCCAGATAAAACAGCAAATCAACAAAACAGAGAAGACTTCTTTTTTTCTCTCAAAATTAAATTTTTAAAAGAACTGGAGATTTTTTTTATTTTTTAAATAAGGCAAAGGATAAAAGATGAAAATTAGTTTACTTGAAAAATATTGATTCTGAAAGATGAGATTTGGAAAGCTGTACAAAATTTCAGAATTACCAAAATTCATATATATATATTAGTACTGCTATATATTCTTGAAAAATGCTTTACTTTTTTTATCAGATTAAGAATTCAGAGCTAAAAGATAATTGCATAGTAAATTTAAGGCTTAGGTTTAAAAATGCAAACCTTAAAATTAAACTCCCTTCTGAATCTTGCAGCATTTTTTCTCTAATTTGTTTTGCTGCTATATAGCCTGTAGTTTCACCTAACACAGCAACCATGTCTGAAAGAAAAATAATCAATAATTTAAAGATGAAACAAAAAAATTAAATATTTCTTGGGAAACTGCAATCTAAATTCTGTAATGTAGCAATTTTTTTTAATCTTCTACTAACAGCAAATAAAAGAGATCATTTAGCTTTAATATTTAGCAATCATCGACATTAGCACAATGGGCAATTTGCAAAGAAATACTGAAGCAAGTATGGCATAGAAGGCTAATAATAAACTTCATTTTCATTTACAAGATACGGAATTACAGCAATATATATATTGCTACATATAAGAGTGTGCATGTGATAGCTTTCTTTGAAAGCTTTAATAATTTGACATCAAAATATTTTAAATAAACTACAAAGAAATTATTTGAGCTATAAAGAAACAGGAATTCAAAGACCAAAATTGCCAAGCTCACATGAAAAATATACATTGTATTAGTTTCAAGAGGAAATATCAGGACTTGTGTTCAAAACAGAAACCGAAAAAAGGATATAAATTATAATTATTGCATAAAAATAAACAAATTTAGAAAATAGATTTTATTTTATTCACTTATTCATTAAATTACAAGAACAATTTAATTCACTTCAAAAAGCTAGGAAAAACTAATTATAAGGTAAATATTATCCTTGAATGGATTATGTTAGTCCTTTTGATCATCTGAAGTGACAAACGATTATGGATTTATAAATTTCTATCATAAATGTATAAGGTTATTTTCTTTCAGTCTGTGATGTGATTTCAGCAAATAAAGCTAGAAATAGTTGAATTAGTGTTATTTAATGAATGTAGAAAAGCCAACTATTTCTATATTTTACTTTATATTTTGAATCTGATATTTTACTTTTCTTATTTATGTATTTATTTTTATACATAGTAAATAAAGTTTTTAAATTTATAAAATTTTCATTAAATCCCTTTTCAAATTTCATATTATTGAGGAAAATTCATTAACATTATTTTAACATATCAAATTTTCATTGTAGAAGTTAAAGTTATTACAAATCAAATAAGCTGCTAAAAGTTGCTTAGAGTTAATGCTATACACACACAAAAAAGCATACATTTAACTTTGGGATTTACTAGAATCTCAACATTTCTGAAAATATGTTTAATATTTTTTTCAAAAAAAGATTATTTTAAATTAAATATAATTCTATAAAATATATTTTAACCTTTTTTTGTTACACTCTTGGCTGCTACAAATTTAAAAAAAAAACATTAGGTGATGGGTTGGTGCGCTAAAATTACTAACAATGTAAAACTTCAACTGAATACTTTGAGAATTACTTACTTTTAATAATCTCAGCAAAGCATTTTAAAGCTAGATAATTATTCAACTCATTCTATTTTAGAAGCCTCATACAATGTGAAAAAAGTACGAGATTAGTAACAGCAATGAAAACTATTTAGATTTTATTTACAATAACGTAAATATTATCATAGAATAAACTGAAAAATATCTTTAAAAGTTGATTAAATCAAAATATAATGGCAATTAAATTAGAAAGATATATATATTTTTTAGTTTTAAGATGACTTGAAATTCATCTTTGAGCTTCAATATTTGCACAAATTATTGCACATAAATTCCAAAATTTCACTCAAATTTTAATTTAAAAAAATTATGAAAAATTGGCAAACTGCAAGAAAAAAAAATGCTTTGAAGTGCATTTTTCAATTTATCAAAATATATATTTATGCCAAGTTTGATAATAAGATTATATGGTAGAGCACCAGAATATATGCATACAAAAACAAGCATTCGCCTTAATTATTAGAAGATATTAAAAAGAAAAAAAATATACACCACCAAATAATTTTACACTTCTTCTTTTTTAACTCTAAAATGCTTCAAACAATTTTTAAAAATGCAGAGTCAAATTTTTTCAGTAAGATTATTAATAACTTTTGAAAAATTATTAATAATAATCATTAAAATAAAAAATATTAATTAAAATAAAATTTAAATTATTAAAATAAATAATTATATTTTAATGATTTATACTTATATTTAAAAATTATTAAATTAAATTATTGTTAATTTAAAACTTCTTGAATGGAAACTTAAATGAGTTCACAGCCAGGAACATGTAGGAAGTTATTATCAACATAATTTCAAATTCAATTTATTTGTATGAGTAAATAGTCAAGTTTTGAATCAATTTATAATTATATAACAGAAAATTTCAAATTGATTTTCAATAAGAATGAATTAAAATAAAATTTTCTTTAATTACCTCACTTCCCTAAATTGTGGCTATTTTAAATTCAGTCTATTAAAAAAAATCTTAGTTAGTGTCATGCTGTTCTTCCTGAAATATTACATAAAGGGTTTTTTAAATAATAAGAAATTTAATTACAATAAAACCTTATGCTTCAAAGTAAAAATGAAGAAAATCTGCTCAGCAAGTTGAAATTTATCTATACTTATAATAAAGCAAAATAAAGCTAAAAACATTTTTTTTAAATGAAAGTTGAAGTGTCACGAATATTTCATAAAATATGATTCCTTATAACTAAAAGATGTATAAAATTTAGACTTAATAATGTGTATAGACCAAAATAAAATAAAATATTATTATTTGCATCATTTAAATATTTTTGAAAGTAAAAGTAAAACCTGAATTTTATGATGAATCAAAGTAATTTTTGATGAGCAATTCTTGAAATATTACATAAATTATTGAAATTATTCATCAGTACACATAGTGATTCTCTTTTACTTAAATTTTTTTATATCAATTAGCATCTTAATCATTTCCACTGTAATTTAACGTTGAAATTTTGCCAGAGCTGGCAATAATTAGAGAGACATACAATAAATATATTATGGGTTTAAGGCTTCTATAACTGCATGAGTGAATTATATGACTATCAAAATTTAAACCTTAAAAATATTTTGATGAAGTAACTATTAAAATACAAGTTACACAAAGTATTTGATTGCTAATGACAAATCACATAGGGAATTTAATTGACAATGATACATAAAGTATATGATTGACAATAATATTACATAAAATATTTAATTGACGACAAGTCACATAAACTTTTAAACTGATAATTTTAAACAGCAGTAAGAATGATGTACCAGCTGGTCACCAAAGGCAGCTATATATATATATTGAAATTTTTATTTAGGTTTGAATTCCCCTAAAAATAATATTCCTATAATTAAATTAATAAAATATAATACTAAGGAAAGAATTTCTGTTGTATATTTTTATTTATAAGGTAATTACAAAACATTATAGTTAATACTTGCAGTTTTAAAAAAATCCAATTTAATAACTAAAAAAATCCATTAAAAATGTATTACCATGTCTATAAGGATTTGTTAGAGCCAAAACTGAAGACCCAACAGTCAATAATGTCTTTTGTAACAATGAAGTTGGAATGTGGCCATCATATAATGACCTTGGAAAATCATCAGTGGTATGTTCCCAATTTGATTCATCTAAAATACAAAAAAAAAAAAAAAAAATCATCACAGAAAGGCATCATGGTTATTATTCTGTAAATTTCTTAATAAATATTTGCAATACTGAATACCTTTTCACTTCTCTCTTGTTAATTTTAATAAAGATGTTTTTAAAAATACCAATTTTTAATTGTATATGCATGTGTCTGGTGTGTAATATCAACAAATGTGGAACATATAGGAAATTTGCTATTACATATAAATATACATGAAGAAACATTTAAAAAGATTTGCTTAAACCGTTATGCTAGAAAATACAATTTTTAAGGTCAACAAAAATCTATCAATTTTATATAATATCTGCAAACTATTTGAGATGACTTTGTACAATGATTAGAAAAATTCAAATTTATTGCTTTTATGTTTACATATAAGGAAAAATATATATATAAGCAACATAGAGTTAGAAAATATGGTTTAAAATGCAAATAAATAAATCATGAAATTTTCTTCTCTAAACAACAGATTTCTATTTAAAAATAAAATTACATTTGAAAATAAAGTATCTTTGTTTATCAGACTGATTTAATAAAAAAAAATTCTTTAAAAAAATTAGTAGTAGTTGTGTGACAACTATATATTTAAAGAAACCAGTCAGCTGTAAACTATATAGAGATGCATAAAAGAAGAGGGTGTAAGAGGAGAAAAATCATCAAAACTGTGTTGAATGTACCAACTGCCTCCAAATTTTGCTGCTCAGTCAACATTGTTTTATTTTTTTAATGACAAAAAAGAGAGAGAGAGAGAGAATGCAAGAAGTTAAGAGATACCTGAGAAATATTTAATTTTCTTTTTTCCTTTTTTTTTTTTTTCCCCTCACAAAATTATTGTTGAAGTGTAAAAAATATGAGAAAAAAATTCATTTTCACTTTTGAATAAAAAAGAAGTAACATTTTGAAAATTTATAATCAATTTTAATACAACTTTACTCTGAATATAAATAAAAGGCCTTTTCTGAAAAAATTTATTACTTAGAAAGTATACCATGCTAAAGAACTATCAATAAAAATTCTGCACTCCCATTTATAACCTGAATTCTATTAATTTGTTTCAAAAACTAAAACAGTTAGAGATTTTAATGATAAACAGTCTAATGAAAATAATTGAATGTCTAATAATTAAGAAGAAGAATTATTTTCGAAAACATATTCAAAAATTCTTTGCAGTTTAAGATGATATTACTTTATATAATCATGTTTTCAGGGATTTCAAACAAAAATGATTAAAGGTTTTTTTAAATTTGACATTCCAGAAATATGGAACCAATATTACTGAAATAAACTTTTTCCAGAATTGAATTTTAAGCTTCCTACTTTTTTTTTCTCTAGACAATAATCAAAATCATAAATACATGGATTCTAACATTTCAATATATACTTTTGTAGCGCAGTATGATAAAGGTATGCGCTAAAAATCAATTAAATATTTGAATCATAAATTACTATGTTTGAAATGAGATACATAACATCCCTAAATAGCGTAGCTTTATAAACGTGTTCATTTATCATATATTAGTTATATCATTTTGATTACATTTATATCATATGCTACATTGAAGTTTTTATCACAATTTAATGAACTCTTTTACGAATAATTTCAATATTACTGCAATATACCTTCTGTTTTCGAAGAGGATGTCGACTGAATAGAAAGTCGCTTATTACAATGAATACGCGGTAAAAATCCAAAACAAATTTTATACGTGCGCGGTTTATTTACAAACATTGTTACCATTGAAGTCGAAGTTGAAGAATACTGTTACTGGCTTAATTTATCTGGCTTTACCAATGGTTCATTCGTTTTTAAAAATTAGTGCAGTTGAATCATTCAAAGATTATTGAAAGTGGAAGATGATCATAATTTCAATTCTATAAGCATTTTTATATGTAATCCACAATGATGGAAAAAAATGAATGAGATGAGGAATCCACAAACGTGTGGCAATCGAAAATACATGAGCAATGAAAATAAACATGCATTACTA